>OZ025195.1:6917033-7197033 GCA_964019065.1 Catostylus mosaicus | reverse complement strand
CTCTGTTGGTTATATGTTTGTGTTTGTTTTATTATAATTGTATTAATTTTCTATAATATTGCCTCTAATTCTTGTTTTTGCTTGCATCATTGTTAATTTTTTCCTGAGGCATTTTGAATTTCAACTGAAAGCTGTTCTGAACCTTACTCCCTTAAGGAAAAGCAGCTGTTTCGAAGAAGGGTGGAGAATAATTTTTAAAACCGACATGTTATAAGTTTGTAAACCACAGTACCGAGCTGGCTTGATTGTTATGGGAGCGCGCACTTCGTTCTCTTAAATCGTTTTCTTGTCAAAATGAACATACTTGTACTAGGCTTTTGCATTTTTTGTTTTAGTGCACTCTTTTTGTTTTGTAGTAAAGCAGGGGTAGCCTTTAATACCCCAGCTTAGTTCTGACCGTTTTATTGAAACAGCAAGGGATGCATTTAAATGTTGTTCTATAAAGGTCTACTAGTCTCCCCCTCCCCCTCCCCCTAGAGGGGTGTTTACCTTGGATTGGTTTTTTGGTAGAAGTAGGGTTTGATTTCAAACAGGCGCTTGCTTTTTGTAAACAGTTCCTCACTTATTACATTATTTTGAGCTGTTTCCGAAGCCAACAATATTTTGTTATGTTCTACAGCAAGGGAAAATGCGATGGGAATTCATATTGTGAGCTGCAGTCGACGATTCAAGTGCGATTCGGTCATTTCGAAGAGGGGGAGAGGATGATTTTATCGTCGCGTTCAGGCCTTTGGACAGACTGCCAAGGAATAATGTGTAATTTAACTATCTCGACGAAACAAGTTGGAGGTATGTAATTTTTCTAAAATATCCGCCAGTATAAATGTTGTGGCCAATCTTTGTATATTTCCCCTTCAAGTCATTGTCCTTTATTCAAGATACACTTGCATTTTGTCCTGGATTGTGTTATGCTCTTCAACATTGTAGCTTCGCAAACTGTTTAACGGCCATAGAGACTCATACCACCATTAGAATGTATATTTAATTTTATCAAAACGTCATGGCCCTTATGTTAACATATTTTATCTTTTCTTTTTTGGGGGAGGGGGGGGGGATTGAAGTATTATCCCAAGCACCTTTTATCGCTATAATTTTCATCCTTTTCTTGCAATTTTAAGCTCAGTGTAATATCTTCACTTATTTCCATCTGCGAATCAAATTCAACCCGTTTGGCTATCTCTCTGCTCAATAAGCGCCTCGTTACCCTTCCCTTTATTGGCTCTTCCTCCCAGCGCTCAAAAAATTGACCCCGGCTGCACCACTGCCTCCATCGATTTTCCTCCCAAATCCGCACTCTTTAAATTCTTACGGGGGCGAAAAGTGATGATTCAAAAGAAAAAGTGCCACAATATCCTAAGCAGGAAACCCCAGGGAGTGTTCTAGGATTATAAACATGAAAGGGGGGCTTGGCCAAGATCTTTTCACCGATACCAAAAACAAAAGAATATCTGCCAAAGTCACACCCAAAAACTAAATCCCTGACAATAAGAAACCCTTGCATCGCCATTTACAAAATTTTAAACCCAAAAATAAATTGAAAATTGATTACCCTAAAAAATAAAAAGAGTATTTTTCATACCCAAAAAATGAAAATTAAAAATTTAAGACCCAGAAAAATGAGCCTAGCCTTCCTGTTAAAATTCGAGAACATTCCCTGGGCATAGCATGTTGCTCCTTGCTATTCAAATGATTTGCTCCAGCATCGCATTTTTCTTTTCCTTGGAACCCTTCGTATTTTATTTTTAGTTTTGTTCGAGACTTTGAATTCGAGTATCAAAATTTTGGCATCAAAGTCAGCAATAATCCAAATGTTTCCGTCGCTGTTTTCCCCTCATGTTGCAATCAGAGGCTATAACGTCACTTTCTATGGCCAATGCTTGTTTGAACGCAATCTCATCACGACATTTCGACAATTCAAATACACAAATGGAAGTGACCTACATTTGACCGATCTCCTACCCTTCTACAACTACACCGCAATCATTCAACCGCTTTACCTCCAAGGCGTTGGACAGCCTGTTTCAGTTAACTTTTCAACCCTTGAAGATAGTAAGTAGCTTTGTTTTGTTTTCTTCCAAGTTTCATTTCGTAATACACAGTAGCGTAGCCAGGTACAGGGACGGTGGAGCGATCTGAAAGTGGAGGGCTAATGTCATCAAAGACGAAGACATTTCATATCTTTGAAAATAATCTTTCCTGCTGTTGAAAAAATAGGGGTGGCTATAGAACCCCTGGCTCCCATGTGTCCGCGGTGCCTGAGGTAGGGACAAAAAGGGGTGGTCGCCCCCAGTTGTAAGGAATTTTGTGTATCTGACAAGCACAAATCTGCGAGGTCCTAAAGACCTTACCCCTTGCAACCTTCAGGTCCCCTTTTATCTCCTGCTTTATTGTCTCTTTGCCCTGTAAAAGAAATGACTTCAGCTTCGCAACTGGTTATAAAATCTTTTCATAAAATCCGAGTATTTTTGCCAAGGATCGGCGCTGTTATGTTTTGATCATTTGAAGCTCGAATTTTTGTTAGCATGTTCGTAAAATTTTGGCACTTCGAGCTGGTACATATTGAGGAAAAGTGCAAATAATTCTTTAACACTATTTCTTAGAATGAATTTCAGAGATAACTCGTTTCAAATCGTTAAAGATTTTTTAAAATCGTAAATAATTGTTTAAAATCATTTGAAAATTGTTGTAAAATCGTTCAAAACCTGTGGCGGCCCCAGCCTTAGCGAATTTTGATGATAAAAGGATGGCGAGGGTCCGGCCATGCCCTTCATATTTTGGAAAATGCCCTTTTGAACACAATGATACTGTTTAAGAAAAGTTTAGAAAGGTCGAATCCCTTTTGCCATTAATTTGCAAGACAGCATGTGACTAAAAGAGGAGCTTATTAAAGGCTTACAACTACCCTGAATTTTATTACCTGAATTAACAAATCTACATTACCACATTTGCAGAAAAGATGGGGGGTAATTTCCCCAAGAAAAAAGCCCCCATGTCTCCACCACTGTTCACGACTGCTCTTGAAAACTTATTGATGTTTGTGTTCTTTTTTAGGCCCTAAAGAGGCGCCTGGCATCATGGTCGTTGGGAAAGAACGCACGGCCTTTTACGTGCGAATCAGCCGCATCCATATTACTACTTGGAATGGAATCCCACTTGGATATCGTGTTTATTACCAGTCGCTGTTGAAATTGAACTCGTCGGTAGATCCAAATGATATACAGCAAATTGAAGCGACGCATGATCACAAGAACTTTACTAACTTCACGGAGATCGACATAAAAAACTTAGTGATTGATGGTCTTGAGGATTTTACAAATTACTCCATAATTGCTACAGCTTATACCAGCCATGGGGCTGGGCCTGGAACTCAAGTATTCAATCGAACCATGCAAGGAGGTAGGCACGATGTTATAGTAATGAATCTTTGGGAGAGTTAGGGTGATGATATTAACAGTAATGGTGATGAAATATTATCTACATAGAGTTTGGCTAAATCTGCACACGATGTTGAAGAACATGCTTGCATATTCACAATTTGATTAATATTTTTTTCTTTTTTTAAGCTACATATTGGCTAAATTTGCATCATAAACATTTTTCTTGTGATTATTCTGTAAACATTTTTTCTTGATTTTTACATGGCCTCCTGTAAATCAGATTCTTTGATCTTAGGCCTACCTTATATGATTAATTAAAATGAAATAAATAAATGAATGAAAAGAACGAACGAACGAACGAACGAACGAACTAACTAAAGAAGGAACGAACGAGCAAACGAGCCAACAATGGAACCAACTACTGACAGAACTAACGAACGAACGAACGAACGAACTAACGAACGAACGAACGAACGAACTAACGAACGAATGAACTAACTAACGAACGAACGAACGAACGAACGAACGAACTAAAGGAGGAACGATCGAGCAAATGAGTCAACAATGGAACCAACTACTGGCAGAACTAACGAACGAACGAACGAACTAACGAACGAACGAACGAACGAACGAACGAACGAACGAACGAACGAACGAACGAACGAACGAACGAACGAACGAACGAACGAACGAACGAACGAACGAACGAACGAACGAACGAACTAACTAACTAAAGGAGGAACGATCGAGCAAACGAGTCAACAATGGAACCAACTACTGGCAGAACTAACGAACGAACGAACGAACGAACGAACGAACGAACTAACGAACGAACGAACGAACGAACGAACGAACGAACGAACGAACGAACGAACGAACGAACGAACGAACGAACGAACGAACGAAAGGAGGAACGATCGAGCAAACGAGTCAACAATGGAACCAACTACTGGCAGAACTAACGAACGAACGAACGAATTAACGAACGAACGAACGAACGAACGAACTAACTAAAGGAGGAACGATCGAGCAAACGAGTCAACAATGGAACCAACTACTGGCAGAACTAATGAGCGAACGAACGAACGAACAAATAAATGTGTGTTTTCAAAGGCCTAAACTGTTGATCAATGTAAACTTGTTTCTAATGATTCCACTTTGTTTTCAGAGCCGGAGGTGGGCCCTCCAAACTTACATGTGGAACTTACCAGCGACAATCACGTAACGTGCACGTGGTCTGAAATGACCAATAACATCGAGCTTCTTAACGGCTGGTACTTGTCAGGTTATGTTGTCAAGGTAACAGAGCATAGCGTGCCATTTGTACCTTTCACTGCAGTCTCTCAATATGAAGTTACAACAACAACACTTGAGCAGTCGTTCGGACCCTTGGCAGCAGGAAGAGAGTATAAGTTATCAGTTGCTGGCCAAGTTGAAAATCGCACCGGCGTTTTTGCAGATGTTTGTATACGAACCAGAGAAAAAGGTAAAGACGTTATCAAGAACTTCACTCGATACTTTTTAACGATTCAAACATATTTCAAAATACAATGCCATTCATTTTACTCAATCATTTCATTTACGTTTGAATTTCAACTCCCTAATAACCCCGCCAAAAATTTACAAAAAAGCAGAAAATCATGAAGAGGAAACTGATTAAAATCTGAACATTTTTATTTAAAATTAATAACATTTAATTCAAGGCGAACCGTTTGAAAACTTGGTGAAGAAAGAACTCGCTAGCCGGGCCTTTTTATAAGAAATTGTTACTACTGGGAAGGTTTGCCAAAAGGGTCCAAAAAAGTAACGACCGAGAGAAGCAGAAGGGTTTACCCTGCAATAAAGTACTTTTTTATAGATTGGCGCCGTTACTCAAAACGAGAAAACCAGAAAATTCTATTCAAAAGTAGATTTTCGAAAAGAATACGCATGTTAGTGGAAATTTAAAAGAGTTGTGATTTTGCTGCTCATTATTTTAAAAGGCAATAGGCCTACTTTCCCAACACTTACACTGTTAAAAAATGCCTTGTTGCTAGGCCTAGTGGGTTAGTTGTGGTTAGGTTCTCACCCCACGAAATACAAGCCCCTTCTGGCTATGGATAGTTTAGGTGTTTCTCAAATTGATTGGTTTGCTTTCTGATAAAACGTGAGCTTGAGAGTTCTGCAATCTGCAATCAATCAATCAATCAAAGTGAATTGCTAATTTGAAAAAATACAGGAAAAATGTGGTAGCATTTAATAGCTTGAGCGCACCTAATTTCATATCATAATACTTCACAGCACCTGAAACCACCCCTGTATTTCTGCAAGTTGTGAATATAACATCATCAGTTATCGAGATACGCACTGGCTGTTCTGATTTTCATAATGAAAATGGCATCATTCTTTATTATAACATCTCCGTTGTCGACGTTATCACTGGCTTCACAAAGTACTACAACGCTTCTATAATGGAAAATGTATGCATGATACAAAATACCAGTTGCACTGGGAACAACACGTGTAACTTCGTAACAAGAGCGACGAACATCGCCAGCAGAGAAATGCTGGAAACGGAGCATGTCTGTATGGGGAATTACAGCGAGATGCCTAAAAGTGCTTTTATAATCAACCACAACTTGAGTGAGTTAGTTTTCTGGACAAATTACAGTATTCAAGCTTCACTCTGTAATTCAAAGGGATGTGGTGCATTCAGTGAAAACATATTTGTCAGAACGGACGAACATGTCCCAACATGTGCCCCAAATGTTACTCTGTTCCAAAACACGTCATCAACGAATATTTCAGCCGCATGGATGAGAACCCCCGTGAATTGTACGCACGGCGAATTATTATTTTTCAACGTGTTTTTCTCTCTTGAATCTGAACTCAACGGAACGGAATGTTTTAATGAATCCTCTTGCTGGGAGCTGTATTCACCTGTTCTGATGCAAACAAAGTTTTACGTCACAAATGTAACTGATCTCGAAGCTAGTTTTCCAAACCTTAAAAAATACAAGCAATATTGCATCTTTTTGCAAGCAGTAAACATCAAAGGCCGGGGACCAGTTTCACATAGGAACTGTGCTTTTACAGCGGAAGATGGTAAGTAAAATTTTAGGATATGCTTACTTGAAATGGAAATGGAATTCTTTCTTTCTTTCTTTCTTTCTTTCTTTCTTTCTTTCTTTCTTTCTTTCTTTCTTTCTTTCTTTCTTTCTTTCTTTCTTTCTTTCTTTCTTTCTTTCTTTCTTTCTTTCTTTCTTTCTTTCTTTCTTTCTTTCTTTCTTTCTTTCTTTCTTTCTTTCTTTCTTTCTTTCTTTCTTTCTTTCTTTCTTTCTTTCTTTCTTTCTTTCTTTCTTTCTTTCTTTCTTTCTTTCTTTCTTTCTTTCTTTCTTTCTTTCTTTCTTTCTTTCTTTCTTTCTTTCTTTCTTTCTTTCTTCACCACTGTATACTATTTATTCTTTTTTCAGTCCCCGAAGGTCCTCCATCCAAAATCGAAGCAAGGACGAAAGCTGGTACGAGTATACAAGTCTTTTTGGATGTACCATTCGATGAGATAGTCAACGGCATCATACTAGGTTACAATGTAACGTACTTCGAGGTTGATTCAACTGGCAACAAGAAAGGGCCTGAAAGGTCCATTATATTTGACAGAAATGCGCCAGAAATAACTACCATTGGTATAATTGATGATCTTTTTGAGTACACATGGTATAGAGTAACTGGCAGAGCGTTCACATCTATTGGTCTGTCCCAGTTTATGAATGTATCAGAGCCAGTGAGAACAGATGAAACTGGTGAGTTTACAATCGCTCCTTTGATTTTAACATTGTTTCATTTCATTTTTGATCAATCAATTTTAATGCAAATACATTCATAAGTACTATTCATAAGATGGAAAATTGCTATTTTATCTGATGTGATTCATTGTGATCACATAGCGTAACCTCAATCTTGTTCGAATTTTTGCATGTGCTGAGCATCTAATTAGAAAATTTGTTCAGTTCGAAGCGTCTTTTTATAGCTAAAAGCGTTCCATTTTGAGACAGCTGCTCATTGTATCGGAGGTAATTCATTGTGATTACATAGCGTGTCATTGCCTCAATCGGTTCTATCAAATATCTGCATGGGCTGAGAGTTTTTTGTAAGCAAGCAAACTTTCTGCTCGAGGTTTGCCATTAAATTTTGGATTGGAAGTTATTCATTGTGGTTACATAGTCGAGCGTGGTCTCAATTCGTATTATAAAATATCTGCATGGGCTGAGAGTTTTTTGTAAGCAATGCAAACTTTCAGCTCGAGGTTTGCCATTAAATTTTGGATTGGAAGTTATTCATTGTGGTTACATAGTCGAGCGTGGTCTCAATTCGTATTATAAAATATCTGCATGGGCTGAGAGTTTTTTGTAAGCAATGCAAACTTTCAGCTCGAGGTTTGCCATTAAATTTTGGATTGGAAGTTATTCATTGTGGTTACATAGTCGAGCGTGGTCTCAATTCGTATTATAAAATATCTACATGGGCTGAGAGTTTTTTGTAAGCAATGCAAACTCTCAGCTCGAGGCGGGATTAGTTGTAACCATGAAACATCATATGTCTTAACATCTGTGGGGCATTTGCTGTCATACAATCGCAATTACCTGCCATCTTATTTGGTAACCTGATCTTATTTCATACTGTAATGTGTCTCAAGAACCGAACCTGAAGTAAAAGCTTATCGAAAATCAATAGTGAAGACCTCAGCTGGGCAAAATACCCTATGTAGCTTTGCCGATGATAGCATGCTCCTGGTGTGAGAGGGTCATGTGATTTTTCCATTTCTAATTGCCACGTGACTCCAGTGAAGGACCATGTAACCAGTTTGCGATTTCTAAACTCGTTCTTTGGCTTGGATATGCAAGTAGCAAGCTTTAACTCATTGCCTCCTGATGCCATTTGAAACCCACAGACAGATAACTGTGGAAGCAAATGTTGCAGGGGGGGGTACATAGATACAGGAAATAGCAATGTTTCGATAAACTTGCCGTGGATGTTGTCTGATCAACTTTGCAAATCTTGACAACATTACCCCCAGGTTTTTCTTTGATTTGCAGTAACTTATACCGCATCTGTAGGGGGTTATGAGTTAAGATACTGGAGACAGTCTGCGTCTGGCCTGTGATAGCAGGTAGCAAATTCCACTGTTTTAGTTTATCTTATTAAAATTGTTTCTTCTGCTTCGCAGTTCCAAGTGGTGTAATACGTGACCTCAATGCTACAGAGTTGAAAAACACAACTGCCACTCTTAAATTCCAACAAACCGAAAAATCACATTTAAATGGTGTATTTAAGAACTTTGTTTTGAACGTCACAGAAAATCGACGAGATGGAGTCATTAACAATTACACATGTTATATTTTTGCGTCTAACAAGACATTTGTTCCTAATGTTACTGTGGATAACTCGACAGCAGGGAACTTAACAAGCACAGGTAATTGGACAGTTGTTAATGGCACGGTTGTCAATGAAACGACTCAATATTCAAAAGAAGATGAACCCATCTATGCTACAGCTCAATGTAGCCTTGTGGCTGGTGAGAACAGTAATGGTAGTGCAGCTACAGGGTCTGTTGTAAATGTGTTCAGCTACCAAGCAGACCATTTTTCCATTGAATTAACTGGCTTGTTACCTTACACAATATATACTGTCTACATCTCAACCTGCACCAGAGTTGGCTGCGGACCAAAAGCTAATGTGACATTCACGTCTGACGAATATAGTAAGTGTATAGTATTTCCTATTTTCTATGCATTGTGTCTTTCATATTTAAAGGGGTTTTGAAATGGGAGGTGGTAATTTGTGATGATGATGATGATGATTTTTATAATTAATTTATAGTTCCGATTGCTGCGCCAAAACTGTATGCAGTTCGCGAAAAGCGAGCTACTTCACTGACGTTATCATGGCATAAATTGGCCATAATGGATCAACAAGGACTTATTTCCAGTTATATGATCAAGTACATGTTAAACTGTGAATACTTGAGGTTGAAAAGTATCGCCATCACTGCAGTGGATGATTGTGACAGAGTACCAGCGAATGGCACCAAAGAATTCGATATTTTGATAGTCGACGGGAACCTTACTAGTGCCACTTTGACGAGTCTTTCGTCTTATGTATATTATCATTGCGAGGTTTGTGCAGGTACAGTGAAAGGCCACGGACCATGTTACAGCATGAAGTATCGCACAGATGAAGGAGGTAATTTCCATTTTGGTTTTTACTCTGATTCAGGCTGATTTGCATATTTGTTTGCCAACGGAGGTGGATGCTTCTGGTCAGTGGCGGACACTTGGCCAAATATGGGAGGGGAAGCCTATTATTTTGAAGAGATGACATCACACATTTCTATTGTTTTTAGTACAAAAGTCTATTGTCTTCCAAAATATTGGGGGGCCACAACCCCCTCGCTTTCCTCCCCAAGTGTCCGTCACTGCTTCTGGTATTATCTACCAAGGGGTATATTTTACAGGGTAGTGCATTCAGTAATGAGAAGATAAAGTACTGATTTACAATGTCCCTGTCTAAAAATCTAAGCTAATCAGGATGCATTTCAATAGCAAAGATAAACGAACATTAATAGACAAGATGTTCTGGTTAGAAAAGAAAAGTGACTCATACCCTCTTATTTTTCAAAGATTGTTTTAGCAAATTCTTGAAAATACCCGATGAAAAGGGTTATTTTATTCCAGTGCTAAGTGTATGTCCATATTCATACGAGAAACTACAAAACAGGGTTTCTAACAGGGTTTCTAACAGGGTTTCTAACAGGGTTTTTTAACAGTTTTCAATAGGGGTTTTCATAGTCCTCAATAAGTTTTATCGTATTTAAGTTAATTTATTTAATTATTTATATATAATATATCAATTTGTAAGTTTGTAAATGGAGGGCTCCTTGTAGAACAGTTTCTGCTTAAGGACAACCCTCCTTAAAGAATAGAAATAATGATAATGATAATAACAACACATTTTTCGTAATAGGTTGCGAATTTAGGCATCTGGGTCGGTTATACGGGTTTGGTTTCACTGTATTTGTAGCCTCATTTGTCACTCCTAACATCTTAAACATTCTCTTGAATCATGTGTTTTAACATCTCGTCTACATCAAATAATTCAATGTTATACGTTCATTTGTTTTAGTTCCACACGAAGGTCCTTTAGTGTATGAATCAAAGCCAACTTATGGCAGAAACTTCAAATTATTTTGGAAAGAGATCCCACCCCCGTCGCAAAACGGCATCATAATCGGATACAGTATACTTTATCAAGAAACATCAGTGGTTGCAAACTCCTCTGACGGGGGTGTCTACTTTTACAACATTAGCACGAATTTAAAATTAGTGCCACCGCCGGAATCCTTAGAGATTACCAACCTGGAACTCAAGACAAATTATACAGTGAAGATCGCAGGAATTACTTCAAAAGGAATTGGCGTTTACTCTGGACCGTTCGACGCAGAAACAGGCGATTATAGTGAGTTTTTTTCCGTGAGATTTTCCGAGTAAATAATCTCAGTACGCCAGGGGTTGGTAGAAAGTCTGCCGCCACTTGGACGTCCAGAGCTTTGGCGACACTTTTGGTACGCCAGGCGTCGGAGGAGAACCCGCCACCATGTAGCTAAGACGTCAGGGGATTTGGTGACTCTTTTGTACGCCAGGCGTTGGGGGAGAACCCGCCGCCATGTAGCTAAGACGTCAGGAGCTTTGGCGACTCGTTTGTACGCCAGGCGTCGGGGGAGAACCCGCCGCCATGTAGCTAAGACGTCAGGGGATTTGGTGAATTTTTTCTACGCCAGGCGTTGGGGGAGAGCCTGCCGCCATGTAGCTAAGACGTCAGGGGATTTGGTGACTCTTTTCTACGCCAGGCGTCGGGGGAGAGCCTGCCGCCATGTAGCTAAGACGTCAGGGGATTTGGTGACTCTTTTCTACGCCAGGCGTCGGGGGAGAGCCTGCCGCCATGTAGCTAAGGCGTCACGTTCTTTGGCGACTCTCAAGTGCGCCAGGCGTTGGTAGAGTACGTCGCCCGACGTTAACAGCGCTACCGACAAAACCAAAGGATGGTATTAGGAACCCTCCCTTGTTTGTATCAGTAGCTCGCATTTTACCATTTTTCCATATAAACCCAAAACTGTTATAGGAATTGGTGTAAAGCAGTACATGGTCTCTTGCTTTGAGTTTACACTGATAAATCAACAATAATCAATAATAAATCAACACAATGTTCGGAATATTGAAGTCTATTGAAGTTTCGCTACGTGTTGGTAAGTAGAACTGAATTCAATGTTTTGACATCAAAGTGACGTGTCTTTTCTGTCTTAGTTTTGCTTTTGTATATAAATCACAACCCCGTGTTCCCGTTGAAATAACGTTTTTCACCTCTTTTTAATCCCACAGGAAATGGAAATTGGACTCTTTGGTCAAAGTGGAGTTTCTGCAGCGAGAGTTGCGGAGGCGGAATTTCTACAAGGCGAAGAACCTGTGACAACCCTGCCCCGTTTAACGGCGGATTGGATTGCGAAGGAGCAAACAATGAAACAAGAGAATGCAATACTCAAATGTGTAGTGGTACGTCTCGTAATCTTCGATAGTTAGGTCACTAAGAAAGGAAATGTTTTCTAGGGTAGGGGTGATAAATAGTGCTTGTCTTCGAGAGGAGAGGCGTTAAATAGATGGATTTGTGTTCTAGCGAGGGGGCGTTAAATAGCGGGAGTTGCCTGCGATAGAACGGGCATTAAATAGAGGAATTTGCGTGCTACAGAAGGGGTGTTAGATAGAGGGACTTGACTTCCAGCGCAGGGGCGATAAATAGAGGATGTGTATTCCAAAGTAGTAGGGGATGTTAGAGTTCGTTAATTCAACAGATGCTTTCAGAGTATTTTGATGCGTTTTATAGTCAACATTTTTATAGCCTGTACGGCCTCAGAAGCAAGATATGTGTCAGAGTCTCTTTTATTTCACACAGGGTTCTACCTTGGACGACCAGGAGAAGATTGCAATACTGTCTGCAACCGAACAGGTTTTTATTGCAATCCAGAGCTAAAGATGGATGGAACCACTGACAATTTTCACAAGTTTGTCAATTGCACTGACAAGTCCAAAGCGGACTACTCCACGCTTTACCATCCTAGCTACAAAAGTGGTAGCTGCGAAGGGTATCAGAATCTACCCAACTACATTAATTGTTCAATTGCACCATCTGATGGTGGAATACAACGACTCTGTGACTGCATCGCACCAGGTTAGTTCATTTTTCATGTTGCTTGCATTTGGTATCAAGTACAGGCACTTTGTCAGTTTCATGCGTCATGCTGCTGTAACACTTTTTGACTGTTTTTGCACCATAAATCGTTGTCTTATTCATTATTATCATTATTATTATTATAATTATCATTTTAATTTATCTCCGTTTTTCTCAGTTTGATCTTTTTACACTTGTTATTTACATTTTGTTTATACACCCAAGCTAGCCAATTACAAACTACTTTGTAATAGTGAGATTTGTAACTTTATTTTAGATTGAATATAAATTAAAAGTTTCCACTTGTTCATTTGTACTCTTGAACGTCATATGAACATCTAATTCACGTGAACTCTTCTTTTTTCGGTCTTTGAATATGATCAATTAAATTAAGCTCTGGATAACCTTGTTCACACTGGATGACTTCTAAATCCAGTATCTTACATGTCTGAATCGGCGGATCGGCCGGGTGGGGGTCTGGGAATTAACTCTGCTATAAGATCCCTTCCCAACCATTTGGTTTATAAAAAATTCAATTTCATCAATTTAATCGCTTGGTTTCACAAATTTAGGATATCAAGTCTTATTAAAAAATTGTTTTTCAGTTGATTTTATTTAAGTTGGGAGAATGAAAACAAAACGTTTTCATTATTAAATTCTTTTCAGTGGGTTTATGAAAAGAATAGGTCTTATTTGAAGTAAATGAGACCAACTATTTTCGATAAAATGTACAATTACCATAATCAAAACTTTATAATTGAAATTGCAGTTTGTTTCTGGTAGAATTCCCTCCGACTATTTATCTTCATATTTTGCACGAGCAATTGTCACCTTTCCACTCTTAAATTGCCATCTTATAGCCAGCACTGGATGCCAGGTATCTTATCAAGTCAGATAAAGTGTTCCAAAGTTGGCACTTCTTAGACCTTCACACGCTGCATGCTACATTCCTCATCTTTGAAATTTGTACCTTTTTAAAGATTTTTTCTTTTGTTTGCCTCGTAGGTGACTGTGGATGTGGGGAATGGGCCATGTGGAGCATCTGCTCTGTCCCAAAGTGCGGAGGTGGTAAAAAGTCGCGATCCCGTGTTTGCAAACCAAGGCCATGGTGTGCTGCAGGTGCCACTATGCAGAGTATAGAATGCAATGTGGATCCGTGCCCAGGTATGTGATTGTATCATCTTTCTCGTCATTTTGTAGTCTAAAACCTATTTTCTCCTCTACCTTCTTACTGCAAAACAACAAGGCGTTTGGTTTTGATAAAAGGAGAGAATCAACACTGATCACTGATCAGAAGTGTGGTTTGATCATGAAGATACTTGTGAAGATAACAAGCGTAGTTTGATCTTTCTTCTACTCTTAACCCTTTCACCCCTGGACGGGTCATAAGGCCCAATGACAAACGCTTGAAAAGAAAAGATCATTTTTCAGGGGGTTAAGTACAAAATATTATAAATGTTCTGATGGCAGTTTTCTATAATAGTTTACGCTTTCACTTGTGATTTGACTATGCTATTCCCTGAAAAGCGTAGAATTATATTGGTTTAGCAGTGAACTGAAAATAAATCCGGGTGCGAAAGGGTGAACAATATGTACTTATACAATGAAGATTATTGTTAACCGATATCCTTATAACAGAGAAATCGATGCCGTAGAAGCAGAGCTATACTTAATGAAAGAACACGACAACTCTGAACCCTGAAGTTGTCTGAAGATTGCATCAAGCGTGGAACTTGAAGTAACAGCTCAAACCGTCGTGTTCTGCCTTTAAGTTTACTTATCTATATCTGTATTAATTGATTTAATATATCATTTTTTCTCCACAATTTAGTTGATGGCAATTGGGGACAATGGTCTGCAATATCAGCATGCAATAAAACATGCGGTTATGGCTACAGACATAGATACAGAGCATGTGACAGTCCACCAGCCCTCTACGGAGGAGATCCTTGCCCTGGCCCTGCAGTCGACGTCATCCCAGAATGCAACACTCATACCTGTCCAAGTTAGTCCTATTGAATTTATTTTTGTTAAAAACTCAAGAACCATGGCAGGCTGGTAGTTGAAAAGTGAAGATGTGCTCGTTGAAGGCGTAAAATAATGCAGGAAATTTATAATACTGTTCTGTACTGCAAAATTTTCAGATTCAATGAAAAATTAGACCATTTTTCTAATTGCTTCCGTTATTTATTTTTTGTCATAAGAACCAGAGACTTTTTGCCAAGGTGGATGTTCTTAATACTGATTCTATATCAAACTAGGGAAATGTCTCACTAACGAGTGCTCGAATCAATCAATCAATCAATCAATCAATCAATCAATCATTCAATCAATCAATCAATCAATCAATCAATCAATCATTACAATCAATCAGTCAATCAGCCAATCAATCAATTTATGAATCAATCAATCAGTCAATCCATCAATTAATCAATACATCAATGTTTTTGTCTTTAGTTCATGGTAATTGGGGAGAGTGGGGTGAATGGCGCCAATGCAACCAACCATGTGGCAGTGGGTTGCAAATACGAAAACGATATTGTGACAATCCATCACCCAGATACAATGGAGACCCTTGCCAGGGTGACGATGTCGAATCAAAAGTGTGCAATGAAAACCCTTGTACAGGTTAGTTGTGTCATTCTGTTTAAGTTATTGCATTCTCAGGTGTGGCGCCAGGATTTGCCCGACGGGGGAAGGCTGGGTTCCCTGAGAGGGGGGCTAAATAAAAGAATAGAGGGTATCTTTATATGCATTATAACACAATTTACCGTCGAAAATCTCCCGACATACACGATATTTTTCCCAACGGGGGGCTAACATTCCCCGACAAGAGGCTACAGGCACCCGGCCCCCCCTTTGGCCACCCCTATTTATTTTTATTATATGCTTAAAATTACTGCACAACTGTAAAATATTACTAGAAAGATACCGCACCTCGAGGTGCAAAGTGTGGTGACATTCCTAGAGTCAAATAGGCATGAAGATGCCTAAAGCAGCTGAAAGGGAAACAAAATTGAAGGAGGAATGAGAGAACTTACGATAAATAAGACATTATCATTTCTAAAAGTTATATGGATCGCTCTCTTTTAAGCTCTGGTTGATAGTAAAAACTCTGGATAAGCCCCTTTCTCTAGCTCCCTCCAGTACGCCCCCTCTTTTGACCCTGCCTCTCTGTCAAACCCCCTATACATATTTTCATCCTTTCAGAGTGACTTTCTTTTGGTATTCTGCGCTTAGACCACCCATAGATTTTATAAAACCACTTGAAAGGGAGTTTAACGGAAGTGAGATCGAACATTCTTTGCATAATCGTACATTACAAAATTTGCAGAAACTGTCGTTTTTAAACCCGTCAAAATGCTTTAACGGTTTAACGGCAACGGCAAAACTATATTAAAATGCCTTTCTATTACAAAAAAGTTCGACAAACTAACGGCAAAACACAGCTGGGCGACCCTACGACTAAACTCAGTTTAATGAATAACAACTGCCCAATTTACATTGCAATCACCTATATCCTGTGTCCTGAAAAGTACCCCGTCTTCTCCTTGAACTGCAGTGAATACCGCTTTCAAACGTTTTCAATGTTTCTAAGTATTATTCTGGATAAGCTGTTTTACGTGCCCATTTTTAGTTCCAGCTGATATTTTAATCATTCTCCTTTGCTGGTTCAGGTGTGGAAGTCCTCTTCGATATAAAACTGACTGATTTTCAGTGGACATACGAGTATGTTTATCTCTCCAAACCTGTTACGCAGGAGTTGATAAGCTTATGCCAAGAAAATGTAAGTAATCAAATTATGTAATCCCACACTGGGCACCAACTTTAACTTAAACTATGTTAATTCTTTAAAAACTGAAATTATTGTATGGGACCAATGTCTTTGCTTTAAATGGTGAGATTGATTCCAGAGCTTATGCAGAAAGTGGTTATTCTTTCTGCCATGCCCAGTGCTTGTAAAATGGAAACTTCATTTAGTATACTGAAAGTGATTTCAGACCCTTCTCTTCTTGGAGTATGAGGCACATAAGATATAATGGACATAGGTAGCCGAATGATAACCTGTGTTTAGACCTGAGTGTATATCTTAATGAAATCATCAATAAAATGCTATTTCTTGCTTGCAGGTCCGTGCCCTCTACAATGATTCTTCCATCATCAGTTCAGTCAATATCAATAGTTTTAGGTACGTATATGTTATTTTATGTTATGTTATATTATGTTTGTTATGTTATGTTATATTATGTTACGTTATGTTATGTTATGTTATGTTATGTTTTGTTATGTTATGTTATGTTATGTTATGTTATGTTATGTTATATTATGTTATGTTATGTTATGTTATGTTATGTTATGTTATGTTATGTTATGTTTTGTTATGTAAGGTTATGTTTTGTTATGTTATGTTATGTTTTGTTATGTTATGTTATGTTATGCTATGATATGTTATGTTATGTTATGTTTTGTTATGTTATGTTATGTTATGTTATGTTTTGTTATGTAAGGTTATGTTTTGTTATGTTATGTTATGTTTTGTTATGTTATGTTATGTTATGTTATGATATGTTATGTTATGTTATGAAATGTTATGTTATGATATGTTATTTAATGATATGTTATGTTATGTTATGTTATAATCTGTTAATTTTCTCTATGTTATGTTGCTTTACGATCTATTTTATCACCTCTCCCATATCCCAGGCATTAGATGATTACGATCTATCTATCAAGTCTTCAACTATGTTTTCTTATTTTTCAGGCAAGGCAGTGTTATTGTAAACTTCACCGTATTCTATGTTGAGGTTAAGCAGGGGGAAATTCTGCTGCTGCAAGATTATGTGACAACAACTGGAAAACTGTACAATCTATCGACGATTTTTCAGGACGTAAAACCAGTGAAAGGTAATCCTTTCCACCGCCAGGAGTCTGATAATTTAAAGCTATTGTTAAGACGAGCTCTCTTCCTATTAGTTCAAGTACCAAAGATCTCCTTTTTAAACTAAGGTATCTAATTACGAGGCACAATCAGAGTTGCAATTGCTGTTATTCTTTTTTCACCATCGCTACACCTAACGAAAAAGTTGCAGTCAATCGCTAATACCTCTTATTTTTCCACGTTTTCGATATATTGTGCGAGATGTATAATTGCATTTTTGATTTTGGTTAAATAATATGAACGGTTCTAATATTATCATTATTATGCACCCCTGATTCTAAGCTAAAGAATATATTCAAATCAGATAAAAAAATGGGTTAATCTCTTTATTTGTTCTCTCCGTGTCTACAGCAATTTATATCTAAAGTGTCTCACTCTCTATCGCACTACATATTACATACTTTGCTGTAGAAATAAAACACGAGAACTGCTCCAATCTTATTGAGTCCCATTATTTTTGCTTTTTCGATTTTTCTTTGGCAAATTTATACAATACACTTGTTTTTACTTAATGATGTCAACCCAAGCTAGTCAATCACAAATTACCTTGTGATAATGAGATTTTTAGTTTATTTTTAGTTGGAATAAAATTGTGAAAAGTTTTCATCATGAGCTTCATTCATCTCATCCTCATTTTCTACGCTAGTCCGTGTTTTGTACCCATGGCGCTTCTGTCATACACTTGATCAAAAAGTCCAATTTCTTTCTGTCACTTGTTAGATGTATTTATTTATCATTGATAAGTTTGAGGTCATTGTCTAATTCCTTCAACTCTTTGTTCACAACTTGTATCCAAGTTGTTTTTGGTCCTCCCTTTGGTCTTTTAGTTTGTTGCAGTGCTTCATACAAAGAAAATCTCAGTTGTGTTTCTTCTAGTAACCTTAACACATATCCTAACCATCTCATTCTGCGTATGTTGATAGCTTGACTCCAGATGTTTTCCTTTGTTCTGTTGTACACTTCAATAATCTACACCCTCTTTTATATATGAAACATAGATCTGTGTTACATTTATGATCAATTTTGTGCATTTTTCTTCCTAGTTGTTGCGAGCCCGCCAACAAATGTGACTGCGCAATCCACCAGCCCGTTTACAATGCAAGTAACATGGCTTCCACCCGCAGATCTAGACCAAGTAGTCAACAAATCAGGATACTATGTGTTCTATAGGGAATATGACAATCCTCCGGGAATTTGGCAATTGGCTGGTGTTCCGGGTTTGGACGCTACGAATTTCACGATAGTAGATTTGAAAGCAGACACTAAATATAGATTCCGAATGACCTTAGCTGTTTCATCTGGGAACGGACCAGCTAGTGATGAAGTCGCTGCCAGTACGAAGGAAGGAGGTAGGTTTTCATTGCATTGATGGCTGCTGAGCATGGAATGAATAACAAAAGATTAATCAGAGAAGAACTTTACTTGCTTGATTCCTTCATTGTTATTTTGCTTGTTCTCTAACTAGCTTGCTTGCTTCCTTGCTTGCTTATTTCTTGATTTCTTTTTTTTGCTTGTTTTCTTTCTTATTTCCATGTTTGCTTACTTTCTTGCTTACATCACCATATCGTTTGAATTTCCCGTCAAATTAATCCATATTTTTCCATATTTTCTTGCTTCAATTTTTGCTTGCTTACTTTCTTGCTTACATCACCATATCGTTTGAATTTCCCGTCAAATTAATCCAAAAGGCCTCCTTTGAGATTCAATAACTTATCAGATGTTCTTGGGAGGATTTCTTCAGCATTGACTTTTACAAATTTTTTTCTCATAGTCCCAAGTGTTGCGCCAACGGAACTTTCAGTGCTTGCGAGTACACCAACGGAAATTTATGTGCAATGGAAACCAATACCTGACGATAAATACCATGGAAGGAAGCTCGGATACCGTGTTAAGTATCGACCCTACTTTGCCTCTGAATTCAAGATCAAAATTGTTCCCTATGGTATGAACAGCGTGTCTGTTAACAACCTCAAACCATTCACGTTGTATTTATTCGAAGTTGAAGCATTCACAGGCGCCGGGCCTGGCTTACCTGTGGCTGCCAATTTGAAAACGCCTGAAGGAGGTAACAAGACGTTTCTTGATTATGTTGTTACTATTCTTGTAGCATAACAAAAAGAAACGTAGCGTAATGTGACATAACATAACATAAAATAACATAACATAACATAACATAACATAACATAACATAACATAACATAACATAACATAACATAAAATAACATAAAATAAAATAACATAACATAACATAACATAACATAACATAGCATAACATAACATAACATAACATAACATGCCATATCATAACATAACATAATATAACATAACATAACATAACACAACATAACAGAACATAAAATAACATAACATAGCATAACATAAATTAACATAACATAGCATAACATAACAAAACATAACATAGCATAACATAACAAAACACAACATATCATAACATAACATAATATAACATAACATAACATAACACAACATAACATAACATAACATAACATAACATAGCATAACATAACAAAACATAACATAGCATAACATAACAAAACACAACATAACATAACATAACATAAAATAATATAACATAACATAACACAACATAACATAAAATAACAAAACATAACATAGCATAACATAACATAACATAACATAGCATAACATAACAAAACACAACATAACATAACAAAATATAACATAACATGGTGCTGTTTTTTTAACAGTCATTATGCTATGAAATAAATCACTGCCTTTTACCATCAATCACTGTTTCTTATATAATTCCTTTCGATGTTTGCAGCGCCATCAGTTGCACCAGGTTCATTTAAAGTGCTTCAAGGATTCTCAACTTCTAAACTCACCGTTTCGTGGGACGCCATCCCAGATGAAGAGGCAAATGGAAAATTACTGGGTTATAAACTCAAGTATAAAGTCACGCATGTTGCAGGGCAAGCAGTTTTAGGAGCAGAGAAAGCCAAGGAAATTTCATTGGATAAATACACATTTCTCTATAAGCTAACTGGTTTGCAAAGTTATACAACGTATTCTGTTAGTGTCTCTGGCTACACGGCCAGTGGCGAAGGACCGTACACAACTCCTATTGCTGCATGTAAGTTCAATGTTTTGATCATCTTGTTAGACTTTCTCTTAAGTGAAAATTGTACGGCGAGCAATTTTACAATTTGTGGCATCCTCGATAGCAGTCTTTCAGAACTATTATCTACTACTAATTTATCTACCTCACAGGTAGAGAACTACTCCCCCCAACACTCAGAACCGGCTACTCCAGAAAAACATTTAAAAGATTTGAGCATGATAGAAATAAGAAGAATGAGTACTTGATCAGAAACGAAACTCACCCATAGTATTTGGTTTGATTTTTCATTGTTAAAGATATGCATAACAGAAGGGCGCGGCTGGACCCCATCATCATCTTACCCTCTAACCTCGCAGAAGCTGGTGCTGCCGCTGGAATTAATCAATTTCATGCCCCGCAACATTCTGCAACTGTCCTCCAAGCTTCGTAGTGTTCAGTAGCTAATTCACATTTTCGCATAAGTCTAGATGATAATTCAAATGGAGGTAATCCTTTTTTTACACCCCACAGCAACCTGCAAATGTCCTGCCAATATCTTGCTAAATTGGTTCTCCAATCCACCTTACGTGGTGAACAGCCCTGGCCAACAGATGACCGGTATAATGGGAAATCTTGTGAAAGAAATGATCCAGGCGTCTTGCGACAAATGCAGCAATGAAGAACCAAAGATCTTTGCATATCAAAGTATGTCTGGCGAGAATCCAGTCAAAAAGAGTGCAGTTGAAGTGAAGCAGTCAATTGGTTCTGAGTTTCATGTCTCTTTTCCGATATTTGGATACTCCACTATTACTCGCTATATGGAAAGCCACGTCTTCATATTGTTCATTGAGTCATCGGGTAGCGCTACTATTATCAGGAACGAGATTGATTACGCTGCGAAAACTGTCAATGCTTTTAAATCGATTGGAAATATCTGGCCTATGTATTTGATCACGGTACTCATGACTGGCGTCTTCGGCATCGTCATTTGGGCAGCTGTAAGTACCATCTATCTTATTTCAAATTTCAATCTATTTTCTAAAGTTGAATTTTATAGTATTTGAAGTGACTTTTCAAGTGAATTTTCATTCACTCTCTTATTCTTCCATTTGACATTACGAATCCATCCTGTCACATTAAGCTCGTTTGCTTGTTTGCTTGCTTGCTTCTTGTTTGTTCGCTTGTTTGCTTGTTTGCTTGCTCGCTTATTTGTTTGCTTGCTTGCTTCTCTGCTTGTTTGTTTGGTTGTTTGCTCACTTGCTTGTTTACTTGTTTGCTTGTTTCTCTGCTTGTTTGTTTGGTTGTTTGCTCACTTGCTTGCTTCTCTGCTTGTTTGTTTGTTTGCTTGCTTGCTTCTCTGCTTGTTTGTTTGGTTGTATGCCAACTTGTTTGTTTGCTTGTTTGCTTGCTTGCTTGTTTGCTTGCTCGCTTATTTGTTTGCTTGCTTGCTTCTCTGCTTGCTTGCTTGCTTCTTCAGTCAAGGATCCCGATAGTATTTTTTCGTAGCCTTTGCAATAACAGTTATTTGTGATTACATTATTCTCATGTCGCCATGCCTTTGCAATGTCTTTGTTTAAGTATATGCTTTTTTAAACTCAATTCTTTGTATAAACAGGAGAAAGCTGGCAATGATGAATTCTCCAGAGGGAGCTATTTCCATGGGGCCTGCCAAGGATTTTGGTGGGCTTTTATATCGATGACAACGGTCGGGTGAGTGGATGTTATATAGTTTTATTGATCACTTTTTTCCGACACTTTTCAGAACATGTTGCTGAAGAGTGTCGATAAAAAGACCCTTTCTGTCTCACTTTATGTCTCTCTTTATGATTGATTGATTGATTGATTGATTGATTGATTGATTGATTGATTGATTGATTGGTTGATTGATTGATTTATTGATTGATTGATTGATTGATTGATTGATTGATTGGTTGATTGGTGGATTGATTGAATCATTTATTGATTGATTGATTGATTAATTGATTGATTGATTGATTGATTGATTGCTTAATTGATTGATTCATTGATTGATTGATTCATTCATTCATTGATTGTTTGATTGATTCATTGATTCATTGATTGATTGATTCATTGATGACTGATTGATTGATGACAAGTCTCTCTGTATTCTAGTTACGGTGATATCACCCCTCGCACTATTAGGGGGCGAATTGTGGCAATAATTTGGACACTGGCCGGTTTAGTCCTGTCCGGTATCCTACTTGGTTCACTGACATCATCAGTTACAAGCCTGACATTACCACCTGCAGTAACATTGTACGGAACTGAGGTAAATGTGAAAGTATTTTCAGTCATCACTTTTATTTTCATTATATATTTAAGGTAGCTTATCAGTAAATGGCAAGAATGATTTTCTGGCAGCTATGCAGCTAATACCCAACAAAAAGAAAGAAATGCAACAATAAATATGAAGTACTTTAGTAATGAAAGCAACAAAAAATGGTGCTTGTTTAAATCAGATATTTCTGCCTTTGGTTTCTAAAATTAACCAACAGAACTAATGAAGTTCCCAGCAGCCTCCGCCAGATAGAATCATTAATTATTTTTAAACAAAATCTAAAACAATTTTTTTTGAAGAACTAGAACGTAATCCAACCGAATGTAAAGTTTTAAATTCAACCATTTTTACCTAATTATAATATTTCTTTGCTATAAAATTTCACTGTAATATATCCTAATTTTAAGATACAGGGCCCTCGTTGATAACAGCATTTCATGTGTTGAAGAGGTTTACCCTGTCTAAATATTGTCGTTATTATTAAACTATCAAATTAGATACAAAATGTCGATCTTCGCAAAGTTGTCAGAGCACGAAATCGTTTGAACATCCGCGGCCTGTGGTTTTATACTTTCACTCCCTGTGACTCTCAGCACCTCACGAGACTACATAGAATGTTAATATTACAAATATGCCAATCCATATCGTGCTTACCCTACCTTTGATAAGTTGCTGAATTAATGTTACTAAATATCGTCTTTTTTATTCTTCGTAGAGTGCTGCAATCAACAGTTCCTTTGAATACAATCTTGGGGTTAGGCGAAACAGCAAAGTTAACTCAAGTAGGTTTTCAATTTCCTCTGCATAGCTAATACTTATTGGACTAACAGGTGGTAAAATTTGAATCCCGTAAGAATCACTACTTTTGACAATACTGTTGGCGAGCAATTTTCTTGTTTTCACTAAGAAGAGAAACGCTTAAAGAAATCAATCGTTGCTTAATAGTGGCTTTACTTATTTGTGACTGAAGTGGATTTGTCATCTATGTTTGGGTGATTCTAAAACAGCCTATAAGCCTGCCAAAAGAGGTTGGGCAGTTGCAGAAATTTTTGTCTTTCATTTGCAGAGCCCCCCTTCTTCTCTTAAAACAATGTTGCTTAAACCATTTTTCATGGCTAACCTTTGACCGGAAGCACTTGTAAAGAAATGTTAAGCTATCGCCCTTTGCAACCAACAATTTTTTAATTGGGGAAGGCGCAGTTGGTAAGGGGATATTATCGTTGTTACAGGGCTGGAAACGACAAAACAATAATTATTCAAACATGACTTTTTATATTTGTTCCAATATTTTTGCCACGGGTTGTACATACCACAATAGATTACATCAAATTTAGAATCACCAGAAAAAGCAAGAAAAATTTTGCGTCCTTCATATCGATAAATGTTCTGATATAAATATATATAAGTTACTGCATTATTTGCAAACTAACTGCTATAACTTTACGTTGTGAATCCGACAAGAAGCATTTCTAATGACAATCATTTTGTGTCAATGTTTCTGATATCAATAAGTTATTGCATTTTTGGTGATCTGGCCGCTATAACTTTAACTTGGTGAATGCCACAAGAATCATTGCCTATGACGATCATTTTGCTAAACATTCTATGATTCATTGTCAACCCCTCTCAATCATTAGCAAACCAGCCAATGACTAAATCCTACCAGGATCATTGCTTGCGGATAGTATTCTGATATGGCCCCAACTATAAACCATGCTCTTTCTCTTATTTAGAGAGACAGTATCAGACAACTGATGATGTCCTGACAGCTGTCAAAAACAAGGAGGTTGATATTGCGCTGCTGGATGCTTTTACGGCAATAGAGATGCAAGCTCGAATTAAAGCCTCTAGCCTGAAAGTAAAAGAACTAATACATGCAAACACTGGCTATGGTGTTGTATTATCGAACGAATTCGTTAGGCTTGAAAGCGACTTTAGGAGTTATATTGCATCGAATAAAGCCAGGATAGCTAGCTTTACGGCGAATATGACGAATAAATTGCAGGTGAGCAACCTAGTCAAGTAAAATCTTCTACTATGGTTCAGATCATTCGGTTTCCTGAACAGCTGTGGCGGCGTATTCAACTGTTCTCCAATTTTCTCTATCTTTGAGTCTTGCAGAATTTTTTACAAGGTCTATTATGATTGGCTCAATTCCACTCATCTGATTTGCATAACAATAGGGACTATTTTGTTTAAAATCAAATATTTGTCAGAATTGTGCTAGAAAAATGGTCTTTGTTATTTAGACAATAGGGGGAATACCAACCCAAGCCCTGCTGACCAATAGTATGCTTGCATTCCCTCAAAACATGAATCGACCAATCAACGATGATCTTGTAAAACTTCTGCAATACCGCTGTCTTTGGCTGCTGTTATGGCTCCAGGGATAGTCAGTCCATTATTGTACTTCTCAGTTTGGTTTTCTGTCAATCTGGTTTTCTATATTCAACTTGCTGCAATTGATACATTTTCATTAGTTCGAACAAGGATTTCGTCACCATGGCGATCAGTTAGCTGCTGTGCTCAAGGGGGTCCAAGGTAAATTCTGTGACAAAGTAGAAATACCTCCTTTTTAATGCCAACAAGATGGAAAATGATAATGTCACAAAGCCGACTCACACTTGTTTTAGGCCTTCGTGCTATGCAGCTTAATTTCAATTCATCTTGATAGTAGGAAGAACGCTTGATAAAGTATAAATTTTTTGTTGATATGAATGCGAAAGATTTGTTTTTACCTTGAAATCAATACTAATAAAAATATATGAAATGTTGTGATAAACAATATTCTCCATTCTCAGATTGAAGATGACACAGCGAGTAAGATTGTAATGTTATTCGACCCATCAACCGCTCTTTTTAAAGAAATGTTGAAATATGAAGGAATTCTTCTTGGAGTCTGCACATTCTTGGGTATTTTGTACTCCACATTTCTGATTGCAAGGAGACGCAAAGCGAAGATTATGTCATCTAGTGGTAAGGAATAATTTCTATTAATAATTAGTTGAATGGCCATTCAAAAAACCGAGCCACGTGCGTGACTGAGTGATAGAATGCACGCTTATCAGACGGAAGACCCGGGTTCAAATCCAGGTTGAGTCATACCAAGGAAAAGGCCGTAGCTACAGTAGGGTGAGGGGTGTGACATCCCCCCAAGGGAAAAAATTTGTTTCAAAAACAAGGCGTTTTTGGCCATGGGGGACTATTTCGACGGCAAACTAAGTATTGCACGCCCGTTTTTTCGGCAAATTCATCGTAGACACCCTTCTGACACAGGAAAAGTTGATAACACCCCAATGTTATGCTCGGGAGTTTTTTTGCTTTATAGCCTGCCATAAAACGTTTTAAGAATTTCAAGGCCCTGAAGTGGCTTGCAAAATTCCTGTCTTTTATGATTTTAAATTTTCTTTGCTCAGATCTGCTTCTCCACGAAATGGCATCGTTTGACCAATCTGTTGAAGGATTTGAGAAATCAATGAACGAGAAATTGGAAAAATTGTCATCAAAACATCATGGGGAACTCGATGAACTGTTACGTTTGAAGAAAAGTTACAAGCGACTGATGAAGAGAAATAACGTGCAATATGATGAAAAGAAAAACAGTAAAAAGTACAAACTATCTGGAGGTAGTGCAGGTTTTTCAAACATTTAAATATTCTTTAATATTTGTGTCGAAGGCTAATCATTTTTGCAAGTAGAAGATATGTGTGAATTATTGCGGAAAAGTACTGCTTGCTTCGGTATTTCTTGATAAAGTTAATAAACTTTAAAGGCCGCGCAAAGAGCGAAAACATTAATTTAATAAATTTAATAGTACTTTTGTTTTTTTTCAGTATGGTAAATATTGTGAATAGTTTTGCGTGGAAGTTTTGCCGTGCGAAAAGTTATTCGAAATTAATAAATTCATATTATTTCACTATTTATCTATCATTTTAGTGAATAAACCATAAAAAGTTAATACCTGTGTAGCTTGTATTAAAAACAAAAAAATTCAAAAGGGAGATAATATTTATCAAAATTTGGCAACAAATCAGAAACTTTTAGATTTTAAATTCATAAATGAGGAGATTTAATTTTAATTTTAATCGATTTTCTGAGAACCCTTGGGGAATATAAAACTCTTTTGTATTCATAGACAGGTTACATTGGTCAGAAACTAATATTATTGTTATAATTATTATCAAGGGTTTACTTTAAAACTATAAAACTTTATGATTACTTGAATGAAAGTTAAAGAATTACAATATAAAAAATTCAAATCTTACAATGTTAAACAAATGAATTGATAATTGGTTAAAATTTAAGGTCTAGATACTTTTGATGTCCTCGAGGTTCTGTTTATTCACTTGATGATCTGTTAAGATGTTAAGTGAAATTTTGTGAATTTCAATAATTTTACGAAAAATTATTTCAACATTAATCATTTTTGTTTATCACTTCCTCAATTATCTCTAGTGCCAATGTAAAATATTTGATTAAAAGTTCAATAAATCTATGTAAATATAGCACGCGATCAAAAACTAGCCAAGTATTAACCATTTATCCAGGGAGGTTCCATTTGGCCTGATAACCTTCAACGAGGATTAAATATTTCATAGAAAGGGGAGACTAACCCCTTTCATTTTTGGACAAACATTCTATTGAACGCTCACTTAGACTCTTTGCTTTTCTATTACCAATTATTGTACCCCCTTGTAATCTGAACATACACCTTTGATATTGGTGTACAGCTGTATAATCACCGGGAGTGAATGCTTTAACTTTGGATGCAGAGGAACTTCTTATAAGAGGCTGAATAATTTTAAAAAAATATATTTTTTTCCTATTAGCGAAAATGATGAATAGTTACTAGTCGCAATAGCAGGTCAGGTACGTTAAGGTAATAGGCTCCCACAAGCATCACTTTTAGATTCGTGTTGTTTATTTTCTGCGAAACCACGCACTGTGTCCTGTAAGGCATCTTGTAAATGTTTTTGTCGCTAGATTCTTGTTAATTTACTTTGAATTGCATATCCATGCTTGCTTTGGTAGTAGTTAAATTGCAAAAGACTGTCCGTAGATCGAACGCCTGCATTAAAACAGTGTGTTGGTAGGCTCCTTTCGAAGTGTCCGTTTAAAGTTGTTTTGCCCCAACGTCCGTAAAGTTCCAAGGCCAGGATAAGTTTTTTGAGGGGGGGGGGTGGCATTATGAAATGTGCATGTTTTCAGAGCACTGTCTATACGGCATTGTAAACCAGAGTTACTGTTTGCTTTGAGGATGAGCTGGCCCTTTCTGTTGCATCGTTTTGAGCTTTGATATATAGAATATTGCTTTTCTTCAATACGACCTTCATCCCTCTGGACGCCTGCATTAAAACAGTGTGTTAAAATGACGATAGGAGGAGGGTACTGGAGTAAAATTAAGTAGCTGAATTGTTACATAAATTCTCACAAGACCATTAACATAACTAGAGCTATTTGGTTCCCCTTGTTAAAAATGAAGGTCGTTTTTACTGCTAACAGCAGCCACAAAACCTTGACGTACGCTTTTGGCTGCTTTCTTAAATGATCTAGAGTTGTCAGTCAACAAAGGCCTGTTCCAGTTTTCGCACAATTTTGAAAGCCTTCTGTGACGTTTCGGTCTTGATATTTGTCATGGACGTAGGAATAATCTAAGAAATGGGGCAGGTAGGAGAAGGAGCACATGGCCGCTAGGCAACAAGGGCACTTTTTGGTTTGAAAGGGACACATTTGCATGATATGCTAATCATTAGGGGGTATGGCGTCTCTTCCTTTCCTGATTGGTTCCTTCGTTCCTGTCTGGAGCCTTTTGTTGGAAGGAGAATGGGAGAACCGTGATCTGTTCCATATAATTGTGGGCCGCAAAAATCTACAAGAACAAAGAAGCTTAGTTGGAAAAATACAGTTATTAAGGACCTTGCAAAATCATATTTTTCTTGGATAGTAAGTGTGACCAATAGCTTGGTAAGGAAAAGCGCTACACAGCAGGAAAGACGGTCCTAGGCTTTGAGTTGTAACCTGCAGATTTTTTATGAATCGGTTTCACGTGAGGCGGCAATTATCTGTTGTTAGGCCGCCTAATACTGTGAAATTCGTGACACTATATCCGGATAACAAGATATTAGCAAAATCTACGCAAAGCCCCTGCCCTTGCTAAAAGAAGATATGATAGGAAGTGATTTAAATAAAGTAGGCATTATCTGCGAAGGGCCGGCCAAAAATGACGATGTGTCTCACTTTTCAAGTCATTCATTCATAATAAGAAAATTGATACTATTAGAGTTAAAATTGGGAGCCTAGCCCCTCAGAAATAACCCTAGAGTTTCGCCAATACCTTGTAGACTCTGAAAAGCCACTAATATCGTCGATCAACTCGGAATCGATGCAAAATGGAGCCACAATTTGTAAGGGTATTCCGCTCCTACTCTTTTGGATATTTATAACTTTGTTGCAGTATCAGTTGATCTTCGATTCGCGATGCCCCCATCCTAACCCCCCCCCCCTCCGTCCATCACGAAATTCGTATTCGCCGTTAGATTGAGCACCACGTTGCAACTTTCTTAAACCATATGCTAAGCATGGATTCCATTCATCATTAACATTTTGATTTGAATATTTAATTTGTAACATTTTACTGTAAATTTAGCTTGACGCGAGTTATAAACTAAGATGTCAATTTAAAAATATACTATAATGTTTATAATATTGTTAAATATCGCAGATATAATAAAATAATATATAATATATGTTAAAAATCTAATGAGATAAAATATATTGTGATTGATTGTTTATTTTCCAATATTCTCTCAATTCTAGAAGTTATGGGGTATGCAGCGCTATGAAGTTAACTTAAGATATAATGTTTTTATAAGAAACCTTTTTTATAAGAATCCTTTTATAAGAAACCTAGCAATGAGAGAAATATAAGTTGGGAAACTTTCAGTGCTCAATCGAAAGCTAAACTTGAAGATCTTAATTGCGCCTTCAAGTTGCTTAATTTTTAAGAGATTAGCATGTTGCTTATCAATGTTCTGCTTACATCTTATGATCCCCTAATTTGCTTAATGTCTAAATTAAGCCCTAGTTGCATATTAAATTTTTGCTTATTAAACGTCTGCTTAAGACTTTTAATCCTCAGGTTGCTTAATATTTAAATTACTTAACCTTATTAGCATGGTGCTTGATAAAGGTTTGCTTACACCATCATCATTGAGCCCTTACGTTGCTTAATATCTAAGCTATTAAATCCCCAGTTGCTTATTTAGAGTCTGCTTATAGCTTCATTATTAAGCACTCAAGTTGCTCAATGCTTAAGGTACTCAAGCCCTAGTTGCTTACTGACCCATTGCTTATTGAAGGTTTGGCTACAGCTTCACTTTTGAGCCCTTAAGTTGCTTAATGCTTGAGTTACTCCAATTTGCTTAACAATATGTTGCTTACTTAAGGTCTGCTTACAGCTTCTTCGTTAGGCACTCAAGTTGCAATATTTCCAGCCCTAGTTACTTATTAACATTTTGCTTATAAAGGTCCTGCTTCCAGTTTTTCATTAAGCCCGAAATCTCCTTAATCGAGTTACTCCAGTAATTTCTCCTTATCACAAGTTTCTTATTAAAACCAAAAGTTCAATTGGGCAGCGGTCTGAGCACGAAATCTAATGGCAATTTGTCACATTCTCATTCCAATGAAACTTGCACCATCGGAAATGCGTAATAGAATTCCCCTTTAATTCGTTACCCAAGCGATCCTAAGCCTAACAAAACATTACAAAGTCAAGCTGATATTCTCTTCACCATTTTTATGAAATTTTCTTGTTTGGGCTTCAACTCAAAACCAATTTGAATTCCTTTGTCATATGTGGAGTGTTTTTCGCTTACTTGCCTTTTTAAGTCATAAATTTGATTTACTCAAAGAGGAGCCGTCACCTACAAAACTCGTTTCTCAATTTTTACACAGTTCTCTTCCATTCTTCTATTCAGGACTTATTCCCATTGTTGTATTCCATTTTACCTGTAATTTTTAATGAAAATTGTCCTAACATCATGTTCCTATCTTAAACTAAGCTTCTATTTAGTTAAAAATCCTATCTCACCCATACCGACATTTAAATTGAAAGAATGCTTAATTGTTTTCCCATTAGCTTGTTTATCCATGGTTTCACAGACCTCCAGTAATTCCTAATGTCTGAAATCTGCAAACTAGACACTACCATTTATGGGTAGTAGCAGGCTTAGGACACAATCCCGTGAACAGTGGATTAAATTGCCTACAGACAGGAGTGGTGCGTGTGACAGAGGCGTCAGCAACGACGAAAAAAGCTTAAGATTAGAAAAACTTGCATTTACATATCTGCAGTCTTGGACACACCATATTTAATAGAAATAAACATGTTTATTCCTATTGACTATGGACACACGCAATGCAATGAGGAAATTCTAAATAAGGCACCAATGCACCAAAATAAAAGCCTGGAAACTCCCCGCTTTTCATCCCCTACCGAGTGTGCGCCTAGACAATTATTCTAAATATCAACACTGACTTAGGGGGAAGGGGGGAAATCGCGCAATTCGTTGTGGTCGGGATTGTAGGAGGACTCCGGACGCATATTTCCAATACTGCCGTTTTCTAAGCTAAAAGATCAAGCTTTCACAGGAAACCATTGCATATTTGCAGAAACTCATTACCGAACTTTATTAATTTTTAGGGGCCTAGTACTACATTCTTTTGGACGATTTTCGTATAAAAAGACTTGAATACATGCCGATTTGAGATGTAATATGATGTAATATACGGTAATCTTAATTTTCTGAGCCTCGGAATCTTGCTATTCTCTTCTCTCAGTTTTCATCTCATCTTTGCTTTAGTTGTTCCAACCATAATAATAACATTCTGACGAACCATGTTTTAAAAACAGCCTAAAGAAGTCTCAATTCCTTCTTCTTTTGTGGAATCCCCTTTTATTTTCTCAAATTTTCTACACGTCCTATTTTAATGAAAGTAAAATCCGAGTTATCAGTTTTCCTTCACCACAATTTTTATTAGATTTTTTAATGGATTGTTACTGATGTCCTGGTTTGATAAGAAGTCCTTTCGATATGCGCTTTCTGTTTCAGTCAAGAGGTGTTTCTAACACTCCTGACCAAATCTAACTAGACTTTTGGCAAAGCCAAAATTGAGTCGCTTTCATTGTGTTTGCGAAGCAAGGATTTTAAAATGGTTAGGGGCAGAAATGGTTGTGTTTTATTGCAGTTGAAATAAGATTTGAGTACTAAAACCCTGCAATTGCTAACAATGCTTGGGTACTGGGGATAGTTCGAACTTTTTTGTTTGAAGCTTGGAAGTAATTTCCACGCGAAAAAGCCGCTTTTTTCTATACGTTTTGAGCTTTATACCCCATATGCTTGTCGTTCTGAGGTGGGAACCCCCCATCCGCCTGACTTTCGAAATCTTAGAATTGAAAGCCAGATATTCAAATTAAATACTGATAATTTACTAACCCTGAAATAGTAGATCTAAGTCAATACGGGGGTAAGGACTCAAGTCAAATGGATTGGAACTGGTTCGCGATTTTGCGCCTAATTTTGACGATTGCGTGACCAAAACAAGAAAAACAAAGATGTAAACAAAAGCATCAGGTATTCAAAAATTGATCTTATTCAAAACTGCTTCATCTTTATTAATTTCGTCTACCGTTGCGTCCATTTTTATTAACAATTTAAGTTACCTACATGTTTGTTTTTGATATATTAAAAAATTCCTTCTACGTCTAGCCGATCAGACACGCGAATTTCGCGACAGTCATCTAATTCACGCCCAAATTCAGTTCGCATTTTGAGATGCCTTTTCGCCAAGATTCTTGTGAAATTCTTCAATGCTTACTTGTTATTCCACGGGATTTTCCCATGTTTATTCCCGACGCATTCGCGACTTTGTTCGTTCCCATTTGTAAGCCGATTATCCCGTATCCTGCTCTGAGTTGTTCGTCTGAAAATTCGCGTAAATTTCGCGTCGATTCTCGCGGGCCCAACGCCGGCCCGTCAAATTTCTGATGCGCTTTTCGGCCTAATGAATGTATGCAATTTATTACGGCAATCATATTCCTCCCTTCGAACAAGTCAACGGTCTGAAATAAATCCGCTTTTGCCAGGCCGTACGCTTCGCAAGCGGCCAGGAAATTACCGATATTCTCCATCTTAAAAAACGGCATTTTCTGATGGTTGACACGTTTTACGCTACCAGGCTGCAGTGTGTTAATCAACTCGCATAAAATTATACCATCTTTAAGGGTCTGCTGAACTGCATGGGCTCCGGTTATATCATCGAATAGCCCCGGTTTATCCACCACAGCTTCAACCCATGCCAGGGCCGACCTCTCTTCATCAGCATCGTATCTTTCTTGCCTCTTCAATTCAAGCTCAGCAGTCAAACCATAGCCCATTGGGCGATTCGCTCCTTCTTTCTGCATAGCTTAGCTCAACTGGTTCGCTCAATGTGGTCCTTTCGACGTTCAAAGAATCTTTAACCAGAATGATAACCAGTCTTTCGATTTCTTTCCGCAACCGCAAACGATATTACACCCAAATCTTGTTCAACCTGATAAACACCAGAATTTACTCTCCCTTTAAAGACAGCGATTCTCCTCAACTTATTTCTAAATGACTTAATTTCACGGGAGAGTGGCGTTCCTTGCTTACAGTTCGACAAAGATATGCCGTCGCGCTTTTGTCCTCTCCTAGAAAAACTAACACAATCGTGTTTGATATCGTAAGAATGACTGTGTAGTGCTTTTTGGTGCGGTATTTAAATGCAATAAACAATGAGCATCCGCTGTATTTCAAGGGTATTAACTCCGACCGCAAGGGTCTTTGCATGCGCTGTTCCTGCGACTGCCTACACCCGCAAGTAATTTGAAACATGAAAGAATGAAATGCATGACCTGACAGTGAAAGAAACACTAATCCTTAAAAGCTGGACAATGATAAGGAAAAGGGCCCGTTCTTGATTCAGAGATCGCATTATGACATCACTTTCTGCAGGGCCGAATAATTCACGGACTCTCAAAAACAGAACGATACTACTTAGGACAATTTTTTTAAAACGAGAGTCTCGAAATTGATTTGAAATTTAAAGCAAATTAAAAACAAATTAAAAACAAGCTAAGTCTGAAGCACTGACGTAAAATGAAATTTTGGATACGTTTTCCATTAAGATATTAACATGAACTGTCATTTTCTTGCTAGCCCGAAAAAAATGGACGCTTTCTCGCTTCTCCTCTTTGATTTTTGTTAAGAAAACTAGCTACTTTGCTATCATGTTGATGATACTGATAATTCCACTACCTCTTACAAAAACGGGCCTAAATATTTCTTAAACCCATTGCCATAGAGCTAGTAAAACATTGAGAACCCCCAGGGGTTGCAGGGGACAAGGGGACTTTCCGTTTTTATAAATGGGAAAATGGGAACATTAGCAAATATTTCTAGGGAACTAGGAATCTTTTGAGGAGCTGGAGAACAGTACGACATTTAATTTTAGGCAACATTCAAATAAAGTTATGGGGAATAAGGGAGTTTTTGAAATTTTTCTAGGAAACATCGGAACACAGATCCCCTGGGGGGGCCGCCTTACAACTTGTAGAAACGTAAGAGTGGTTTAAATAAGTCTCAGGGATCTAAGTTGTGATGCCTAAACGGCCAGGACATGTCCAGGATATTCCAAAATAGGGGTTTTCGCACAAAAATGTTAATTCGAAAATGTTGCTCTTTTTTAATCATAAAGTAAAGCTATGTGTGTGTTTGGCTTTTCATCAACAAAATTCACCTCAAAAATTTCTAGTTTTGAGGTTTTCTAGTTATATCCATCAGTTGAAAATGCGCGGTATGGTTGCTGTAAATTTAGGGAAGAAAAGAAAGAATGAGTTTGATTTTATTTTTTAAAGATAAATAAAGCGGGTTGCTTTTAATCGCGTTGATGATTTTCAAGGTGCTCTCCGGGTGCCTTTATGGGTGTCTGAATTCCCACGTTTCTTCATCTTAACCATCCCTAGCACCTGTCATGTTTCGATCTCAGAAATACTCTTAGCTTACATTCATTCCTCCGTCATTTAACCACAGAACATGGTCATTTCTTATCTGTTAGGTGGACTTCCTTGCCACTTTCTCTGCTGTATGAGTCAATTGGCATTGCCACTTAGCAAAAACCCGATGATCCCGATTACTAACCTCTGTATAATTTGAATAAAATTGATATTTGTATTAAACTTTTACTTTTCCGAAAGAACTCTTAGCATTCTCATTTGGTGCTTCCGTTAGGCAATCTTGTGGTTTGCTGACGTTATTAGCAAATCAATTCGACTCTATACTCCTCTGTTCTTCTTAATCTATGGGAGAAACCTTGGTGTACCCTCCCTTCAACAGAATGCTCCATCACGTGCATCAATGGAACAATTTCCGCTTACTTTTCTCACAAACGTCACTTCAATCCAACATACTAGTGATTGCCGAATAGCTGAGAGACATTTAATTGAGAGTCAAAGGGGACTATCGTACTCTTTTCAATAATAAACCTGTATCAACAGATTTTCCCTATTTGCACTAGCTTTTGTTGGCATAATAATTTACTTTGACTAGGTACCCAAAATTTTGGAAAGCAAGGCTGTTTGTCTGCTGCGCTTGCCAGCATTACTGACTAAAAAAAGGGTCATTATTGATAAAAACTTAAGGCTATAAACTGGCCTTTTCTCTGTGTTTCATAGGCTGTTAAAGTTTAGGCCATTTAGGCCAAAAGCAAGCTTTGCGATTTCTCCAAAAACATATTTTTCTTTAAAAGGATGGTCATATTCGGGCTAAAAACTAAAATTTTAGGTCTGTCTTTTGCCAAAAAATTAATGGCCTAAGACAGTGGCTTTTTTGAGTAAAACATTTCCCAAAACTTTTTAAGTCTTGCAATTTCCCATAACTTTTTATGGATAACAAAGCTGCTCTTATATTTTAATTTCCCTAAAATTATTGAAACTTCTGGCCAGAATGGGAGGCTATAGGCTTGAATGTTTCCCAAACTTTTATGCTTCAAAAAGTGCCCATTTTTAGGCAAAATCTAAGGCTATAGGCTTGGCATTTCCAAACATTTTATGCATCAAAAAACTGCCCATATTCACACAAGAAGTAAGGTTATAGCCTTTGTCTTTTAAAAAGATTTATGCTTCAACAAAAAGGTAAGTTTTTAGGCAAAAAACAAGGCTGAAGCCTTGGCTTTTTCAACAATTTTATACTTCGAAAACGTGCCCATTTTTGATGCAAAAAGTGAAGCTGTAGGTTTGGTTTTTCCCAATGTTTTAAGCTTGTTAAAAAAAGTGCCCATTTTCAGGTAAAAAGTAAGGCTATAGGCTTTGATTTGGCCCAAAACTTTATGCTTCAAAAAAGTGCCAAATTTTAATGCAGAAAGTGAAACTATAGTAAGACTACAGGCTTGGCTTTTTCCCAAAAAAATCCAAACATTTATGCTTCAAAAAAGGGCCAGATTTTTATGCAAAAAGTAAGGCTATAGGCTTGGCTTCTTCCCCATAAACTTCCAATATTTTTGATTAAAAAATGCCCAATTTTCCGGCAAGAGGTAAGGCTATAGGCTTTGATTTTGCCCAAGAAATTATGCTTCAAAAAAGTGCCAAATTTTGATGCAAAAAGTAAGGCTATAGGCTTGGCTTCTTCCCCATAAACTTCCAATATTTTTGATTACAAAAATGCCCAATTTTCCGGCAAGAGGTAAGGCTATAGGCTTGATTTTTCGAAATAAAATTCAGTTTTTTATGGTTAAAAAGTTGCCCATTTTTACTGCAAATAGTGAGGCTAAAGGCTTGATTTTTTCACAAAAATTTCCAATTTTCTATGGTTAAAAAAATGCCAAATTTTTCGACAGAAAGGAAGGCTATAGGCTTTGATTTTGTCCAAATATTTATGCTTCAAAAAAGTGCCAAATTTTTATGCAAAAAGTAAGACTATAGGCTTGGCTTTTTCCCAAAATAAATCCAAACATTTATGCTTCAAAAAAGTGCCAGATTTTTATGCACAAACTAAGGCTATAGGCTTGGCTTTTCCCCAAAAACTTCCAATATTTTTTGGTTAAAAATATCCAATTTCCGAGGTTAAAAAGTGCCAATTTTTAATGCAAAAAGTAAGGCTAAAGGCTAAATTTATTCACAAAAATTTCCAATTTTTTTTTAGTTAGAAAAATGGCATAATTTTCGACAGACAGTAAGGCTATAGGCTTTGATTTTTCCAAAAATTCCCAATTTGTTTTGTTGAAAAAAATGCTTAATTTTCCGGCAAAAAGTAAAGCTATAGGCTTTGATTTTTTCCAAACATTTCCAATTTTTTTTGGTTAAAAAAGTGCAAAAATTTTGGGCACAAACTAAGGCTATAGGCTTGCTTTTTCTCCAAAAATATCCCATTTCTATTGTTAAAAAAGTCCCAATTTTTAAAGCAAAAAGTAAGGCTATAGGCTTTGATTTTGCCCAAAAATTAATACTTCAAAAAAGTGCCAAATTTTTATACAAAAAGTAAGGCTATAGGCTTGGCTTCTTCCCCATGAACTTCCAATATTTTTGATCACAAAAATGCCCAATTTTCCGGCAAGAGGTAAGGCTATAGTCTTGATTTTTTGAATAAAATTCAGTTTTTTATGGTTTAAAAGTTGCCCATTTTTACTGCAAATAGTGAGGCAAAAGGCTTGATTTTTTCACAAAAATTTCCAATTTTCTATGGTTAAAAAAATGCCAAATTTTTCGACAGAAAGGAAGGCTATAGGCTTTGATTTTATCCAAATATCTATGCTTCAAAAAAGTGCCAAATTTTTATGCAAAAAGTAAGACTATAGGCTTGGCTTTTTCCCGAAAATTTCCAATTTTTATCATTAAAAAAGTGCCAAATTTTGGTCACAGACTAAGGCTATATGCTTTGATTTTTTCCAAAAATTTCCAATTTTTTATGATTGAAAAAATGCCCAATTTTCCGGCAAAAAGTAAGGCTATAGGCTTTGATTTTACCCAAAAATTTATGCTTCAAAAAAGTGCGACATTTTTATGCAAAAATTAAGGCTATAGGCTTGCTTTTTCTCCAAAAATATCCAATTTCCATTGTTAAAAAGTCCCAATTTTTAAAGCAAAAAGTAAGGCTATAGGCTTTGATTTTACCCAAAAATTAATACTTCAAAAAAGTGCCAAATTTTGATGCAAAAATTAAGACTATAGGCTTTTCTTTTTCCCAAAAAAAATCCAATTTTTTGGTTAAAAAAGTTCCCACTTTTTGGAAAAAAGTAAGGCTAGCATCTTATTCGGGGCGTGAGTGAGGCATGGTTTTTTCAAAATTTTATTGTTAAAAAAATGCCCAACTTTGGTCAAAAGGTAGGGCAACAGGTTGGCCTTTTTCCATAATTTTTACGTTTCGAAAAAGTGTCCATTTGTGGGAAAAATGAAGGCCAATATCTTGTCTCTTAACGTTCTCAACATTTTTATGTAGTGTAGATATTTTCTGCAGGGAGTGTCAGCAAGTCTGCGACATTTTAAAACCAGGGGATGAAAGCTCGTAAAAGTTTTATTTTGCAGTTTCACAAAATGGTTTCTGTTTTAAATGTTAATTACAATACCACTTAAATTTTAAATAATCAAACTTTTCAAATACTAACATTATAACATTACAAATGAAATCCCTTTTAAAATGCACCTATAATACAAACACGGTTCCTCTAAAGAGTGAATTTCTAAAACCTAAAAAGTCAATTTTATTCAGCCACTGATGATGATCGCGTTGACGAACTACTTGAACTCAAGGGTCGATCATCAGTAGGAGAAACGTAATTTTCAAAGTATCTTAAAAGTTTTTCATGTGCAATTTTTTCTTCATCTGTCAGATAATTGTATGATTCCGGAAGGAATTCCTGCCTTCCAAGAATAACTCTTCGCAGAGCTGGAACAGGAAATTTGTCTGCTACATAGAGCCATTTCGACCAATCAACTTCCAACTCGGCTGTTTCTTCCTGACAGTGTACATATTCTCCAAACTTTTTGTACTCCTCTAACGGATTGAAAGTACTTTTTCTCTGTTTTATTTTCTTCCCTTTTTCAAATCTCTTCTGATCGAAACAGGAGCTACGTGAAGACAGCAATTTCTCTTCGATTTTCTCCTGTACAAGAATAAGGATGGCCATTTAAAACAAAGTAACGACAACTCAAAATCAGGTCCCACGGGGTATTTCAAAGCTTGATGGTCACCATCTGTCTTATCTATGCCCTAAAGGGTGTCGCAGGAAAGAAATAATTTTCAGTAGGCTAGACCAGGGGCGGGGCCAGTGGGGGGTCGAGGGGCAACCTTCGGCCAAGACTTTCAGTTAGTGGGTCAAATTTTCGTTGGCTGGTCGGCTTCTCTCTCAGAACTGTTTGCTTTCCCCCCCCCCCCCCAATCCTCTGACCCTAGCTCCACCCCTGGGCTAGACTTTGTATCCCTTTCTTCGAGTGAATTTATAGACATTTTAATACCTAAATTTAGATCTAGCTTAGATATTCCCAAAATTATCTTAAAAAATAGACAGAAACTATACCTGGTTTTCTATCAAAATATCATAAAAAGTCTTCAATGATTCACGACCTACAAAAGAAAAAATTGCATTTAATTTGCAGTTGGTAGTTGGAATGCAATTGTGAGTAAAAGAAGTGTGTGGGCAACTTATCCTTGAGTTTATGTCAATCTAATTATTATATTTATTTGATGAGTTTTATACACAATACACATCCACCTCTTGTGTTGCCTTAATACTAAGTCTGCAAGATGACGACGCTGAATGGGGTGGAGCAGCGACCCTTGGCGGAAAAAAGTCTTGTTGTTCAACGGCAAAGCGTGGCTGGGATGGGGACAGGATAGACTCGTTGCTTTGTGCCAGAACTGATGCCGTGTTGACTTTCTATAACCGCCGTTGAACCTAGGCTTTATTGATAATACTTCAATGTTTAAAAAAATTCTAAATGAGCCTGAGCTTGAATGGAAAAAATTACGATAAAAAGAAGGAACTGTCAAAATTATGCGAAAAAGAACAGTGAAGTGGCAATGAAATGAAAAAGAAATAAAAACGAAAGTGAATATATAAATAAAATGAAACTGAAACGAAAAATAGTACAGGAACAAGATCAAAATAGATTGAAATGATTTTAATATGCTTGAAAACAAACTGAAAATGAACAGAGAATTAACTGAGAATGAAACCAATAAAATGATTAAATCAAATGCAATAGAACGTTATTGTAAATCTTTATCGAAATATATCTTGAAAAGAGTTTGCTTACATTCAGGAAGAGCCATAAGGGTCGAAGAAAGAGCAAGGTATTGACTCTCTCCTAATTCATCTGGCAGTTGATCAATGGTATTGGCTGGGGAACGCACCACACTATAATGAGAAAAGTGACAGTTTAAAGAGAAAGTTTGTATCCAATTTATCATAACACTTAATCAGTCAAGTGTGCAGAGAACATTTATCAATTCAATGTGTTCAAATTTATTTCCATGTTGAGTTAAAAAAGTGCAATTACTGCATTTGGTTGCAGGCTACTTTCGCTTGTACCTTTATTTACCTTCTGCCTTTAATGATTCTTTTTTTTTCTAATTTATTTAGTACTTTTATATGTAGTTTTATGTGGCTTTTAATAACTTCTAGAATGGCTGCAGCGTAGACATAGCATTTTGCTCCACGTGGAATTGTCTCTGTAGCATTCCATAGTAGTTTGCAGTTATTGTAATTATCAACATGTTCGTAAAATTTATGATGCAATGTAAAAAAATTAGTTTACATTTGAGGGATGGCATCATATCCAGCAAACTCGAAATAGTCCCATAGTTCCGAAAGAGAGCAAAGCAGCAAGAATTTTGATGACGAAAAAGTGAGAAAAATGTGGTCTAACCTTGCTTTGAAGTAATTCGTCAGCATCTTTAGCTTTTCTTGCAACCATACTTTATTCGCTTTGATGTGGCTCAAAATGTCACTTGGTATGGAGGAATTCTGTGAAACGTCTTAAAAACAAATCAAATGGATAGTTTAGTAAAAAAACAACGAAAATAAAAATTGCACAATAATAAGATGCGAATTGATCATCTTCAATTTTGAAATTGCACAGAAGAGGAAGGATGAATATACACTTACAAAATTTAGATAAGCAAATTGTAAGATTGCTTAATTTGCAAGGGGGTACACAAACTAATAACACTGGAGCGCAGAATTTTCACGAATGTTTAGAAGCAAGTGTTTCTATATATTAAAGGAATAAGACTCCTACTACTAAGAAACAGTCATTTCCTGCTGAAAGTCACTAGGTCAAATGTCCATTTTGAATGAAAGAATTAAGACTCCAAACTAATGATTCTTATTAAAAAACGACTAGATGAACGAGAGATCCCAATGATTGGGAAGCACTTCTATTCGCTCGCCGTTACTCAGATGATAAACCGCCGGGCTATAAAAAAGAGCCAAACGAAAACGAACAACCATTGGTCAAAGAATCTTCAAATCCAAAGCGAGGCAAGTTGGCGCTGATTGGTCAAAAATAAGTGGATAGTTTGGTAAAAAAACAACGAAAATAAAAATTGCACAATAATAAGATGCGAATTGATCATCTTCAATTTTGAATTAACAAAAATAAGTAGCAAATTATTGTATTGCTTCTTATCACGTGATTTTTGTTTTACAAATGCTTTTCTATACAAGTAATACAGGAAATAAAAAGTATGAGAAATAAATACGCACCCGTCGTTAAGTTGAAGAGGAAATGCCAAACAAGTTCAGCAAAGCATTTTATCTGCATAATTGTGTCATCTGAAATTGCAAAATCGAACAGAAGACAAATGTTTTCTTGAGTAGTCAGCCATTTGTAGGATATGAATGCTAGGATCTTGAAAATAAATAAAAAATTGATGAGATACACTTAATCAAAAAGAAATATATATTTTGAAGGAAAAGCTCAAAGTCCTTCCTAAATTCGCTGGTAGATAAGACGATGCTTATCTTCTTATCCGTAGCTATTAGGGTATAGCTCATTTCAGTTCATTTCATTTTAGAATCCAATCAGATACATATCTCATTTAAATCAATAAAACATAACACCACACCAGAACAAAAGTGCAATTAAATAATGCAAACAAGAAGAACAAAATATCTATAAGGAATTTTTATGCAGGGAATTTCTCACGAGGGATCTCTATCAATAGGTAAAACAATCGAGGAGAGAGCACCCTTTTGTATAAAAAGAAATTGCAGCATTTGATAAATGAAGATTCCATTACGCAAAACATTTACATTTTAAGCACGATTGCTAACATTGGGTGATTTGTTTACGTTCGAGGACTGATATGTGGTCCTGTGAGTAGAGCTTAAGTCGATACCAGAAGATCATAATTGCAATGCAGAACTGGATAGGCAGTCAATACCCTAGTAGGTGGCATGCCAACTAGAAATAGCTTGCTTTTAGTTGCTATAATTGCTCTTGAATAAATGGTTCCTGCTTCAAAGATTTAATACTGCAGGCAAAATTGGGGATAGTCCTCAGAGTATGTGAATGTATAGTGAACGAAAAGAGCCCGAACGAACACCGCATAAAATGAAGCAGCATATTCCGTTCGCTTTTTAATCATTATCCGTTGTTTTCATGCTCCGGGGAGTGTCGGAAAAACGTACCTTGAAGTGTGCTAACAATGCTTGTGCCTTTACGAGGAATACACATTTGAGTTGAAAGATGTGAACAAAGTAGACCAGCATTGTCCAATATTTAAAGTTACGGCTATAGATTTTTCGATGTTATAATTTGAATTTCAAACTATTGCAAATTTGATACAGACCTTTAACCCAGGGGATTTCGTTGCTGCACTGAAATGCCTCTGGTAAAGATATTCTGCAAAAAAAAACCAAAGAACAAAACTCAAAATAATAACGGCCAATTTGAGATCAACAAAAAAGGGTCATTCATAGATTACCCCTACAGGTCTTGGCTATCTTTAAGAGGGAAGCATAAATGCAAGGAACTGTTTATAATGATGGACCTGACATTGCTGAAAATAGAATATATATGCGTGCATACCTAAAGAAGTCTTAGAGGGGTCAGTCTCGGTGATGACTGTAGTATGGAGATCCAACCTCATGAAATGAAACTCCCGGTGTTAATACAATTATACAAAAACAACTAATATATTTCGCCAGTTTTCGCAGGGGGTACTAAAGCTGATGATGTTAGTAAAGCTTTAAGCCTTAAGAAAATGTCAGTCCAGCTATTGGAAGCACTGACTACTGTACAAAATCACCAATTCTCGATGGACCATATGGGTCCGCGGAAAATATCAAAATTCTATGTTTCAGAAATGAATTATCAATAAATTTAACTGTAGATTAAACATTATAAGATGCCATGGCAAATAATCAAGGAAATATTAGTTCTTCCAAATAGGAGAGCATTTCCTAAATGCCTGGGTTAAGCTAAGAAAATAGACAGGTTGACAATAAATTGTACACCATGTTATTTCTGTAGAATTATCAAAAATTATCAAAAAGTACGTACCGTTCAGTCTATTGAAGAATACTGCAATGATCCTAGGAATTGTGTTTAGGTTTTCAGTGAAAACATTCAAAGTGCTGACCAAACATTGATACAAGAGCACGCCTTCAGCTAAGAAAAAGTTCAGAATTCAATTTTAATCAAAGAGAATTAAACTGATTTTGAAAATGCATAAAAATGGAGGAATATCTAATGGCGCAGTGGTTTGATCCCCACGGTCATGTCTAAAAATCTACAATTGGGTAGCACCCTTGTGGTTAGTACTAAACTCCATGTCAGCCATTGCCTAATTGATTTAATAAATAATACATGGTATATATATAAATAATAAATTAATAAAATAAATAACAATCCATGTCTAATATTTTGCAATGCAATAATGGACTTCTACAGACTATAAAGTTGAAACTAAAATCATCAAATTAGATTAAAATGGATTAGAATAAATTTGATTGTACATTTTAAATTCCATTGCATAAAAAACGTTCTTAATAAACCAGCTTGCAGTAATAAATAGCTACATGCTAATTGATAAATCAATGAGGGAACAAGGAATGTAACACAGATGATTTGTATGTAGGGGAATTCTTAATAAGGAAATCTCTCGGTACCTAAGCTAATCGAGGGGAGAGCACACTAACTTTTCCCAATTACTTTTAGAATTCCCTTATATAACACCTATCAAGTTATATTTACAAGACAACTTACATGAGAAAAAACTTGAGGTATCTTCAGGGACAGTGGCGCAACCACAAGGAAGCATCTCAAGATTGGTGAATGCAAAAGAGGGCTGGCATCTTTTACGATCACCATCACAAATCATCTCAAGAGCTGGGAGAAACGATCTAAAAAGGAAGCGAAAAAAATTATCAGGAGGCTCGACAGACAAGGAAATCAGTCATTGCATGATGGAAAGTAGGAATAAAAGAACGTGTAAGGAAATTAACCAATCAATGGAGGATTGAAAAATCACCTGGACAAAAAAGGAATCAATGTCTTCTCAACATTAAGCAGCCAGATTGGGGTCTAAAAGAGAAAAATCAATGAAATAAGATCGAAATAACAATGCAGTTAGTTGCAGAAAAACAGAATGAAAATCTACAGTGATGACTACTCTCATTTACACCCATTTGTTCTTATGTAAGATATTGATTCAAAACCAATCTATGCAAGATTAATTCCATAATTAGACATTTCAATTCCAAGGTCACTTTCATATAATCATTCTTACAATCATTCATATTGCAAAACTTTAAGCATTGCGAACTTGTGTTGTCACAGTTTTTCTCCATGCCTCAGAGACATAGCCCCTTCAGAAATGGGAAAGAGAACATAAATATTTCAACACTCAAAGAGTATTTCATGCTTTATTAGTTAAAACAATAGTTGCAAATGAAGAAGCATTTAGATACCTCATGAGTGGCTTTCGCTCTCATTACGATATGATTGTCGAAGAGACCCCATGTATTTTCACTAAAAATGACGACAATAGCATTGTGATAAGGAGGTGGCAGAAAAAGAAAGAGTTTGGACCAGAGCACTGAGATCAACCCTTACATCCACAGGGGGACCATTCGGCCCAATGGCGTTCGGTAAGAATTGGTTGTTTCTTAAGGATAGACTAATCCTTTCCATAACTGGCCACTCTCATCATTCGTGAAGGTTCTTTGCTCTAAGAACATCACTTCTTGTACCCCCTTGCAATTGGAGTACAGACCTTAGTTGGTATTGTACAGCTGTACAATCAACGGGGGCGCAAGGTTTAAGACTAGCTTGGACTCAAAATTAAATTTGAAAAGCACTGATGTGAGACTTGAGACTTAAGGGATAGTAAATGTTGCATGTTGATATGTGAAATCAAAAGCAGAGGCCTTAGAGAAGAGGCTTGAGGTAAACTAGTTACTGACTAAAAGATTACATTGGTGATGATTTGAATTAGAAATTGCATAAATAATCTAACCGATTTGCTAATGCCATGAGAAAATGCGCAAGTGCATCTGATTTTGACGCAGATTTGAAGAGCAGGTGGTAAACGATACTGAAGAAGGACTTCAAATCGAGGCTTGTAGATTCAGTTGTCTTGGCTACGTAAAAGTTGTCATTTAGTAAGTTGCTGTTTTCTGGAGGAGATTCGTCGTTTGACGTTTGAATAAATATATCTAAACAGACAAAAGGAGAAATTTTACCAAGATACGTTGAATACATTGGATATATTGCATGCATACATACATTTGCTATTTGTTAAACCAGGTTGCCTAAAAACGCAGCTATTAAGCTGGTGTGGACCTGATGTTAACTAAAATAAATAAAACGTTTTACTAAAAATGCAATTTACTGCAGTAGATATAAAAAGATCTCGAGCTTCTCTTCTAAATACAACAGTGATATGTCGAAATATAGTAATTTTGCTAATAATATCAATAGTATTCTGTATGTACTGAAGAAAAAAACCAAGGCTACGCCTATGATGATGACGCTGAGTGGCGCAGAGCAGCATCTCTTGGTGAGTAGCCCTGTTGTTCGATGACCAGCATAGCTGAGATGGTCACAAGAGCGACTCATTGCTTTGTGCCAGAACTGGAGCCGGGTTGAATATCAGAACCGCCTTTGGAACTAGGCTCAGCTAAAGTTGGTTTAACATTTCGATTTATATTACTATTCATTACAAAAAATCATAAAATTTTAAAAAATTGTTAATCAAAATAATGAAAATTTGCATTGCAAGAATGTTTTCTAATACTTTAGAGCTATGAGCCCTCTTTGTACAATTAAGATATATAACGAATTTATACCAATCTATACTTTATTGGTAATTGAAATAATACTACCTATAAAACTTCTCATAAACACTTACCTGCACAACTGGCAATAAGAGTTGGAAGCAGTGCATTTCTCATTAGAATTGCCTGGAAAAAATCAGAATAAAATACATGAGAAAAGCTGCAAATGCTGGAAGTTCAAAAAAGACATTCTGAATATTGCAGATGATTAACATTTCTTTATTTTGTCATAATTTGTAAATAGAAAAATTAGAAAAAGCTTGTGTCACGAAGACCAGAAAAGTTGTTAACTTTCCTCCGGACAAAAACATACCGGAAGGCAAACCTTCCTCATGAGACGATAGGAAATAGGCATGGCTTGGTTGGGACACAGCAGTTTCCTTCCGTGACCCTTCATCCAGCTCGCGACTGTTTGACCGTTATGTTTTCCTAGCTCTGCCCAGACGATGAAATTGGAAACTGGTCGCGTGTAAAGTAACGAAATATAATGTTCAGTAAATAGAAATATATATTGTCAGCACAAATTCAAGTCTTACCTGACATACTAAAGGCCATTTGGGATATGATTGGCTTACAATCAATTTAAATACAATGAACACAGCCTCTCTTCCATCCATCTCATTTAAACTAGAAAGAGGCACAAGTGATTGTAAAATAAGTACCTTTTACACAATTAAAGTTCGGGCCCACATGGCACAAAAATGTGACACAAAAAGGTCCAAATAATGGACAGTGAAAACATATAGCTAGCAACAAAATGCCTGAAAATTTCTGCGTCTGCTTGTGAGAAACAAGTTGGTTAATTATCATTACTATCAGCATTTTTTTTTCTTTTCGCTTCATACAATTCTATTTCTCAAAACAAAACAAATATTTTGCTTATTTGAATCCTTTAAAGCGGTAAAATGCCTCTGTTAAATGTTATTATCAACTTAAACCATTTGCTAATAGCGTATTCAAAGTGCATCTTCTTTATTAAAATTGAAATGCTGAAAAAATAAACATCTATAATTTAATTAAATTGTTATTACCGAACTATGCATGCATGAAAAATCCTACCACCTGAAGCAAAGCAGGCAATTTTTATGCAAGGTCTCAAAACTACTTCAAAATTAAGAGGAAAGTAACAAACTTTTATTGCAATTTATCATTCATATTAGCTTTTAAATATTTGTCTAGATATTAAAAATTTTGATAATTAAAATTGAGATAAAGTCTTCGTTAAGAAATGTTACATTTGTACTTAAAATATGTTCAACGATATTCCCAAGGGTATTAAATGTTGGGTGTTTCGCATTTTTGGCCACGAATGAAGCCTAGAAAGATTATGAGGATGCAAGATTTAATCTAGAGATGGTGCGCGAAAAATTTGTTTATGCAAGAATTTGTTTCCGCGAAAATTTGTGCACGCGAAATTACAAGGTTCGCAAGTATCAAAGCAAGCAAGATCAACGAAAAATTGGGATGAAAATATTTTGAGGTTATCAGCAAGACCACACAAGAAAAGGTCAAAGATGAGGTTAATCCAAAGTAATCCTAATTCTGATTAACTCAGATTATTTGATGGTTTTTGTCAACCACAACCAGATATTAATATGATCAATATTCACCACCAAAAATATGGATGATTGGGTTGTGTAAAACACGGACCAGTCGAGAACTAATTGTCTGAAATGTTTTTTTTTGGTATTTTTCTGACATTTTCATACTTGGTGTGTCAGACGTAAAGTCCTTATTACGCAATTTAAAAAAAATTTATAATGACTTTTGTCAATAAAAAATGCGTTCCCTTACCTCTGGGACAGTGTTACTTTATGGACAACAAACATGATGCATAATCACGCATAATCATGCATAATCATGCAAAAATGTATCAAAGATGTACCGCCAAAGGCTGCATTTCAAACTAGCATTTACATCCGGTTCGCTGCCCCGAATCACAAACGAATCACCATTATCAACATACAAATCAGCATGACAAACCTGTTAACTGGTTTTGGAAAGACACAAGGCTCTGACCACATTAAAAGCAGTTTTGATGGTTCAAAGTCGCTATGATCGGAGTTCTCTGCTATTTGATGGTTTGTCAAATGATCGGCAATCATCTTCAAGGGAGTTGAAACAAATATCTAAAACACAAGCAGAAATTGATCATAACATAACATAACATAACATAACATAACATAACATAACATAACATAACACAACATAACATAACATAACATAACATAACATAACATAACATAACATAACATAGTATAAAATAACATAACATAACATAACATAATATAACATAACATAACATAACATAACATAGCATAGCATTACATAACATAACATAACATAACATAACATAACATAACATAACATAACATAACATAACATAACATAACATAACATAACATAGTATAAAATAACATAACATAACATAACATAATATAACATAACATAACATAACATAACATAGCATAGCATTACATAACATAACATAACGTAACATAACATAACATAACATAACATAACATAACATAACATAACATAACATAACATAACATAACATAACATAACATAACATAACATAACATAACATAACATAACATAACATAACATAACATAACATAACAGCCCTGCCTTTAGCTTTATCATAAAAAAAACTCAGATATGAATAAGCAACATAAGAAACTTTTAAAGGTGTAATTACTGAAAAAAGCCTTTCAAATATAACATACAATATTTATAAGCATACTGGAACAAAGAGAATGCCAGTTACGCCCCTGCGAAGCATCACTCTCCCTATTCAATATATCACTAGGCAGGGATGCTAGGTTCCAGCATAACCAAGTAACATAACGTAACATAACATAACATAACATAACAGCCCTGCCTTTAGCTTTATCATAAAAAAAACTCAGATATGAATAAGCAACATAAGAAACTTTTAAAGGTGTAATTACTGAAAAAAGCCTTTCAAATATAACATACCATATTGATAAGCATACTGGAACAAAGAGAATGCCAGTTACGCCCCTGCGAAGCATCACTCTCCCTATTCAATATATCACTAGGCAGGGATGCTAGGTTCCAGCATAACCAAGTGGTGACGTCACAAATGGCCGTTACATCACAGCTGAAATAAGATAAAACAAAATTATTTTAAGTCAAATGCTCAAAAGAATATCAGGCAAAAATGTATTTTCAGCATGCTGAGTTATACTTTGGCTTCTTCGTGCAATCATAAATTCTACAGAATAAAACAGTAAAAAAGTTATTGGTCTATATTGAAAACTTAATGAACGTTGCCACATCTAAATTCTTTGACAGCTCTCCCTGCTGCGTCATTTTGAGGCAGAAAGGGGATAGAGGGGGCATGGAGTCAAATGCCTAATTCCATCAGATCTGTTCCTAGAAAATTGGACTTCTCCTTGCTATCCTGAGGAGAGGTATTCTGAGGTTCTCTGTTAAGGGATCCATTTTCCAAGTAATGCAACATTTCAATATTTTAGGCAAAAAACTCAGTCTTGCATTCTTATAGTTTCAGTGTACTTATGCATTAACTTTAATTTGTGTGAATATCATAAAATAAAATCCTGTTTAATTTCAAAGCCAAACAAGATATCAAGAATGCCCCATTGATGTCAAATTAATTGACCAGCGTTAAGAGGAATCATTGTCAATAAAATAAATCAAAAAACAAGTCCAACTTGCACCATCTATTCCCATCATCTCCTTAACGTGTGTAGCCACAAATATCTTTGCAGCAGATCCCCCACCCCCAAATCTTCAACTTTATCCTTAGCATTCAATCTCTATTTCCCGGCCATTACCCCACCTTTCCATAACGCTGATGCCAATGAGGGCTGGGGGGCGGAGTGCCCCTTTAACGGCCGCAAATCGCCATTTTATTGGTAAACATTCTTGAGTTAAACAACAAATTAAACGAAAGGCTATTGTTCCGTGAACAATGGGTCTATTGCTTTACAGGTGATTTCAGAAATCTGTCGGAAATTTTCGCAAATTTGTCTTCTTTGCCTCTCTGTCCGGAGATGCCTGAATTCGGCCCCGTGATTTCTACAGCATTTCTTTTCATTTTCTGTTTGTAAAATTAAACATATTGATTTGTGTTAAAGATTTACCTGTACTGCCTTGTTCGTGCAAAGGACGGCCTCAATTTGGAGTACCTTCCTGTTAAAATGATAAGCGATTTTGTCACAACTTCACTCAGAACCTGTTCTGATTCAATTTGAGGCAACGTATGCCAAATATCATTATGAATACAATTGATGTAATATGCCCAGGTTTGGATACAGTAAGAATATCGCTCACCCTGAAACGAAAGGACAAACGTAGTGATAAAAAACATCATTGGATCGATGCAAGCATATGTTATTTATGATGAATAAAGGAATGCCCTCGATAATAGGCCGTTGGCTGCAGCGAAAAGTACTTGCAATGAAGGTCGATTGATAGCCACATATAAAAACAGCGCATAACAAATATCAATATGTTTTTATTTACAACTTCATTTTCATCTGATATTGTCTTGTAATTCTTCGTTTGCGTTATTCATTTATTTGTTTATATGTTAAATTGCGCAGCTGTTTTCGGAGATTTTAAGATGATAAACCTATGAAGGGATGGTAGCCCTTTCAACGCTTACAAGTTCGATCTGCAACACAAGATTTTGTAACAATTTGAGCCTTCTATTCAGGACCAAAATTGATGATTGAATAAACGATTTGATTTAATCAACACTAGATTTATTTCTAAACGTTATTCCTCTTCAAACTGCAGAAATGCCTTTCTCCTAAAACCATGATGCCTTTTTAAGGAAACTGTATTGCCACTCGTGTTGAAAGCCACAATGTAGGTAAACATTCGTGCATATGTATGTTTGCATAGAAAACTGTCAATAATTGGAACTGAAGATAAGTGGGACCTTTGTTTAGTTGGTTAGATATGTCTCACTTACCGGGAGATTCTTTTAACAATAGCAAAATGTCACTATATACAAATGTCCCAAATATGCTAATGAGGTTCGGTGAACAATAGAACAATATATTCCAATGGGGCAAAAACTAGAGGTGTTGTAGGGCGAACTCCTCCTAGGCCGATTCGCCTATCGATCCCAAACTATTACTATTTCTTCTTCGTGAGCCCTTCTTTTGTAATAATATACATGTAGTGGAACAAACTACAGAACTAGAGAATGAAGGAAAATAGAAATGTATAAACCTCGAAAAAGGATTTATTGTCACTCCAATTGTTGCTTTGACCATCGAATAACAATGATGTTGTTAGTATTTTTAAATGGTACAAAATGACCGTTGATTTCGCACCTTGCATCAAATCACTGAACATTTTTATCAACGGTTGAAAGGGCTTCCTAAGATAAGAGAACAACAAGGTTCTTTACGACAGCATCAATAACAAGTAACAATCATGGCTTATTGATGACATCATACATCATAAATCATACTTATAGTTGAGCATTTTTTACTTGTGTCAATTTTTACGAGCACCATTGATTCATCTGATCCTATTGCGCTAGAACAGTTAGGTTCCTAGTTGCTAGGCAGGTTGATCAGGAGCATTTTTCGTGTTATAAAAATCCGTTCATGGGTCTGCAACAAACAATATTTTGTCTTAACCCTTTCGCAGCCGGTTTAATTCTCATTTAACTGTTAAAAATCCATATTAATCTAAGCTTTTCAGGGGGCAGCATAGTCAAATATATTAGGTAAAAGCATAGACTATTATAGAAAACTGGCATCAGAACATTTACAATATTTGTGTACTTTATTCCCAGAGAAAATTATCTATTACAGTGTTTGTCATTGGGCCATATGGCCCGTCCGTGGGTGAAAGGGTTGATGAACTTGCACCCACCAGACTTTATCTTTACCAGCCCGGTAGATTTTGTCTTCACGGGCTAGTAGCTAACAGATTTTAACATCAAGGGCTTGCGACAGATAGATTTTGTCTGCATGGGCTTGCAGCCGACATCTATAAAACTGGTTTCTCAACTTCTCATTAGCACATTTTATCACCAAAATCAGCGGCATTTTTGATCTTGCTGGCAATTTAAGGATGTCGCATTCATTTTTTGTCCCCTTCTTCGACATTCAGAGGCAGTGACGGTCCTGCCTTTGTGAAGAATTACAATATCCAATTTAAGCATCCAAATGCATCAAAAAATCAGTTTTGGCACGAACTTACTTTTGTAGATTTGTCATATTTTCTTCGTAAAACTCGAGATGTTCTTTAAAGAAGGCGGCGGTGCATATCAGGGGATACAAGGAACGGACATCAGAATTTTCAGGGAATGCCTGAAGAGTCTACGGCGGTAAAAGAATGGTAAAAATATGGCTTTTCAAGAACAAAATCAAGATATGATAAAATTTTAATAATATAATATAATTCATCAAGACATATATCAAGAATATACAACAAATATAACCATTTTCCTGAATTTCTAATATCTATAATATATCTTTTATATACTTTTTAGATTTTTGGAGGTGCAACTTGACATGCTCATTCTTGTCACTGCAGAAAAGTATTTTTGTCACAGCAGAAAATGACAAAAACTTTGCACTGAAATAATAAAGTAATTGCAGATGGAAAACCACCTAAGATGACGCAATGAGTGCGCGTTATTCGTTTTGACCAATCGGTGCCTGCTCACCTTCCTTCTGATTCAAGTGTCAAATAAAGAATACCAACTGTCGTCTATACAAACCGGGTGATTCTATGGATTATTTAAGACAGATTCAAAAACTTCTTCATTCATGATTCTGTCTGCCCAAGATGCTTGCAATGTCAAAGCTTACTTAATTTTAATAGTTCTTAATAGTTAATAGTAAGAATCAATCTTCACCTCATTCATAATTCTATGGTATTCTCTCAGATTTGACGTCACACAATCTATGAAAGCATTTTGAACAGGTTCGAAGAGGTTACCAGCAATGAAACTTGCCAATGGAAGAACTTCATCAAAAGATGACACCATCTTAGCATAATTCTAAAAAAGACAGAAACCTCTACAATAGACGAGATGTAAGTTAGAGTCAGGAAAACATTACGGTCACACAGTCACTAGCTGGGGGAAGATACACACAAAACAACAGAAACTTTTGCAGCTGGAATGTTTTTGTCTTTAGGAAGGCTAACAACATGAGATTTTGAGGTAAATAATACAAAATATTTGTGGAATAGGAAGACGTTATTGCACTAACGTTGAAATAGCGTTGTTTCATATCCATTATCAGTTCTCCCGGTTATAATGCAGTTGGACAGTAGCGACTAATTGGTTTGATCAGATTGCAAGGGGGTACTATAACTGATGATATTGAAGCATAGTTGAAGCGAAGAAACACTTCGGATTATGAACTATATATGAATCAAGCTATTGAAGCATTAGCCCTTTCTCCTAAGAAGAAACCAATTCTCGCTGGAGATCAAAGGGCTATATGGTCCTTCTAGAAATGAAAGGGTTGGTATATATTTTTCATTAACTTTAATTCATATCCTTCTAATCAGGTTAATTTTGTTGTTAAGTGCGGTCATTTTAAATCAGTCAAATATTACAGAACGTATTTACCCTCTAATTAAAATAAAACAAAGTGACAAAAAATAAATGCACCGTGCTGAGAATATAAACAAACCTTTGGTAGTTGTTGTGGATAATTTGGGTGTTCAAAAAAAAGGCTTTCTAAAAAACAAAAAAATTAGAATTAGTAACATATCCAGTCATCAGCATTTTCTTTAAAAATGTGTTCTCATTTCACTTTCATTGTTTCATTTCACATTTCATTATCTACACAAAATAGCCAAATCTAGCAAAAACGTTACAAACGTTACAGACACTACAAATTCGATATTTGGTGCAACTATAAATTTGAGATTAAGCACTGATTACATAAACTTATTTTTTAGATTTCAATCATTTTCTCATACAATTTATAGTTTAATTTGCATCCGTTTAATCAGAGCTTGTCATCTCTGGGCCTAAGATCTATAAAAATCTTTAGACGGAAAATAGAAATGAAATGAATGCTAAATCAATTTGACTTTCATTTTTCCCTGTCAAAGACTTTTGCATGATTATGTTTTGCATGTACCATTTTTCCTTAAACGCTTACAATCCTTTGTAACATAAAGTGTTTGTCTGATCATCAAATTACCAGATATTACATTAAATTTAAAGGATTTCGATTCAGCTACCTTTTCAGCTTCAGCTTTCATCTTATATCTTATAATCGTATACACTATATTTCATATCTAAGATCTTTGACCTTATAATTTATATCATTTATTTCATATCTTTTGTGCTATATGCTATATCTTTCAGCTCACAGAATTTTATATCTTATAATTTACATCTCACATCTTTTATTCTAAATCTCATATGTTATATGTTACATTTTCACCTCATATCCTATATTTTTTATAGCTTATGTTACATGCTATATATTATATCTTCTACAGTTAAATCCGTTACCCCGGGCCCCGGGTAACCCGGACATTCGCTTAGTCTTACGGATATCTTGTCTCTCTTGGATTTAACGACCAATATCGAGACTTCGGATATCTCGGACAATTGCTACGTCAAACGAATTTGCAGCCTCCCTGAGGGTCCGAGTTAACGGGGTTCTATTATATCTTAAAAATTTAATATCATACAAGAAATACATTAGAAATTAATCAATTACCATTGACATGGATCATCTCCAAGTCTTTCTCAGTTTCATTACTTTCCATCATAAACAAGGGGCTGTTCAAGTTTCCAGTTATAGCTTTGCACAAATCAGGAATAAGACATTTAAACGACTCTCTCCAAGCCCATTTCTCCTCAATGCCTACAAAAAAAACAATTAAGATAGAGACTATCTTCTCTGCTTGCATAATACGAAACATTCCCCAACACTCTGGTTATTCAACCCTTTATTTCTACACGAAGTTTTCTTGGCGATTTGGTATGCATAGCACTTCCTGATAACTGTTCAATCATGAATGCGTAAAGTCCAAACGTAGATCAATAAAAAGAAAGGGCAACATACATTACGGTTTGCTTAATCTACTCTGGATAGATGACATTTAAGACACTCCAACAGTTAAGCAGTATTAATGCATATCTCTTGCGTCATCTGAAGTTCATGTTCTGATGAGCAAATAGCATGCACGTCTCGGATTCATTCTCTTAACTATCTTTTTTTGAATTTCAACAGGAATACCTCGCATTAGAAACCTTATCAATCTTTAAGATACAATGGCATGGGGCTCGAGCTATTGATTGGCTGAAAATAGGCAACCAATTAGAATCTGTCACAGATTGCATGTGATCAGTTCCTTTCACGCTTCTTCCTTGGGTTTGCAGTCTCAAGTGATCGACTCCTTTCACGCTACGTTCTTAAGTCAGCAGTTTCATGTGATCAGTTCCTTTCATGCTTCTTCCTTGAGTCTCATGTGATCAGTTCCTTTTATGTTACGTTCAAAGTTAGCAGTTCCGTGTGATCAGTTCCTTTCACGCTTCTTCCTTGAGTCTCATGTGATCAGTTCCTTTCACGTTACGTTCTTAAGTTAGCAGTTCCGTGTGATCAGTCTTTTCTAGTTGCTTACTTAAGTTAGCCGTTTCATGTGATCAGCGCCTTTCACGCTACTTTCTCAAGTTAGCAGCTTCGTGTGATAGGTCTATTCACATTGCTTCCTTAGTTTGGCAGTTTCATGTGATAAGTTATCTCACAGCGTGACGTGGCAGTGTAAACAATAAACTATTTTAATGATAGGAATAAATCCTTCGAGCGTTTTTCATCCTAAAACTCTACAACAAATCATCTTGAAGGATTGATGGAAATGTAGCATACCATATGGGCAGCAATATAAAAATAAAAATAAACTCACTGTTTTTGTGTTTGTCGTTTTCTTTGTCCCAAATGATTTTATCAAGTCCTTCCATTTTACTGGTTGATGGGCTAACACTTGGAGATGCTTTTAAAACACTCCTTAAGCCATCACCTTTAGTAAAGGGGAAGAGAATAATTTCAAATTGATCCAGTTCCATATATGACAAGATACTTAAAAGCATTGAGCAATAATAAATCAAAATTTCATGCTCAATATTTAAGTTTCCCAAATTAAAAAGGATCTCTTTCATAAGATGTTACCCTCTTGATCATATGGATAAATTATTACAATTATTCAATGCCATAAAACAAACTACAATCTACTCACCACTAAATCTTCTTTCTGGCTTTACTGCAAAGAAGTCTACAATTTCTTTCACCTCATTTTCCCAGTTGCAAACAATCGCAAAAGCTTTCGCTATGAACCTGATGTCTTCTGCACTTGCTAGTTTATTTTGTTTTGAGACAGTTTCAGAAGGAAGTAGAAGGTTTGCAGCTTGGCTTTTGTTATCCAAATCACTCCCAAAACATTGGATGATTTTCTCTAAAGAGTTACACAGCTGTGGAAAGTAAACTTTCTCGATAAAATCAGAAATGTTAAACCTTGGCATGTATTCATTGATTTTCCACAAAACTGACACATCCATGTTTAACATGTTGAGTTGGTTGACAACAAATACTTCCAAATTCTCTAGAACTTTAACCTGAAAATATAAGAGAAAAATAGAATGAAAAGTCAGATAAATTTTAGATTATCAGAGTTGTCAATAACAGCCAAAAGTTTTAATACTTTTCTTACTATTTCCATACAATGCAAAGATATGAAAAATGGCACGATCCAGACTTGGACTGGAAACCAAAATTCCTCACTCTGATTTGAGTTAAATATCTGTATAATATACATATTATTGTTATAAAGTTTTTAATCGCAGAGCAAGCATCACTCTTTTGCTTAAACTCTCACCTTTTTTACATCCCAGAATAAAGTTTACATGTGCCCTACCTCTCAAGGTAACAGGATGAAACTACACTATGTTTTAAACCAGTTACAAAAAGAAATGATGATGTAAGAGACAGGTTTTACTGATAAATTCTGAGGACCTTGATAAGTCTACTTGCAATTACAGAAAACTTTAAAAAAGCCCTCTTTGTCAAGCTACATTCTAGTGATAATTGTATTGTGTGCTTTGCACTATTCCTTATGTCTATATAAATCATTGCAAGCAATTAAATCTTAGACAAAATATGTGCCTGATTGTATTCACCTCTTACAATTACCAGGCCTACCTTACTCAAGTGGTGAGTATGAATCTAGCCGCAAAGAAAATATCCTAGTATATAAAGCTTCATTTAATACAAAATGGTTTTTCAAACACGGGTTAAAGGAGTGTTAAATGCAAGATCACCTTCTCAATGTCCGTCTCATCTGCCCAGGAAACTGAGTACTTCTTTGTCCCTGCTAGCACCTGCTCCAGTTTAGTCTCTCGCGTTTTTGCATACAGATCCAGAATATCTTCAACTGGGAACAACACCATGAGCAAATCAATGTATTGCACTCTTCTCACAATCTCTTTCTGGTACCCTGGTTGTTCATATTCATGTCTATTCAATATATTACTATGTTGTAGTTTATTTGTTATTCCTGCTTTCACCTTTGACTTGATTTTATTCCACAGTTCCAGCTTTGTTTCCTCCTCAACTGCAGAAACTGTGTTCAATGAAGCTGATGATCCCATTTTGTTTTGTTCAATTTCACTTGAAACAGGTGGAAGCAAAAAGCCATTTCTTGAGCAGAATGAAAGCAACTCCTTCATTATGTTGTCTTCTAGGCCTTGGTTGCATTCAAGAGCTTGAACCTAATGAATAGATTAAAGCTTTACAGTGGCGATAATGATAATGATGATGATGATAATGATGATGATGATGATGATGATGATGATGATGATGATGATGATGATGATGATGATGATGATGATGATGATGATGATGATGATGATGATGATGATGAAGATGATGATGATGATGATGATGATGATGATGATGATGAAGATGATGATGATGATGATGATGATGATGATGATGATGATGATGATGATGATGATGAAGATGATAATAATGATAATGATGATGATGATTGCTAATATTGATGATGATGATGATGATGTGTGCTAATTTCCTAATTGTCACCTTCTTTAGTTTAAAGAAAATCCAGTAACATTAAAAAATTTTTCAATTCTTTATATTTTAATATGGCTCAAATAACATGGGAAAACGCATGATAAACTAATGAGAACTAATGAACTAAATAAAACACCAAAATACTCACAACATTAGTCAGGAAGCAATTCAATGCTAATAGATCACTCTCGCAATGTGAAGCATCATGACTGGATGCCAGTTGACCAGAGCTTGGTGCTACAAGCCTGATGCCAGATGAAGAATTTAAAACACTGCAATAAATATTTTAAAGTTGCATCAATGTCAGTTGTATTAATATGCCAGGCTACAGAAATGCCTGCAGCACTTCAGAAAGAAAGGCAAGACATAAGGATTAACCATAGCAAAGGAAAATTAGGCTTATTTTAAGGGTATGAAAATGTCACCCATTGTGGGGAAAAGATGATATTATGTCTTTCCAATATGATGTGTAAATATAACAATATGAGGTGGATAATATCTCTTTTTTATTATTAATAACAGGTTTGGTGTTATAAAAAACGTTCTAAATATGTTGAAAAAAGTTCTCAAGAAAGCAATGATTTAGACTGCACAATGTCTGATTCTTTAACAATTAAAACAGCAAAATTATAATATATTTAAAGTTTGCAGGTGTGCATTTCACCTCTTTGAAAGTATAAATGGGCCTAGGCCTAGGATAGAAAGGCCTTTAATTCACATCATGAAAGCTATAGATGTTATTTTGAATGTTCAATAAAACTAGGAATTGACACATTGAAACTAGACATGATATGGAAAGAAAAGAGAAACAGTAGCAGCACCGTTCTTGTAAACTTTCGACTTTTGCATCAACATCTGCTGCAATCGACTCTAAAGTGGCGACATCGAGAAGCGCAGCTGATGATAACTGATCCAGAACATTCCCAAAAAACATCTCCCAGGCACTCGTTCTTGCTTCCATCTTGACGCCAAAATATATCTATGCTCGTATGCATTAATTTTAAACAACAGGCTGCATGATAATGATTTGTTTTCCTTAGGAATGTTATTATTTCGAGACTATTTTGGAATTCCTCTCTCCATTTTGTTATTTTTTCTGTTCTTTGAAGCAGCTGGAAGTGTAAGTGAGGTTGAAATCTTGAACGAGGTTATGTATATGTACTATTGCCATTGGATACCAAGTCGCTGGGGGGGAGGAGTCTTTCTTTCTTCCTGCCCTCCCCCTGCCTCATCCCCAAATTGCATAGCATTTAGTACCAAGGATAGGATCGTGGTTGAATTTCCGCTAGCGCTACAATCGTAAACAAAACATTCGCAATTGTTTCACAATTTTCAAATCTTGGTTACCTCACATTTCCCCCACCCCAAGTCAATGCCGAGATCGATAATGTGTTTTTATACCAATATTGATTTGGGGAGCGTTTCCTTTTCATTTTCTGTACAAAGAAATGCTGGAGGCTCGATGACTTTTGCTAATGATTGTATCGTATGACCTTACTGGATTAGGGCTAGAGTTTGATGTAATTTCGCGCCTGAGTTCGGGATCATGTCAACAAGTGCCCCCCTCCCTGGTCTTTTATTTTCACCGTCTATCATACAGGCTACTCGATTAAGATTCTGCGTGCTTCATGGACCCTGATTAATTAATGTGGCCATCTAAAAAGAATTGCTCCCAAGCAGAAACAGTGCTCATAATTGCATAAGTTTGAAGGCAAATCACTAATTCCCTTGAAAACAAACACAAATTAATTCACTTTGAAATTGATAAGAATGCAAAATCTAATGGGCCTAGTTGATGACGCCAAATATAACCGTTTAACTCATTTGGGTTCTTGCAGCCGTGAAAACCATTGAGCAACTTACTTCAATTTGAAAACCGGAAAACAAGACAAGTAAGCTAAATTTCTATGCGCTTTGTATCACTGGTTTCGATATGTCGGGTTTGACGTAAAACTTGCTCGAATTTGAAAAAGATCTCGTGCAAAAACTTATTAATAAACTCACCGACAAGGAATTATCTAAGATAATCAAAATTGTGGAATACATTTAGTAATTGAGTAACTCTGTATATCTCTATCCATTCAGTTATATATCGATAGATGATATATGAGACTAGTATATGGTGCTACAAAACAGATTTTCAAAAAGGCCATGGAGTTGTCGGTGAAGCAAAAAACTGGACATAGAATGGAAGCAGCAATAATCCGCAATATTCATCATGACAGAAAACTTAGAATGGAGTGCGAGGCATTGCAAAAAGCAAAACAAAAAGTGGAGAGTGACATGCGCCATATTGTGCACAAAAAACAGCGGCACTCGACAGGCCAAGAGCCTTTTGCAATGAAGCCCATTTCCAATGAACTGACTAAAAAGACAACTGCAGTAGAACGAAGAATAACGCATTCTAATTCAAGCCCTCAGCTAAAAAGAGTTGGGCCTAAGCTAAGGACATTGAGTGATAGTGCGTTAACTGGTGCTGGCATGAACTCAACTGAGCAGGTACAGAAAATAAGAAAGGAAGAAGTTACCTCAATATCTAAGATCAATGGTGACGCTAAAACAGTCCCTGATTACGAAAAACGTTTTCTCAACATGCTGAAAAGTTCAAATGGTGAGCAGAAATGCGTAGACAGTGGTGTAGAAAACGTTACCAAGGCTAGAGAAGGGAATTGGCATACTGCTAGATCGAAATTGCAAAGAACATCTTCTAATGGCAAAGGCACAGAATTGAAGTGCAATATTGCAGAGATTGCTTGCTCAATTTGTAGTGAAAGAATTGTTGAGGCTGCCGATGTGCCCGTAGAAACACAAACTTGGTCAAATCATGGACAGCAGCGTAAAGGAGCTGTTGATTATTCGTGGAATTTAGCTAAAATGAATGAATGTAATAAAAGAAGATGCTCTGGCGTTAGTGATGTGGTGAACTACAGATGTCACACGCTGGAGTCGAATGGTCCAGCATTAAAACGTGAATCATCTCAGATGGATTTAAAAAAAAATCAGGAAAAATATGGTATTGCAAGTACCTTGCAACCAAATTGGAAGGACAGTGAGCTAAGAAGAGGCAGTATGCCTATAAGTGTCTTGGAACTTTCTAAAAGCACAGCAATAGGCAATTTGGGTGACAAAAATAAAGACCTTGATTTGGATGAAATTGGAAGAGTAAGAACTCAATCTGATGGATATCTCAGCAGATTAAGATTAGATGGATTTAGCGATGATCGAATTAAAGAATATCGCCAAAAGATCAGCAATCCCCTCATAACCAAGGAAGGTGAAATTTACTGCCAAGAAGGATGCTTCATAACAAAATTGAAGAAAAGATCAACTAGAAGATGATTATTTCAGAAAAAGGCGAAGGATTTGAGCAGAGAGCCTTGGGAGCAAAGATAAGGCAAGGACGGGAACAAAGGTGGGAACTGTCAATTGATAGGTGACGGGGGGTAATTGACTTTTTGATTATGGTTAACTGAGGAAATATTCTGTCAAGCATGCCTTTGGGCATTCGGTAAAGTTACTGCGACTGGCCCCTCTCATTTCCATTCTTTTCAAATATGGGAAGAAAGGGCAAATTAGGCTGGGAGAAAAAGGAGAACGAAAGGAGAACGATTACTGGTTTGGAGATCTGAGGTGCAGGTATATTAATCATGGCAATTTACAACACAAGATAGATAATGATTCATTTAGCTTCTAGAGTAAAGTTGTAGTTCCATTAACTTCAAATTTTGTTGAATTGCTTTAAAGTGGTATCCTACCCCCTGTCCCTTATAACCAGTCAAGAGTTTACAATTGAATGTTAAGATTATGAGACCCCCGAGACACATGCCTTACCACGAAGGTCCCCAGCCCCTTCTCCCATCTTGTAGGCAAGGCTGTCGTTAGTTACCCTGGTCAAGACAATCTACCGACATTTGATAATTTTCCGACAAAATACCTAAGAATATCTTTTAAAAAGAAGGGCTTATGCATATCTCCCCCCCCCCCACCCCAGCCACTTTCTCTGTTTAAAACACTGCTCCACATAGAAGCTCTAGCACATCGTAAGCTCTGTACTTCCTTATTCATTTCGCTCCTTACTACTATACATCCATCTCTTTCTATGTATCTGTCAGCTTTATCTCAAGTTGTTATTATTCATAAATTTGTATTTTCTATTTATATTTCTCGATTATTTACATTGTATCTAGACTGTATTTTTGTTGATAAGATTTGAATGCTGAATAATATTGTTCTATTTGCCTTTGATCAATCATCTTTTCCATTAATAAGCCAACATTTGGGATATAGCTGTTCTTCCACGCCAAACATTTAAGTTTTGTTTAATTCTTTGTACTTCATTTTTCGTTCTTTATTCATTGGTTACTGTGATTGTATGATGATGATGATGATGATGATGATGATGATGATGATGATGATGATGATGATGATGATGATGATGATGATGATGATGATGATGATGATGATGATGATGATGATGATGATGATGATGATGATGATGATGATGATGATGATGATGATGATGATGATGATGATGATGATGATGATGATGATGATGATGATGATGATGATGATGATGATGATGGTGATGATAATGATGATGATGATGATTATGACGATGATAATGATGATGATGCTGATGATGCATACTAATCTTCTAATTGTCACCTTTATCAGTTTAAAGAAAATCCAATGACATTAAAACACTTTGTTCGATTCTTCATATTTCATTATGGCACAAATAACATGGAAAAACCCATGACATGATATTAATTCAACTGACAAAAAGCAATAATTCTACGTTACCAAAAAATAATTCAAATCTAAAATAAAATCCGATTTTATTCTCTAAAATACGTCACAAATTAAATTGGATTCGACTACACTCATTTTTTATAAGAAACTTTTCAAAAATCCATTATCTCTTGACTTTTTACAGAATTTTGGTACATAATGTTTCTTAGTGAGTTTCATAACTTAGAAGTTCCATTTTGCTTAATTTTTCATCTCCATCCTCGCCATCTAGTCATCAAGAAATAGTGTTTTTAAAATTTGAAGGAAATTTCTATTCTTAGGGGAATTTAAAAGAAATGGTTCAAATTTGGAATGGGAAATTGAAAGTTTAACAGCGCAATATAAAATTTTTCTTTAGTTTTCCAACCAAATCAACTTTCTATCAAAGTTTCTTATGTTTGAATTTATGAGTATACATTTCTTATAGAGGGTTTCTTATAAAAATGAGTATATAAAACAGGATGTTTCACAGTATTTGAATGTTATTCAACGTTCATTTCCTTCACGACATTTATTCTTCAGAATCCATATCTTCATCTCGTTTTAAATTCTCGTCTTCTCTGAAATGGTGTGTCCTCAAATGCGTCCTGAGGTTGCTAGATGAGATAAACTTCCAGCTGCAAATATCGCATTGGTAAGGTTTCTCACCGGTATGCGTAAGCACGTGACTCTGTAGATTACCGGAAGTGGTGAATGCTTTTGAACAGATTTTGCATTGGTAGGGCTTCTCACCCGTATGAATCCGAACATGTCTTCGAAGATCGCTTGAGCTAACAAACCCCTTGCTACAATACGTACATTTGTGAGGCTTCTCGCCCGTGTGTGTTAACACATGCCGTTGTAAGTTCGTTAGCTGGGCGAATCCTCGACCGCAAATGTTACATTTGTAGGGTTTTTCACCCGTGTGAATTCTGTTGTGAATTTTCAGATGCGCCGCCAATACAAACGCTTTCGGACATTTGTCACATTTGTGAGGTTTCCTTCCGGTGTGTATTAGAACATGTCTTTGAAAGTTCCATGAGCGAGTAAATGATTTATTACAAAATTGACATTGGTACACCTTTTCGCCTTCGTCACTACTCTTAGGGGAGAGTTCACCTGATTTTGATGAAGGCACCTTGTCACTTGTGTCTGTATCTACTTTTATATCTGCCTCAATAACATGCTGTCCATTTCGTTGTTGCAAGGCGGGCTGCCTATCTTGATAAATTTTCCATACATTTGGATCATCTAAGACAAAAAACTCGTTGTAGAGGTCTTTTTTTAAGTCAATGTTTGTCGGAAATGGTCTCATTACACTCGCCGCGGCGGCTAGATACGGTAGGAAATTATTGTTATGTATGACAAGGTTCTTCATAGCGACGTCTTGATCAGAGAATATATCATTGTCATCCCATTCAGTACTTGGCGTTGATCCTTAGGAAAGAAAAGAATTACATTAGATATCATGTATCGTAAAAAACTGCTTTCGAGAATTCTAGATTGACAAGTTTTATGCAAAGACAAGCTATCGTGGCCTAAAAATCTTCTGCTTTTTAAGGTGCGCTCGCGTCATTATTGGTACTACACTTCCCATTAAGCCTAGTTCACACATTAGGTGCTAATTCACTGCTGAGAGCGGGATTTATGTCGATGATCTCTTTAAGAGTGATTCACTCACGAAACAGGGCTGTTGAGATAACAAACGTGCTTTGATTTTTCCTCTAATGTCAACAAATTTGTCAAGAAATACATATGTAAATATATCTTTATTCACTCATCTGCTCACATATCTATTTTCACTCAATCACTTATACAGCATTCTCCAATTTGACTCTTACCAGAAACAGTCGCTCAATAAAAACTAGGTTTGATAACAGTTCGATTATCAGTTTCATTGTTCTGAGGCATGGCAAACAGCCTAGAATAACAGTTTCTTCACATTTTGGCGGTGAGGGGGAATTTTGTCAGCAGCTAAAAAACCAAACCCAGTCGGTCGAAAGATTCCTCCTGGGCATACCCTTGAGCAAAAAAGCTAGCCATGAATTTGGGTAAAGGACCTAAAATGTTTCGTTTATGTTCAACATAAACTTGTTTTTATCTAGAATTTCTTAATCATAGAAACCTGCTCTACTGGCTTAACAAAATCAAGGGCAATAAATCAAAGTGCATAGAAGTGCTGCCTGAACAACGGGTACTTTTAGAAATAACTCAAGCGTGCATAATATGTGGGCAGGTGAATCGAGTAGAGGTTAACTGGTTATCATTCAAGGCCTTGTCTTGCCAATGACACGTTGACACTTGCAGTTATCATTCTATTTGTCGTCAAATATCATCATTTTTTATAAGAAACCGAAAATAGCAACACTAGAAGGTTCTCCAAGCCCAAAAAGACTCTATTAAAGGGCCTAGCGAGATTCTAAATTAAATTTTGATATTGACCTTACCCGAACCCTTAAAGTGCCCCAGAGCAAAATCAGCTTAGCCTTGCCTAAACTCTTCTTAATGAATCTAGCTTAACCTTGCCTAAACTCTCCTTTGATTGCAGCCGAAAAAGCTATCTCAATTTTTGAAGAATTTTTCGAAGTCTTCAATTTTTAAAATAGGCTCCTCTGCATTGTTAAGTCAGTATAGCCCAAGCTTACATAACTCTTCCTAAATCTGGCCTTGATAATATCTGTCATCTGTATCGTTTAAATTAGCTGTTTCAGTTAAATATTCATAAAAAGAGGAACTTCGTCTGAAAACATGCCAGAATCTTTCATTGATCGGTTCTATAAAATTCCTCTCGTACAAAGAAGTGTACTACTAGACTTCTGAACACCCTTTCTATGTTTTTCTCGCACAAGCAGGATGTGCATGTTGGATGGTAGAAATTTAACATTTCACTATACTACCAAACTATCACGTTGGTGGCTATAGTTTTCCAATTCATACTTTCACAATCGCTAAGAAAAAGAAAAAGGCAGTTGTCAAGAGCGCTTTGCACCAAACCATAAAATCTTTCTCCACCATTTTTGTTTACCTTTAACCTTACGCATGCTTTCTGATAAACATCAGAATCAACTTTTATGAAATTGTTTATTCCATAAAATTCTGAATTATGGCGAATAAGTGTTTTTAAACTTCAGCTCAATTGATCTTATCATGAAACATTCTGATTAGTTTTTCTTCACTCTCTATTTGATGAAGATATTGGAACATGAAACAAGAATTCTGTAATGAAACCGGGTTATAATCCGAAGTAGTGATTTTAAATTTTCAAATTGTCTTTGATTTTGGAAAGAAATTATTTGCTGCAAACGTGGCGCTCTAAAACGTCTTAAACACATCGGCTTTTACTGAGCTTTTATTTTCTTGTGCTGTGGTATTTCAAAGTGTGGCAAAAACGCAAAACTGTGCAACTTTTAAATTTCACATAGTTGCTTCGAAAGTACTTAGAAATCTTGAAAAAGTATAATAAAGAAAATCAGTTACATCCGATTTTGTTAAATTGTAAATTCAGTAACATTTCTGTTCAAAATGATTTGAAATGGCTTATCCGAAAGTCTGTTAGAACTGAAGGAATTTGAGGGTTTTCAGTAGATTGTTACTGCGCAATGCCGTTAGTGAAAACAGGTGGACGAAAACAACAGAAACGGCACGAGCCTTTTAAAAGGTTTATTTGGGTCAATCTATGAATTGTTAAATGCGTATTATATAGTTAAATATTTTCTATAGATTCATTTTCTGCCGAGACAAAAGGCTTAGCGTTTATGCTCAAAAATATGGCAACTTCCTTTAGGGACACACTTTAAGTGTTGGAGCCACTGTTTCAGACAAAAGGAAAATAAACAATCATTTAATGTTGAACAAATTCAGCTGTTAATTTCTTTTGAATAGTATGTAGAGTTTGTTGGATGGTTTGTGAGAACGCTGTAGGGATGTGGGTGGTGGAAAACCTTTATGGGAAGGGTCTGCGTTAGGACCGTGAAAAATTGAACACTGCAAGAAATTATCGGTCTTATTTTGCTTCCGCTCTAACCTTCCACAACTTCGAAGGTACAAACTAAAAATTTCCGTTATATTTTGCATAAAGAAGCAGTAAAAATATAAATTGAAATGTCAATATGCGAGCCGTTTTGGACACAAAAAGTTGTAAATTCACATGGCGAGAAAATAATGCAATGAATTAATTTGTATGCTAGATTTTAGAATCTAAAGTTAGTGCTAACAAGGGCTGGAAACTGAAGTCAAATCAGCTTATATGCTAAGAGTTTTAAGACAAAATTGAAAGAAAATCTGACTTGATGAAAATCGCGGAAGGTCTGAAATTGTTAGGGTGGGTGTCAACCATTGTAAAAATTTGGCCTATTTCTTTTTTTAACATATGTTAACAAAAATGTCTTTAGATACCTTCAAATTCAGAAATTCAGGATACGTATCAATCATTCCGTACACAAACTCCTTTGAAACAAACACTTAGTACACAAACTTTTCATAATCAAAGTTTCCAAAATCAAAGTGGGAAAATCACACGAAAAAAATTTGTTTGCATGAGTATAAATTTTTTATGCAGAACCAACAATTACTAACTTTGCCTTTGTAATAACAGCAGTATATGAATGAAAAATGCATCCCAAATACAAATGGGCAATCGTAAAAAAACGTTTGCGCAAAGAGAGCTAAGTTCCCAAGGGTAAGAACAATTCCCTAATGTTCCCAGTTTCGATTCTCATGGGGCAATGAACAAACGACTCTAAATTAATTGTCTCACCTTCTTTCTGAATGTAACATAAAAAGTTTTTAAATCAGAGAAACAAATAAAGGGGAAAAACTTACCATCGGAAGTCGGGGAATCTGCTTTCTTGATAAGAAAAGATTTCGGCATTCTGATAGTGCTGGTGACAACGTAGAAATAACTACTGTTGCCAACTTCGTATCACCCTAGACAAGAAATTCTTTCAAAAATGTCTTCAGCGGTTTTCTAAAACACAGCGCACTGAGGTGATGTGCTCAGGATTCGAGCCAAGTGAAAATATGCCGTTTACGAGTAGAACCGTTGCCCTTTTATCCTGACCTAATTTTTCGGCACCGAAAAACACAATGAATTAGGTAACAGGTGGGGAGTACATGAAGTTCAATGGACGGGCCTTTGTTATTCAACGGGGGGATGCACATGCTAGTTTGTTTACCAAAGAAGGTGATTAAATCGCGCAAACCTTTTGAATTGGCCTCAATTATTAATAATAAAGTCACCAATATATCTTACAAACTCTCCATTACGTATTTAAGAGGGTATCTATTTGTTTTCCTCTTTTTTTAAGTCTTACAAGTGCGCGTTAACTGGTATGGTGGTACCCCCTGTTTGCGATCGCACACGCCTATTGTCTTTCAAAAACAAGGCTAGCCTCACCTGTGATGGGTGAGCGACGAAAATCAAAAGTGGCTAATTCGATTTTGAATGCAAATCAGGATTCGTTCCATCGCGATTGGTCAAGCTAACTGTATCAAAATATAAAACCATATTCGCGGATTTGGTCTTAGAATTGGCATGCGACAGGCGTGTGTCGTCGTTAAATTGCATTATTCTTGCTTGATGAATGCCCGTGCGCAGGACTGCCTACTGCGTTGGAGCCTTAGAAGGTTCCTTAGATCACAATGAGGTGGAATATTCCACCAGTAATCACTGAAGGTGATGTGAACAGGGGGGTAAACAACAAATATGGAAGGAAGAAGACGTTTGATCAACACTTTCGGTTTAAAGTTAGGGCGAGAAAAGATAAAAAAATATATTTGTATGCAAGTATAATGGTGCTAGTTATAAAATTACTCCCGTTTCCTGTCAAAATTGAGTGATAATTTACTAAATTACATTGCATTTCAAATATCTAGGTTACATTGCTTTAAAAGATAATGAATTGGAAATCGATAAGACCAGCATTTAAGTTGAAAATTTATCCAAAAAATCTTGAAACTGAATTTGAAACTTAATCAGCTATTTTATAAAATTACCCAATGAATGATACAGTCTAGAGCAAAATGGAGTTCACCATCATTAATACCAACAAAATAGATCATCTTATTGTCGCCATTTTTCTGATACTCAGAAAGAAGAATTTCAATATTAGGGTATTACTGGGTTGACTAAAACTGACATACCCATTCCTCCGCAGCTCAAAGATAATAAACATTGTCTTGTTTTATATTGCTTAGAATGAAAAGATATCTCGATCAACTGTATAGAATAAGCATACTTTCATTGCTAAATAAAATTATTCTTTTTGTCAATTATTGATCTTTGATATTCTGCTTCTATTTGCAATCTCAATCTTGCCTCCGAGATAAAAATTTTTCGCTTTTTAGAGAGTCTATGATAAACATATTCAGAATTATTTCAAAATGGTGAAGAAGGCGGGACACTAGGGCAAAACAAAGTTTACGCTACAATGTGCAAAATAAAGGTGACGGAAGAAGTAAACAAAATAAAACTTAGGCCAGAATTTGACGGCACTTTGAAATTAGGATTGAAGAGCAGTATTTGACACGTGCTTGAAACATTAAAAATACGTAGACAGGCCTTGAAGATCAAACCAATTATTATCGGTCATTATGCGCAAAACTGCTACCCCCGTCTTAATAAGGAAACCACTTTACGCATCGTTCGCTTGATTAGAGGTGCGCACCCGTTAGCCCGTGTTTATTGTTCTTGTGATCAGCAGTCTCGTTTGCATGCAACTGAGCGCACCTGACGTTACATGGTCAATACAGTCGGTGTATTGTACTGGCTGTCAAACGAGGTTTTCCAAAGAGCTATACCTTCTATTGACGTAAATCTGTTCCCTATTCATCTGTGAAAACTCGCTGGTATTACTATTATAGTTGCCCTCGAGAGCTGAATTTTTAATCAGGCAGAAAGACTCTGAGCATAACAAAATAATGAGCATGGAATGCGCCACCGGTTGGAAGGGCCTGACCTCATGCATCCACCATGCACTTTCAATAAGCAGGAGAAATGCTTGAGTCGGAATTTGACAGGTGTTGCCTGTTGCACGGATCGAGAAGTCCTTTGTGTTTATGGCTAAGGTGAGAGACGTATTCACTCGCGCAAGTGACGGCCAAAAAGAAATTGGCAAGGATATTAAGCGATGAAAAAGCATAGGCGGAATTAGGGAGCAATAACAACATCCCTTAGGGTTCACTTATTCGGAAAATTTCAAGGAAGTGCAGCGCTTAATTAAGTAAGAACGGAGGATTCTGTGAGGTTGTATTTTGTGAGAAGTGCTTTAAAATTATCCTTGAAACGTTGTTCTTTTGAAAAGCCCTGACCGGGAAGAAAATATTAAACTAAATCGAACAAGGCATCATGATGGTGTTTTTGTTCTATCGACACATTCGTTAATAAATCGAACTTTTTAAAAAAGAAAGTGATATTCCAAAAGGAGCTATTTTTATTGTTAATTTTAGTTGAGTTCTAAACCCCCACTTTAAGACCCAACCTTCAATGCAAAACAAATCAAAACCCCCAAGAGCGTTCATTAAAAGCCTTACGTAATATAGCTATGCGTAGCAATACTTTCAATACTTTGATAGCTTCCAAACTTTCAAAAGCTGATAAAGTAACTATAAATCGTTTTTTTTTGCTTGTAAGATGCCATTAGGTTCTTGTTAGACAAGGCGCAGAGGCAAAGAGCTTTTCAGATTGAAGGTGGCCGGGAAAACGGGCGGCTTGTTCAGGAGATGTAGGCCTAAAATGAATTGTTTTGACATAGTCTCCCTTGGTAATTCTTGCCTGTAACATGTGTGGTATTTTCTCTTCTTAACACAGACCTCGGTTTGAAAGTGAATAAAAGCCCCCTACAACCCGTCCGGAGACTTGACCCTATTTGCTGGATATAGTAGCAACAATAAATAGTTGAAGTCATCTTCAGTGTAATTTTAATCCTTGGGAGTTGCTATCAATTATCGTCATAATGTACTCAAGGAAAAGGGCAAAAGAGGTGCCTCTTCTGCATGGGGAAAAGTAAAGGTGGAAAGTGGAAAAATTCATATATCGGAGTTTTGTTTCTCTGCGTTGCAAAGTATTTTACAGTAGTGTCATGTTCATTGATGTAATAACTATATATTTCAGTTAAAATGAACGATATGTTGCAAATGATAGTATGAGGAAATGCAAGAACGCTTACCAATCAATCTTTGTCTCAGCCATTGGTATGTGTAAGCATTTTGCAGCTTAAATTTCATCTCTTTCTCCGACACTAACTGTCCAATAGGACACTAGAATAAAACACGAGCAGAACATACTGACAAAACTCCGACATATGCTAATTAAGAGTTTATTAGGATTACTATAGTTATTATTCTTTACTATTTTTGTGTACATTGATTATACATTCATTTTCATTTCATTAGGTGTATTATGGTATTAAATTGTAATTAAAAAATCATATATTCTATGAAGTGAAGTTTGAAAAAATTTAGATAAATACCTGATTTCTAGAACTCAAAGTATAACAATCGATAGCTTCTAATCAAAGCCTAGTATGCTTATAAGGAACAAGAAAAGAAACTATTAAAAAATGAGAAACAATATATAAGGCACAATATATACTGCAAAATATGCACTGCCAGGCTGAAATGGGGGCCAAATTAACTTATGAAAAAAGACGGGTATAGAGCTTTTCAATCTATAAAGTATTTCAAGACTGCCTCCAACTCAAAATACTGTATGTAAGCAACAAAAGCTCTGTTAGTCTATGGTTTAACCTCGAACGACTAGAGATTACTGACAAAATATCATGGCGATGGTATTGAATTCCAGAGCATCTATCAGGAGTGCCTAGGCTACCCTTTATTTTCTATCGGCGCAATAAACCTAGACAGGGCCTCCGACAAGACGAAAAAAGTGGGGGGGGGGGGGGGGCAAGCTCCGATGCCTAAAAATTACAGCGGCATATAATGATGAGCTGCCTTTTAACGGCATTATTTGCAAAAAAGTGGATGGGCCACGGCCCCCGGCCCCCGTCATTATCATCATCATCATCATCATCATCATCATCATCATCATCATATTCATCACCATCATCATCATCATCATCATCATCATCATCACCATCATCATCATCTTTCATTATTGACGTCATTATCATCAATAATATCATCATCATCATCATCTACATTATCATCCATTATCATTATTGACGTCATCGTTATCAGTTTTTTCCAACCCTAAACTTGTTAATGGTCTTCATTAACTTTGTTTAAAGGAAACTGGTTGAAGACCAGTATATTTATAAAACATGTGATACCAAGCAACTCTTAATGCAAAATCAACATGAATAACTTAATGAAAAAGAGTCATTGATTTATGCTAAAATGGATCTGTTGTTTCTCATACTTCTGCCACGGGCTACAACCTTTTTCTTTGCATGAAGATTTGCCTAGGGGTGACACTGAACAGGCCTTGCTGGCTAATTTCCCTTGGTGAAATTCAGGATTGTTCGTATGCTCTAGGCCCTTTGCTGATACAATAAGTTTTTAATGTACCAAGATTCGCTGCATCGAATTATTTTCAATTTCCTTTTCTACGGTACGGAAAATAATATTCGAAACATAAGACTCTTCAGTGGCTTGATGAACTCAGTACTGAACTTTCTCAGCATTTTGTGGAAAGTCCTAAGGATGTTCTGACCGCCATTCAGGCATTGTGGGCAAACAGTCCTATGCTAAACATTAGCGCCAGTTCTGATTCAAGGAAATGGGAAACATAAAAACCTTGAAAACCTGAGGTGGAAGGTGGAAGCAATACTATGAGGAACCATGTACTACTCTGGTATAAACCACTTAAATACAAAAAAACATGTAAAAGGTTTTAAACATAATCATAAATAATGTTAAGATCCTTTCAAATGCAGAACATTTTATCTAGTCCATTTTCTACATATTGTTTCTGAAGCTAGCATTTATGATAAATATATCTTTAAAAGGGTGGTCGAATCGATTTCAGAAGAGTCAGGCCTTGTTTGAAGGGTTAAAATAAGGTAGAACAAAAGGTACTGTCCAGAGGAAGCTATACTTAATTCTTTTGCAATAGGGGGATGGGCTAAAGAAAATTCATTATCTGAGAGGGGGTCCTCGTGTCATCAACCTGGTCATGCAATTCTCCCATAAAATCATTATCTTTAGATTTCTAATGCTTATTTTTATCGCCTTGCGTGTGAACTCTACCGAATATCATTGATTTTCGGTTTTAAATTAAATACCCGTCGACGGGTCATGCTATTGATATTCGTATTCAAATCGCTTCGTTACTTCCAGCTTCGTTGCCGCCTTTATTTTTCGCATGATAATCGCAAGAGCCGAGCAATTATCGGAGCAACAGGTGCGCATCGCCATAATCGTCGCCAAAACGGGTGACCGAATATTTTCGTAGAAAGGAACATGTTAACGGGTTTATGGCGACTAATTTCAGTTAGGTTTACGGACGTTACGCGTTATTTGCACGCTTTGCATCGTAAACAATATCCCATTGAGAGAGATTGAGGTCTGGGCTCTATAAGTTCCATTACTTCCACAAGCTCCATAAGATGATAATCGTTAACACAAAAATTTTCTTTGCACCTTCAGCTAAACTCAATGCTAAATGCAAGCAAAGTCAAAACCGTCATTTTAAATCGAGCCACGACATTTTTAAGCTTCATAAGTACCAGGTAGAAGGTATGATGGAAAATTGGGACAAGATGGGAAGGGGGCAATAGAGGTCTGAGCCATTCAAGGATCGTCCCTAGCCCCAAATTAAGGCCCCAAACATAACCCCTAAAACCTCCAATTTAATGCGGTGATTTTGTAAACTTGATTCGAATTTTTTCTATAAGAACATTTGGCTCATGTTTCAGCCTGTTAATTCTAACAATTTTAGCCTCAGTTTTCTCCTATTTCGTCCATTATTTCTGCATTGCAATGTACATAAGAAAACGTTTTACTGATGGTATTGAACTCATTCTGTTACAATATTTTTGTTTAATATTTTAATACAATATTTCTAAGATCTTATGTTTGTTTTGTTGTTACTATTTCTTTACTTAAGTTTCGCTAGATTTTTGCCTTTTTTGTGTTTAATATTGTTTATATTGTTCTAATTTATGGACAAATATCAACCCGATGTTTCTTACAAATGTTGTTTATATAGAAAAACGTGCAATCTGTTGACAGCTCTGAAATATTCAATATGGTAAAACTAGCCCTACGTGTCCACCTTACTCCAACACGCAGTTCCAATGTTGATTTGAGTCAATATTTAAAAAAGATATAAATCAACCGAACATCCTTGCAATTAAATGCAGGTACTCAGTAAAGCTTCAGTGAAGATGAAAGGGCGACAGAACATCAAGAAGATAGAAGTTAATCTAGTTATTAGCGGTACCAGCTAAAATACATTTCTTTATAATTAGAGGGAGCAAATGTTTGGTACTGAAAAATTTCAAAATTGCATGAAGTGCGGGAAAGTTTGGAAGTACACATGGCCTTTATAAGACAAAGTTTTGAATCACACTTCAGTCACTCGCTAATTAGTCCTAATTTTTCAGTCATCAATATACAGTAAACATCCATGCTTAATATTCTTAAGAAAAAACTAATTGTTTCAATCTTATAATCTTTAACTACTTCCTAGCTCTTGGATGAAAATAGAGGCATTTATCAAAACGTAACCTTGAATATTTTTTGTCACATCAATATTTTGCACCGAAAAAGTCCTTATGTGGTTGATTTTGTACATAATTGGAAGTAATTTCTTATAACGAAATAAACTGCATGCTTCTTTCTATTTTCTAAGATATCACTTCTCATAAAAAATGTGTCTTGGAGGCATAATCAACCTATCATTTGATCAATCGATCAATCAGTTGATCAATCAATAAAAAAATCAATCAATCAATCAATCAATCAATCAATCAATCAGTCAATCAGTCAATCAATCAATCAATCAATCAATCAATCAATCAATCAATCAATCAATCGATCAATCAATCAATCAATCAATCAATCAATCTATCAATCAATCAATCAGTCAATCAACCAATCATTCAGTAAATCAATCAATCAATCAATCAATCAATCAATCAATCAATCAATCAATCAATCAATCAATCAATCAGTCTGGGAAGAGGGGGTTGAAAACACTGTAATATTGCAGTAGGGGTCCAACAATTTTACAACTGATTGTGGTTTTTTTTTATTTCCTGGGGGCATTTCAATTCAAAACCATTGAACTCGTTTTTTAATGATTAGGAGCTATATAGACACTTTAACTTATAGACACTAATCATAAAAATTGTGATAATTTTTTCCCAATATCTCAATAGTTCCATGGTGTAGTTGCATTGATTATTCACCCTTTGCTCCTTCACAATTACCCAAAAATGTCCATCACAGCATTCATAAACTTTAGAAAAAAAGAGGGTGCTACTCATGTGTCCAAAAAAGTTTTAAAATGCTTCCTACGTATTGCATATGTGTGTACAAAGGGAGTGCCAACTCTCGCAGAAGATATGCGCTAGAACTTACCTAAAAAATTTGCTATTTCACTCCTCCGTCGCGCGCATTTATCTGTTTTAACGGGCAGATAAATTGTTTGCGCTGCAAAACAAGTTGAAAATGAGCAGAGAATAGAGCACCAAAGGCCATGGGGTGGTTATTGAAATAATTTTGATAAATGCCGTGATTTCAACAGGTGGCAAAATCAAGATTAAAGCCACCAGTAATCACGGAGCGATTTGTGCATACAATCAAGAAAAACAGATAAATTCGGGTAAACAATGGAGCTACGAGCAACCATGTTCATCGTGCTTGAGCCAACGAAATAAAAGCACCTTGCTGGTGTGTGTGGATATTAATACCTCCCACTGGTATCAAAGATATTCAATGAATCGTAAAAATGATGTGTCGCCAACTAACAGGATATCCCGCCATGGGACGATGCTCTGCGCCACTCAGCATAAAAGGACTTGGATCGTTCACAAAATTCATATGAAATGATTTCTAAAACAGCCTTATTTTGAGCTATGGCATAGATCATTATCCACTTGGATCGTCATCATAAGCCCAGTTCTTATAGCAGCACAATAAACAAGACCAAGTTGTCATTTTACAGATTAAATAAACTCCTAGCGCCGCATGCGTATTTTATAAGAAGCTAAAAAATGCGCTCATTACGTTCTAGTTCTTCTCTCTAGAGTCTATTTTAGATTAACTCGAAAGATAGAATTATATCTTAGTATCATGTTCTTCATGTACTAGGCCTGTGCTACAATGCCCGCCTAACATGTTGGAACATCAAGCTACTTTTGTCAATGCACTCGCTCCCTTCACCCTCTATACAATGAAGAAAAAATTGAGATATGAGTTGAAAAAGTGTATCACAGGTCTTGCGACTTTTTTATCTTTCTTTCTTCTTTCTTTATCAGCTTTATTTCAGGGGGCAAGAGAGGAGAATGTCAACGTGAAAAAGGAAAATGAAGAGATAAATAATATGTACCACTTTTGGGGATCATTTTAGCCACTATCGTTTGCTTCTAGGGGTAAAGTAACTTTAAAGTATTGTGATGGGCAGCTCATCTCCAATTTCGTAACTATTAGGACGATTTATCTACCATGTTTACATTCTTGGACCAATCTAAACTGAAATCAAACTTTAGGTTCTGTTTGATTCCCGGCCTTGAATCTATACCCAACAAAAGATGCTTTCCAAACTAAAGCTCCCAGGTCCCCCAATTTCAAACGTCTCCCATTTAAAATTTACAACTGAGTATTTTATTGAGTCAGCAGTGCAACTGCAAATTAATATCAGATCACGTCTAGTTGAGGGGATGAGTTGAGCATTCTCTTCAAATTGCGTCCATTCCCTAATTACTCAAGTAAGCTTGCAAAACAAAGAGAACACGTGTCGAATATTAAATTGAACAATAGATTCTACCATTTACACTAAACACTATTCTATAATTTCGAATATCAATTTACAATTTTATGATTAACGGATGTCTTGATTAGGTGTTTATTAATAGGGGCAGTGCTTAATTTAGTTAACTGCGCAAGCGATGCAGAAAAAAAATAATGCAACCAGAATAGTCCCATTCTTTTCCCAAAAATATAACTCCACTACTAGCCGTTCTGCCCAATACTCCCAATGACCACTTTTATGGTAAGAAATGTGGGGCTAATAAGACATTGAAATACAAGAAGAATTAAGATTTTAAAAGTTATATTGATATATTCTATCGTTGTTTTTTATCATCGTTTCTGATGCCCAAAAATGGAGCACAGTATGAGCTAGCTTTTTGTATCTATTTTTGAAAAAGGTGCTTCTAAACTCTCCTTAATTTTGTACATAGGAGGGGGGGGGGTAGCCTATAAAAGTTTTACGGGGAGAAATAGAAATTTCTTGGGATCTGAGCTCATGAGGTAAACTCATGTGAGTGTCTTATATGCGAGTTGTGCCTTATTCGGGCAGAATTGACTTCCAGCACATTTTCAATAAACACACGGGAGTTAGATTGTCCTTGATGCAGTGGGGAAATTTCTATTGTTCTTTCTCCTTCTTTACTGTTTCCAGGCGCCGATTGGAAATTCCTCACTTTTCTCCTACTTTAAACTCAATACCGGAATTTACATAATAAACCAGTAAATATATGATTTTGTCATTAGTAAGCTTTCTTAGTGAATATGCCCAATCATAGATTAAGTTCGGGCGGAATAAGCAAGGTTGCTATGATTGTTGACAAGACAACCAGGGTAAAGAACGCATGTAAAAACGTGTCCATTTTAGACGCGATGTCCAGACGTTCATTCATAGTTTCAATGCTTTTTAGCTCCTCCAACGAACTGCCAGCTATATTGTCAAGAACTTGTAGCATCTTATCCTTAAAATGCTCTGAGCAAGAAACAGTCACATGATCTGGAGTAAATTCTTCTTCACCGATGCTTAAAATGTCAAGATGTCCCTCTGGATTCTTACCCTGTAGTTTTTCCTTTAAAGGAATATCAATTTCCTTGAGATTGAAGTTTCCGGTTCCATCTTTCAAATCATCCATTGGTAAATTCATATTGTCATCACTCGGGCATCCATCATTCTTTCGAAGCCCAACCAAATAAGCCAAATATTTGTTCAAGAAGCGCCGTACGAAAGTTGGCGGTGGCGACATCTTTGACTCGATGCCGATCACGAACGAAATGACGGTGACGGCTATGCTTATTTCGATCAAAATGGCGATCATAAACTGGCTGAAGAGCGGCGTGCCGTCAGGGGTAGCGGGAATCATATCCGAGATCATTAGGGAGAAAATAGTAAGTGATAGCAGGCTTGTTATGAGTAAATTCACTCTCTCACCTGATTTGTATGGTAAGCAAAAAGCAAGGACAGATATGAAAGCAATCAATGTGCAAGGTAACATAAAATTGCTGAGGTAGAATTTCGATCTTCGTCGCGCCGTCAGAGTATACGAGACGGATGGATAAGGTTCAGGACAGCATTTGTAGTACACGACATTTCGCACTGCTGTAAAATCTGTGGATATGAGAAAGATTCACCTCATTTTTCTGTCAACGGTACAAAATTGTACAAAATGTTTTGTAATGTTGCGTTGTGTTGCATTGTGTTGTGTTGCGTTCTGCTGTTGTGTTGTGCTGTTTCTCTGTGCTGTGGAGAATTGTGTTGCGCTTGCTGTAATTTTTTGTGTTAGGTTGTGTTGTGTAGTGTTATGTTGTGTAGTGTTGTGTTGTGTAGTGTAGTGTTGTGTTGTGTTGTGTTGCGTTGCATTGTGTTATGTTGCGTTGTGCTGTTTTGTGGCGTTGTGCTGTTGTGTTGTGCTGTTTCTCTGAGCTGTGGAGAATTGTGTTGCGCTTGCTTAACTTTGTTATGTTATGTTGTGTTGTGTTGTGAGAAGCTGTATTACGTTTACAGTTTTAGTAAGACAAAATATATTTTATCGAGAATTCAAAATCACTTGAGTAAGGGAAAAACCTCTCGCTTACTGAGGAATTCTAGCAAAAACCTTAGAGCTACGAAGCTGAGGACATCAGTTGGTTAAGAATGATTTTCATTCAGAAGCTCAAATCTCTAGAATGACTTGACCGATATGGCATGAAAGGAACAGAAAATAAATTCTAGAACTGCACTGCTTTTGATACAGTACAAAACCTTTCTTCTAAAATTATGAAAGAAGTCTATAATAAACCTTAGAGAATCCATAAATAGACTAAAGATAAACTATTGATATTCCAATATCGATCACAATTCAGATTTGCCAATAAAAGGACCCTCAAATGTCACTAATTTGCCTAAAAATCTAGTATTGGGATCTTTCATCAACGGCAGATAACACGGGTGATATCCAGTGGCGCCGTGGCCGGGGGGGCCAGGGGGGGCCATGGCCCCCCCTGAAAAAAAATTGTCGGATAATTTCGATACTTGCGGAAATTTTTTAGTTCATATTTTTGAAATTTAAAAAGTGTTCTTTCCACAAATATTCAGCGCTGTAGGAAGTTCATCTCTTGTAATAAATGTGTAAAACTACAAGAAACAGTTTGCAACATCAAAGTCAGCGTTGAAATGGCCGGGGGAAGGCCCATCGGAAAATTTTGTCATTTTCTTCCTTTTGTTGGAAAACAATAAATTAATTGATTCAATTTTTTTCATCGTTCGTGTTCATTTTTCCGCCATGATTCACAAAAAAAAATACGAAAGAGTGAATGAAGAGAGGGGCATCCAAAGAGTTCATCGCCCGCATAGGATTTTAACCACTAGATGGTGGTTGCACTCAAAAGCCCTTGAGAATATGCGTTTTACAAGCTCAGATGACTTGTTGAACTGCTTTTTATATATGTTACAGCAGTGCCGGTAGTCAAACGTGAGGGGGAAAATGGTCCCTGACGCTATAATCTTCAAAATAAATTTTTATCTTTTGAAACCATAATGACAGCACATGTTTTCCGGAAGATTTTCGCTATCACCGACCCTGCTTTAAATATTCTTCAGTCAGAGCAAATCTATCTGTTCATTGCGGTAAGATTAGTCGAGACGGTAGAGGGGGGGCCGTTACCTCGAATGCGAAGTGATTATACGAAAGTATTGGCTGAAACAAAGAAGACAGTAGCAGGCACAAATAGTGCAGCAAGATTTTCTAGCAAAACGTTTCATGAGAAGGAAGAGGGTGAGTGAAGAGCTCTCCAATTACAATAGTGAAGAGAATCCAAACGCCAAATACTGACGGAAAACGTGCATCTAGTCAATTGATAAAGCCTTGTCATCAATAAAAACACGATTCTCTTGTCATAAAGCCATACTTTGTAAATTTGCGCTGCTCGATCCAGAACAATTCTGCTAGATTATCACAACTGATGGCCTACCAGATGATGCATTCCATAATATGGTCAAAGAGAAGAATATGTTTTTTTAGGTGAAGATGAAAGGAGAGACCCCTTTTTAGCCGAAATGGAAAGAAAAGATAAGGAGAACCTCATCACAGCATTAAGATTTATTGAAGAAAGTCTTGAACACTTTATATAGGATTCTTGTCACCCTTCCTATAGGCTCAACCAAATGACAGTGAAGGGACACTCTCAAAATTGAAAATTGTTATGAATTGTTTCCGGTCAGCCATGGGACTGGATATCTAAATTCCCTTATTCTGTTAAGCGTTAAGTAAAGTATGTCGAAATCATTAAATTTTGATGAGATGTATGATGTTTTTGCAAAAACACCATTGCTATGAAAGAAGTTATTACTCTGAATTCAAATGTTACAAGACTTAAATTCTCTATCGAGTTTTCTCCTTCTTTCAGTACATCACAAGATTATTCATTGACTGTTAAGATACCTTGAGAAACAAGACATTATAAGGGGGTTCACTGCCATTGGTTTTGTCGGAAAAATTGTCTCGTTGTCGGAAAATTTGAGCCTTTGGCCCCCCCAAAAACTATGCTCCCACGGCGCCACTGGTGATATCCCTAATGTCTTGCCACAATATGGACAATTCTTTATGCTGTGTGCGTTAAGTTTCTTAACTTTATTTATATCAAACTTATTGTTTAATTTTGTAATTGATTTAGTTTAGTTGATACTGTATATAAATGTTTGACCCACTGCACGTCAGTTTTCTAAACATTAAAGAACAGCAATGCCTAGAATAAAAACGAAATAAAATTGAAAAGAATTGGATACCTGCTAGAACCCATTCTCCGTTTTCTGTAGCCAAACTCACGTCTCCTTTATCCGTATAAAGAGACAAATTCACCTGAAAACCACTGTGAGTCCATGAGCCAAATTGGAGCTCGCATTTTTGCTCGTCGAATGGAAAGTATCTGACGTGGAACTTGCATGTACTTTTCATGACTGCCTGAGTCCACCATACCATGTTTCCATCTGGTGTCACGACAACACCATCTTGAACATCGAAGTCAAATCCACGATAGTTCTCCTGCGCACTAGAAACATGAGGAAACTATCAGAGCAAACCTGACTTCATTTTTCATATTCTCTACATTCATTTCAACCCTTTCATATTCATATATACTTCATATTTGATTTGTTTAGGGGGGTTGCCCTTCAACCGAAGTTGTTTTTCAAGGGGCCTTCCAAAAACAACTAATTAAAAAATACAATTAAAATACTAGAAAATAAGGAACCATAATATTAAAAACCTATTCACAATAACATGATACTTACCATATAAAAGGAAATACTCAACCCTGTATTGATTTTTAAAGCCACCCAGGGAGGATGCCGTCTTAGACTCAGCAGGAAGGCTATTCCATCGTTCATCAATGGAGGGACCGTTGGCACTTTGTCGAACAGCGAGAATTGGCTGCTACTTAGGAAGAAGGTCTAATGCTTCAATAGCTTGATTCATTTGTAGTTCAGCACTTGTAAGGTTTCCTTGCTTCAACATCATCATTTGGAGTACCCCCTTGCAATCAGACAAAACGCAGCAGTTTCTACTGCTAAATTGTAATATCACCGGTAGTGAAAGAATTAGGGAATGGCTTGGAATAAAATTCATGGTATTGACTATATGGTTAGAGTTAGGATACAGTGATCAATACTTCTTCAAAATTTATTTATCAAGCAACCAAATGCATAGTTCTGTCAGATTTGAAAACGACTGATACTATTCACTATTGTTTAGGGAAAAAACTGAGTGACTCACTTGTTGTAAAGATAGATATCAGGCACCCACAACCACAAAGGATTCAGAACTAAACGTTCCAAGCGGTATTCAGATTGGTTCCATTGAAGTCGGTAATCTTTCCATGCCTAGTAATAACATTGCATAATTTATAATAAATCATAATAATACCATGCATTAATTCTGCAATGGTGGCAATGGTGGCAATTCTGCAATGGGGTATTTTGAGTTATTGCAAATCAGATAATTGTTACAACAATGGGCTCTGTTGTGCAATGGTTAAGGTTCAGGATAGCGCTCTTAATCGTCCCAGGCTCGAATCCTCTGCCTCGCCAGCTCTCTAACCTGGAGTATTAATGAGTGCCTGGTCCGTAGCTATGAGCGCCGACTGTGGCTGCACTCTGCTGCACGCCATTACGCATAGCAACAAGGAAAAATGTAAAGACGTAAGAGTAGTTACTGGCTAATAACAGACTTCAAGACAGGGCCTCCGATGACGGGTATCTCATCATGTTGTGTCGTAGAAAATGTTAAACATCAATGTTTACCCCTCCCCCACTCTCTTCAAATCACAATTAAACTAAATAAAGTGAAGTGAGTGATAAACATTTTTTTTTATTTATGTGAAACTTGAGTAACTCTTGTTAGCTTTATTGAAGCAAAACAGATAAAGGAACAATGAAATAACAAAAAACAAGACGGCATGTAGTTGAAAAAATTTAAATATACTTAAAAATAAACGGATAAAAAATAATTTCCTGGTGAATGAAGTTTACAAAACAAGAAATAACTAGAAAAGGCAGGTGAGGAACTAACGCAAAATGATGAAAATAGTTCAACAATTCACTTGTAAATATACTAAAATTTTGCATAACATTTGGGGACCCGGTGGTCAGCCTGCTAATGGTTTTCTCTTGTTTACTTCAGCAAAAGTTCATTATGTCCCAGCAATAACGTTTTAAAAATATTATCTCTAATTGCCTTAAATTGTCATTGTTCATAATTCAGCATTCAGAAAATTCACACACCTGTCTTATCCATAAATTCCAAGTAAGAACTTGATTCTTCTCATCCTAAAGTAAGGAAAAATCACATATTTGTTTGGCTTATTTACAAGGCAATAATTAATAAGCAACAATGGCTAGAAATGCTTAAGTAAGCTCACTGAAGCAGTTTCAAACAAGTCTTAGAAAGCAACAAAGTAATGACTCATTTGCTTAAAAACTGAGCACTAGGACTAAACTTGCTTAAAAACTGAGCAACTGAGAACTGAGGACTTAGGAAACAACCTAAAGCGATGCTTTTTAAAGATAATACATGAATGAGTAAACGAGGCAGAAGTCACTTTAGAAGATTGCTGTTCGTTAAAGCCAGATGCTAAATGTAACACTAAAACTAAATTTTACTTACAAAATCAATGACTTGAATAACTCTGGCATGGAATGTAAGTTGAATTGGCGTCACTGAATCTTTAGCAGGACGAACTACTTTGTTGTAGTTTGAAAATATCTTTTTCACCAGCTTTGATTCATCAGATGGATTTGCCAATGGTGAAGCTTAAAACGAAGTAGGAAGAATTTGATCCAAAGTTGCTAAATGGTCTCAGAAATGAGATTGATACTATAGCTTTATTCATAAATATAAGGAAGTCTGTAAAGTGGTAATAATGCAAATCATATTCTACATCACTGTTTTTTTAAAAAACTCTTTCTTATATACGTTTATTTATAATATTTTCAATACCATTCAGAAGCTCAATACATGGTAGAAATATTTATTTAGTGATAAACTATAAATAATTATTTTGTATTGTTTTAATAATGTTTCTAGCACTTTTCGTTGTTTCATTTATCTGTCATTTCACCTATACATCGTCGCAAGCATTCTTAAGGATCCGGTAGGCAGTCAGCTGTTCTGCTCTTTACTTTACTTGTTACATAATAACCTAAGCCTGGCGCAAAACATTGCTTACAAAGAAGTTAGGATTAGGCGAAGGGGTATATAAATATATTAGGTAAACAAACAAAACAATAACTTACCAAGATGCACTGACAGCATGAAAAAGAAAACAGTCGATAAAAAAATGTGAGACTTGACACCTTCAGCTCTCCAATTCATCTCTAGCTGTTTTCATTGTCAAAAATTCTTAAAAAATTAAATCGATATACTGAGAGCCAAAATGTTTTACATCTTTAGTTGAAGAAATTCAACGCTATACACATCAGACGATCGCTTATATATTCACGTTGCTAGGATACAAGCAAGGATGTAAATATCTCTCAGATATGTGAGATATCAAATCTCTCTTGTTAGTAATAAAATCCGTTGTCTTTACAAGTTGAAACACATTAAATGTATAAGTGAATCCATGCGGAAGACTCCTGGGTTGTTAACCAACTGGTAAGAATCCGCAAATGTTTACGCAAGCCTACGTTGTGGGCACTTACGCTTGGCCTTTCGAGCACCGCGCACACAAGATATACCGATGAATGTATCAAAGATATGATCTACAACTCTTAAGATATTCTGCGAATATAATTCACTTGAACACATGTAAACAAGCGACAAGAAAAGCCGGCTTTCTTAAAGAAATATTAATCACAATAAACAATAAAGTTATGTTTTCTTGAAAGGGTCGCCTTCGATTGAAATTATTCACATTGAATCAGCTTGATTATGTTTACAGTTCAGTCGAAAATTGAAAGGAAACTGTTGGTATTACAAATCTTCTTTGTTCAAACACCCGAATCATAATTAAATCAATCTTTTCAATGTTACACAGTTTAACAAAAGAATGAAAGATTTCGATGAAATTATTTGGAGCGAGCATGGATAATAAAACTCTGTAAATTAAATTAAAGGAATTTGGAGGAATAGCATCTGTAAATTAAAGGAATTTGGAGTTCAGGGTTACAATGATTCAGTAACAATTTAGGAATGTTTTCCTATTTTGACTCCCTCCCCTCCTCCTACTGCTGGCTGTTATGTTCATGAAACTGCTGACAAAGTCTGCAAACAGTCCTTAAAATACTATACTGACAAGTTTGAAAATTTGCGTATGATATACCAACAATAAAAAAAAGGCCTAAATTTCAAAAAACTGTTGTCAGAAGGACTCCTTTATATTTTTTGTATCCTTCTTTTCGTTTTTTCATTTATTGGTGAATATTCAATTTTGATATGCATATAATTTCATAGATTTTTTGTAATTAGGTTTAAGGATTTTAAACAGGGCAGTACTTTAAACCCGTTTTGTAAATTGTATACTTAATCCTGTATAAAGAATTGAAAAATAATAATGAATAATAATAAGGATGTCACGCCCCTCACACTTCCATGCTGCTATGGTCCTTGTTTTAAGTAGGGTTATGGCATGGGTTAACCTTTCAGGGGGGCCATCATTAATACCAAGGATTTGTGACTTGGATCTTCTAAAAAGGACAATTCGAAGTACCTTCAAGGTATAAATCTAGTTGTGGAAATATAAGTCCATCTTATAACATTCAAATATAATTTGTCTGCGAAGTTAGAATATTCAATCTCTCATCTTCTTATAGTTTTATTCATCTTTTAGAAGAGAGGCCAAACGGTTAGCAACTCTAGGCTCTTATGATTGAATTTTCTTTTTTGAAAATTTAAGCTTCGATCATCAAATCATTCATAAATATTCAATTTCTATCATAAATATGTCGTAATGGTTCAGACCCTAAACCCTCTTTAAACAGAACGTGAAGCGAAAAAATCGTACTTTAATCATAGCAATAAAGATTCAAAGTCACTTTTTTGGCTAAAGGCAACTCGATTGAAATAATACTCGATCCTCAATTAGCCTAGTAGCGTTTATCAGGAAGCATGCACAGAGAGTGCCCGTAAAGAGGGACAGGTACCCAATTAAACACCGCAGCACGGAGGGTGATAAAGTGTGCTATCATCTTGCTCAAAGATGATGACTAGATTCTAGTTCTACGTCTTAACCAATGCACCAGAATGCGTGTGTTGGAACATCCTATATCAACTTTGAAGGTACCACCGTTCAAATAGCAACAAGTGATACAAATAGTCTTAAAAACTACCACAAATGTTGTTACGGCTTAGATTTCTGATGAAAGGCGTTTCTTTGTTAGTTACTTTTAACTAGAGAAACATTGATAGACTAATTCGTGCTTTGATTCAAGGATTCTACCACAAGGCTCAACTCCTAAAGCTATTTACAAATATACAAAACTGTGTTGTATATACAAAATTGTACATACAAAACTACATGGAAACCACATGTTGCAATAAAGTCTCAAATATCAACAGCTTGCATAGAGCAAATCATGTACCGCAATTTAGTAAAAGGACTCATCTTGTGCAGTGAAAATTGGCGGTAATGAATATGAATGGTACATTTCAGTCACTAGGTGTACTATATGCACTATAATTCGCGTTGGCAAATGACATATGTCACCTGGAGGCTTGTTACTGTCAGCAATGGATCTGTTGGGTACTGCCACTTCGGATGCCGATTGCTGGAGATTGCATGCAATTAAACACCGTGTAACAGCTAGCTTTGATCACAATGTACTGCAAAAAGAGAAAGAAATAAGGTTAAATTGATCAGAGTACCATTCCGCTGGGTCTCAAAAACACTGTCAAACCTCACCGTTACATTATAAATGCATTTGAAAAAACAAAGTCACGTCAACAGGCAGTTTCATCATGAAGCAATGTATAATATATGTTATATTGCATTACAAGAAGTCAAGCTGTTGCCAATAAGATATTATCAATGTACAACAAATACCATATTGAGGTAATGTAAAAAGTAAACGTGGTTTGACATGACAAAAAAAACAAAAACTTCATCTGCTAATAGCATCTAGCTCAGCGGAACCTTTCATTTCTTCTCTTTTTATATACCTCATCAAAATATAATTTCACCCATATAGCCCAGTAGCAGTTCACAGTAATAATGATGGATTTGTTATAGGACCCTTTATAGTCGCGGCAGATGCGACTGTTGTAGGATAAAATAATGGGAGATGTAAAGGCAAAAATAAATTGCAAATGTTTGCATTATTTCCAGTATGGGAATATCTTCACTGAATCCATTTTCTTTGCATAAAACAAATGACAGAAGCCGATAAAGTAGAGGTAGATGGTCTTTAACTTAGGGCCAACAGTTGGACTCTATATAAGAACAATAGTTAGGGCCTAACTTCTTTATCTTGTATTAATTTGATGCAAAAGTCTGGTGTTTTCGTACCAGCAAATTCGCCTTTTGAAAAACCGGGTTAGCTAAAAGTTTTCCATAGTGAAGTAAAGTTGATTATTTTGGCAATCTAGCCGGCTTTTTCTATTGCTGAGAATTGATTGAAAGCTAAGAGTCTGAGCATTTAAGTGTTGATCCAGAAGTTCAACAGTTATAAAGCCGAAAAGAGCTTAACTCTTAACATCTCATTAAAATTTTACAAGGATAATCAAGCAAATTTACTACTGAAAAAACCCATTAAACTCGTCCAAAACATCACCGGCGCAAAATCTATAGTCCTATCTTCAGAGTCTATTGTATAGCAAACATACGGTTTTGTTGGATGAAATAAGTAGAACAACTTACAAAGAAACTTGGAGACATCGTCTTTTTTGTCGGCGTTTCTCAATATTCCAGTAATTGATTCATTTTTAACAATTGGTAGAAAAATATCGACGAATTCTCTTGAGTATGGCGGTGCGATCATTTCCAAAACCTTTGGGATTCAAAATAATTCGATATCAATCTCCAATCGTTAAATCATAGCTCAGCAGCGCTAACACTTTCATAACGGACAGCTGTTTCGCGGGGAATAATACAAGACAAGGTTTCACATTTAACTTCACATTCAAAATAAAGGATTTTAGACAATTCTTGAGGAAACCTTTGATACCGCTGAATCAAAAACTGTCTAAAAACAGAAACTTCATGACGTTAGCCTAATGAAAATACCTTTCGCCCGAAATTCCTTTGAGTATGAGAGTGAATGAGTGAGCGGGTGAATAGGTGAGGTGGGTAAACGATTGCGTGAGTGAATGAGTGAGTCAGTAAATAGGTGATTGGTGAGGTCAGTGGTTGGGCGAGTGAGTGAGTGAGTGAGTGAGTGAGTGAGTGAGTGAGTGAGTGAGTGAGTGAGTGAGTGAGTGAGTGAGTGAGTGAGTGAGTGAGTGAGTTAATTGAGGTGAGTGCATAATGTGGAAATCAGACCAACAAAAACAATGAATCCGCTATAAACATATTCAGAATCCAATCCCACTGGAAGTGACCAGAAACTTTTTAATCGAAACTTACTATAGTCTAAAAAATAATTGGTGCAACTCCATTTTTTTAAATATAAATATTTCCTATTTTTAATGAGCAACCAAGCTTAAAAAATTGATATATAATTCTAACAGGATAAAAGGCAGCAAAGACATATCCTAGCAAACAGATCAGACTTTGGAAAGTTGTGTTGAACTGAAAAATACTATAATATCGTTAGGCAAAATAAATATTTTATCATTTCATAAAAAAGCATTGATAAACCGGCATTTCTCTACAAAAATCTGGAAAAATCTCATTAAGGTCGAAGATTTTTCGAGTTACATTAAGGACTCTGTAGGTCATGAGATAAAGGTCTTATCTGACAAGAAAATCTTGAAGCCTACACTTCGAGTTCTGAAATCTGTTATGTCTTTCGGCATTCTCGATTCTGTTAGCTTTCGGTAGATGAAACAAATGACCAGTCTCAGTGTTTTCCAGTCTCCTCACAATTAGAGTTGAAATTTCGACAAGAAACTTAGAGCATTGCTCAGGTACTATACCAATAAGCGATTTGTACATCATGGTGGCCGTTTCATCAGAGTTCAACTCTGGTTTCATGTCTTGTAACATCAATAGCAATTGGTCACTACTGAGTTCTGCAGCACAACAAAAGTAACCAAAAGGAACTGCAACAAATGTAAACGAGTTAAAAAGACATGAATGGAAGCAAAGGAAAGTATTTGAGTAAACCTTACCTCTGTAACAAAATGCCGTATCAAGGAAATATCCGTCAATTGGCTGTCCATGCAGTTTCTAACAAACTGAACAACAGGAATGACGTAACCTCTACTCAGCATGTGCACCATTCGATCTAAGATAGTCTTCTTGAATTCAAGCTGAATGGATAAATTTCAACCTTCTAATACGTTTTCAACCTTCTAATACGTTTTCGAATAGTCAGGGTTAGACAAAATCCATAGCTAGGGTCCACCATTTTCTACTAATTTCATGCATTTATTTGCTTTCTTGAAACTAAATTTGATATATTTGATAAATTTGTGCATTTTATATTTATATTATGACAAAGGATGGGTCGAAACGATGTTTATGTTTATGCCGCTCCATATGTTTATATCTAGTATCAATGATAAATAATGCTTGAAATGTAATTTTGTCACAGATGCTTTGTATTCCTGCCACTTTGCGTTGCTCCTTATATTTGTTATTATACTTATTCTTATACTAAAATATGCCTGCCAAAATCAAGCGATGGCAACGCAATTTCATTTGAATATCCTGTTTTTATTTTCATTCCTTTATTATTTCATTTATTTATCTCTTTCAACATTGAAAATTTGATATTAGTTAGGAATGGGTATATATTTTACCAAGCGTGCCTTTCCTTATTTATTTTTGAGATAAATATAGTCAAAATATAAATATGATAAGATCATATTCTTTCTTTGTAATACACCTCTCAACTTCTATTTTATCTTATTCATCACGGGTTTGTTACCATAACTAAGATGTCTTTGGTTGTCAAATGTGCCTGCCAATTCATTACGCATACAAATATATACTTGGGAAAGGCGTGCCTGTTTGGTCTTAGATGATTCTGGCCTTGTATAAGTCTCTTTAAAAATGTATGCAGTTTAGTAATTGGAACTTGAAAATGTATGCAAATGATATGATATACCTCAACAAGTGTTTCTAAGCCAGGATACGAAGCAGTAAATAACTTGATGAGCAGTTTTAACACAAGTGGGTGTTGAATAGGATGACAGGTGCTGACCTGATGATAAGAATTGAATGAATATAAAAAATTAATAATGAATGAACAGTAACATAATTTAACTTAAATAATCACATACTGGATAAAAAGTGAGATAATTATATCAAAACTTTTGAAAATTATTTATTATTGTTAACAGGACACACGTTGATAACAACGATGGTTCGTTGAAGTATTTCATCCTGTATAAATATTCGTATTATTTATTTATTTTATTTATTTAATCATCAAACATTTACATTTGGGCAAAAAAATCATCAAACATAATTGATTAACAATTTTTTTAATTACTTGTCAATAAATAACCAATCAGATTGCCAAATCATCTATCAGTAAGCTAGTCCTCCAATCAATCAATCAATGAATCAATGCATAAATGAATCAATGAATCAATGAATCAATCAATTAATCAATCAATGAATGAATCAATCAATCAATAAAGAAAGCAATAAATTATACACTAAGAAAGAAATTGGTAACCACTTGATCAATCACTCTAAGAATCAATTGATTAATCAATCAATAATCAAACAACCAGCCAACCCAATAATCAATCAATCAAGTCATCAACAAACTGATTGGTCAGACATTCGTTCTTTTAATCAAAGCAGCGATCAGTTCCAGAGATTAGCTCTTCAGTCTTGTTATGATGAAAAGATAGACCAAAAAAGAAAAGGTAAATTCAAATGTGGATCCTCGTCTCAAGAAGTCTCTAATCATTTGTTAAGATATTAAACTCTTACTTTCTCGGTGAAAATTTGAAATTGAATATAAGACTCACCTCATCCAATAAAACTAAATGAAGCGGAGTTGAATCTGTCATAACTTTCAAATAATTATTACCAGAAAGGCATTCTTCTACCCATCGTAAAATCCCCATGGCAACAACTGGATATCTGCAAATTGTAATAGGATAGGTACAAGGTCATTTCAATGCAAGAATTTTCAAAGGTCATTACTGATCAGTCTTTTCAGTAAACGAAAGAAATACGTGCGAGCGCGATCTTGGGACGGCATTGTATTGAATGGTGGTGCTACATGTTGGAACCGGGAGGCAAACAAAGAAAGGCGTCACACTATGAAATTTGGCTCAGGGAGAGCATCCTAAGCTTAAAGTTTGAAGGTGTGTTCTTAGCAGTGGAGGTAAACTCAATATGCGACTGGTATTGAAATAAGTTACCTTATACACTGATAAAGCATCCCCACTTCTGATGATAATTGTAATGTTCCTCCTATTTCACGACTGCAGACGGAGTGAACTCTGTCTATAGCTTGTACAGTCCCCTTCAACTCATCTTTGCATACCGCCACACGGGAATCACCCTTCCACGTTTCATACACCGATGTGCTGTATCCAAGAATGTATGTGTATTTTGATTTGTGCTCCGGGTTTATGTGTGAGCCTGGCTTGAACAGGCTATCAACTAACAGATCTGTAAATAAAGGAGACGACATTACTATATCAGGGAGGATATTAGGGGCGTCAGGTCGTCTCAAATATGGTGAGTTTGATGGTACTTTTGCCTTGCAGAAATGATGAATTGACCTACCAGAACATGACAAAGAACGCATTTGATGGAAGAACTTGACCTACAGTGGTATTTTTTGCCCTGTAGAAAGATGATACTTTCATAGTGGGGGAAAGAAGAGTAAGAAGAACGGGATTTGATCCACTGTGGAAGATGGAAAGACAACAAGAAAATAGCAATGTATTACCAAAACGGGTAATACTAAATGCAACATCTTAAGAGCCCAGTTAAGGAATCACTTGCCAATTGAAATTTCCCCTAAATAACTAATATGCCCAAATAACTTTTAATGTATCACTGTAAATCTATTGTTCAACTTAATTGACCTGAACCGATATGAACTGTACTGAACTGAAGTGAAGTGAACTGAACTTGAAATAAAACTGACTTGACCTGAACTGAATTCGGATGCAGCTAAGAAGAAAGCTGGCTAAACTTCTATAATCTACAACAAATATTCGTTGACAAACTCACCTAAAAACATTGGAATGCGTAAAAGTTCAACAGTAGGAGCATCTTGACTAGAGTACGCTTTGTACAGCTGTAAAAATGAAAAACAAAGTTTACTTCCCGAATTAAAAAAAGAGGGCCGTAAAACAAACGTTTACTTCTCTCGCAGGGACATTTTTGGAATCTTGAATCTCTTGACTTTGATTTTTGCAGTATCAAAAATTTTCTTCACTTTGTGATAAGGAAAGACATTCTACTAACACCATGTAGCTTCTTAAGCCGAACATTCGGTTGAATAAGGCCATAAAAACTTGTCAAGATCTAGCTAATATATATATATTGCTCTGGAAAATCACCATATTCCAAGGCGAAATATTAATTAGTAATAATAGCTTTGTCAAGTTTGCTTTTTGTTCCTGTAGCTTAGCGTTGTACCTTATATTTATCATTTAGTTGAAATAATAGAGCAAGGTATCTGATTTACAGTTCTTTCACTTAAACATCTAAAAATTTTTTATGGCTTTGCAAGCATCTTCTATGTAATTTTGGCTTCATTGTGTAATATCAAGCAGGAGATTTTTCCTTGATTAAGAGGGCCTCGGAGAAGCAAAAACGGGCAACTCTGCACCGAAGATCCACAGAGTGCGAGTGGCTTTCCAATGGATAATTTTGCTTTAGGAGCAAAAAGGTTTCACAAGCACCCTGCAAATTTACAGGTAAAAACAAGATGTAAAATTTTCGAAATATTTACCGTTGTTATGTCTCCGGGATTCAGCTGCTTCCTTGAAAGCATTGACGTCAAAGATGATGCAACTGCGGGATAAGCCGAACCACCATTTAACGAAAGTGTTATATTCCAGACATCATGGCCGCTACAAGTAAGTATGTAATAACTATCATGGAGATAATCATGGTGATAATTGTGATAATTTGATGCGCAAGAAATATCTTTGAGTTCATTGATTGATTGATTGATTGACTGATTGATTGATTGATTCCTTCATTGACTGATTGATTGATTGGTTGGCTGATTGATTGATTGATTGATTGGCTGATTGATTGATTGACTGATTGATTGATCAAATGATTGATTAATTATTTCATTTTTAAATGTTTCTAAGTGTTAGTGTTTTAAGTATTGATTGCTCACAAATCTCGGCAGGTGTATCATACCAAAGTCTTGCAGCTGCGCTATCAAAGTCTACTTTGAATATTCAGTTACCTAGCCAGGGATCTAGAGATCTTTACAGCACTTCCCACATAAAAAAGTCCTGTGAAAATCTCGGCTCTCATTAATCAAAAAGCTTTAAGAGTTTTAGGGCACCAAAAATAACAAGAAGAGTGGAGAACGAAATAGCAGGCTGCCTACAAGATTATCGCGGAATACTTGCAACGATGTACGTAAATGATAAATATAAGGAACGCAAAGCGGCAGAAACAAAAGCAAACACGATAAAAGTATTGTGTATAATTAATATTTTGTCAGGGCATAGTCTGTTTCGACCTTTGGATGATAAAATTGCGATCGCAGTAAAAAAAGACATTCCACGTTTATCTAGGAAGCCGGTCTGCTTTTCTATATCCTAGAGTCTGCTATTACAGAATGTTTACGGAACCACCATCAATGATTAAGAATCAACTAACCTTTTTACCGCAGCCTCTTGTAGTTCTTGGCTCAATCTCTTTAAATATGCTCCATTCTTTGTTGATTTCGACAAATAACTCAAGAGGTATTGAGTGAGTAGATATGTGTGTTTCCCATGGCAAGCAGCTCTCTAAATAGGATCGATATCATTACAAATATTTACTCGCAATTAAGACACAATTTCAATCCTGGATTCATTAAGTTTTACGTCAAAGCTTTTATCAATAACGGCATTGTTTTGCTGCAAAATTTAACGCTGAACAAATAATGATCATTTATTTACAACCGTGATAGGATACGTATAAGAAAAGTTAACTAATCAGAAGTAAAAATAAATAACGTTAATAATGAAAAGATGTTAATGAGAATAAGTTTTTGCTTACTTCTTCAGGAAAAGAAGTAATGATATTTACCAATGAGTTACTAGCTACAAATTATATGTTAAATGTTTACAAAATTTACTGCTCAGATTTATAATGATAAATATCAAGAAATTGTAAAGGTTAAAAAGTACTAAATGATAAATGTTTGAAAAGCCAATTTGTATCCTAACTGAATGTTTTTATATTCAAGAAATGATTAAAGCCATGATGAAGAAGCAACTCACAGCTATTTCGTTAACAATGTTCTCATTTTCATTTCTTTGGTTGATATAACTGATAATTGATGTTTTCAAAATCCTGGCAAAAACCTCAATTTGATTGCATGCTGATGACATACTGCCAATTTCAGCTTGGTAGCCAGCATCAGAAATAAGCTAAAAATGAGGAAATCATAACTCAATTATTACTCAATAAAGATAAGATAGATAAAGGATGGGATAGCATTTAATTTGGAGTATATGGCACAGGTAATGAAGATATAATATCTAAGAAAAAGGGTAATACTTCTTGAGTTAAAAGCATACTCAGGAATAAAAAATGGATTCACATAAATTTAATAAATTGCTTTTTTTTTTAACCATTGATACACATAGTGAGAAAAGTGGACTGTTCCGAGAAAATTCATTGATTCCAAGAAATTGTTAGGCTTTAAAAGATTCGATTTGTTTTCAGTTAATAAAATACAAATTGGATTTTGATATTGACAAACTACTTCCTCTGAAACAACGGAAGGCCAGCATATGAATTTAGGTTGGTGTATGAACTGAAAGGTATGAAATATTTTGATCCACTTACACACAAGTTCCTACAAGATTCCCGGTTGAACAGACAGAACAGTATTTTACCGAAAGGTTCACATCAATTTTAAGGCAGGTTCCTATTGGTCCTAAAATCCATGGGATGATAGAGGGAACAATAAAAAGTTGATTATTATTATTTCTTTGGCAAATATGGAAATGGAGGGAGCATTTTTCAATAGCCTAGCATGAAGAGAATAGAATTATGTGGAATGATAACATTGAAAGTTGTATGAAAGATCCTCATTAATTACCTAGTATTAACCTGCCTGGTAAGCCTTTAAAATAACACATGTTTAGAAATACTAATAAACTAATCACTTTCTAACTTGCACCTTGATTGAAAAATTAAGCAGAAGGCAATCAGGGTTTTTCTCTGCTAATTCATAAAATAACTTCCTCCAAGGTGGGTGTGCAATCATAGCTTCAATCCAGTCTGGTGTCTAAAAGCGAAAAGAGTGAATATGAAAAAAATGCTTAAGATGAGGGATCCAAAAAAAATATTTAATTTATATGCAGAAAAAATCAGTTATTTTCTGATTGTTTGCAAAATCTACTGCCCTAATAACATGCAGGTTCATTTGTTACTCTGGATTCAGGGTTACCAAAGTAACTGCTCAAACATAACTAATTAATCTTAATATCACAAATGACATAACCCTTTATTAGCAACAAATCTATTTGCAATGAATGAATCACCTGTTCAGCAGCAGTGAAGATTGAATCAGCCTTTTTAGGATCAAAGTGCTTTAAAATCATATCCTTTAAATGGCATTCAACAACATCCTGCACCTCACTGACATCACAACCTTCGAAAAAATATTTAAAAATGAATTTACTAATGACATCAGGGGCAATTTCATTTTAAAAGAATAACAATTGCATGGTCAATAAAAAATAGCATCTAGAATGTATTTGTCTGATTCTTGCTGTTGATAAGCAATGTTATATATGCATAGTGCTCTCAGATTAACAATAAAACAGAAACATCTTTGATACTAGCACCCTCTGTTAGTGCTCAGCCATGATAAAAAAGATATTATGTAAAGGAGGATCATGGTAACACAACAAATTGATAACAATCTGTTAATTAACATCCTATTCTTCAATCCTCTCTAAGATCGTCTTTTTTCATATAGAATGTAAATTTTTTATCTTACTCAACTTCTAAGTGCAAGATACCCTATATCAAATACACTGACTTTCTTCCTAAATGGTATCCAATAACTATTTTGCTGCATACATCTGCTACATTCAACACTGCCATATCTAAGCCTACCAGTTTTGAAGCAGTTAACAATCTGGACAAATTATACTTGATGACTTCATGAATTAAAGTTCAATTGGTGAATTTTGTAGCCTTGGATCTGGTTGACCTTCATTTCATATTAGACGTTATTATCTAAAAATACCTGCAACAATTAGCCAATCAGCTAGCAGGTTTGCTGCTTGTGCTGTGCCAGTGTAATTATCTGCCAATAACTGTACAAACTCTTCTGGCATTCCTGATGCCTCCAAATACCTATAATAAACATGTAAACCTACTTAGTCATTCGAAAAGATATCTAATGCTTCACCTTCAGAAAAAGAATTATTTAGAAGTCAATTTCTATTCTATTTATGTTCCATGTTGTTTGAAGTTTGCGATTATGCCAGTGCAAGTCCTTCCTTCTTTTTATGCCTGCAGTACTTCACATGCTGTCTAAAACCCTGCCATTATTCTAAAGATGACAATCTTAAATTTCATTCATATTTAGCAGTATGAAGCTTTATTAATACATCTCTAACAAACTATCAAACTGCATTTTATTAAACTTATGAGAAAAATATTACAGTGAATTGTTTCCTGCATCTAACACCCATTTTAAGTTTTAATTAGCACCACACAAAGGTGGGACAGCCAATTTCAAGAATAATTCATTTCAAGGAAACTTGATGTTATTTTTCAAATTGTTAGAAGGAAAACATGTTACTTTTTGACGTAGCCATGGACAACTGGCTCCATGATGCAGTCTTTGCTAGCAAAAACATGTTTGCACTCTTCAAGGACAGTTTGCTGATCTTCATATGTGAAATCTTCATGTGATTGCTACAAAATGATAAAACAAGATGGTAGTGTAATTTCCTGTTCCCATGAATAAATAATAAGGTTTATATTTTCTCAGCTTATACAGCTGCGTTCAATGTTGTAGAATAAGATGAAACAACTTTAAATAATACCATATAATCATCTTCCCAACTGCCCTCTGGTGAAGACATTACCGCCATTTTCCAAAAGTAACTTGCCTCGTTTCAATCCTTTTGTCTCGAGTTCAAAATATGATAAAGAAGCGCCTCGCTATCATAGTCATGTGCGAATGGATATTGATCAATAATATATTGATACTGTTCTTGAGACAATGCTTAAGTCACGCTTATTCAAAATTCTAGTTTCGTGTTTTATTTCCGAGTGGCTAATCTGGCTTTGCTTCGAGTCATTTGGCAAAGGTCTGCAAAAAACACAAAGAGACGGTGTTGTCCCATAGAAATATAAGTTCTTCCTTTGTCCCAAATGCGGGCTTTTCCTCTCAGAGCTACACACTACCACATCAATGTACCAGAAACTGGTTTGTTCACTTGATAGACTTGACAAAACTGGTGTAGATTTTTCCCCTAAAATCTTGGTTTGCTGCAGGGCACGAGTAGATAGCAACATTTTTTGTTGAAGTGTGAATCCTGTTTGAGATATTCGTTGTATTTTTATTATCATCAAACTCAAACTAAGGCTGATCTCATTATGTTTTACCTGGGGGAAGGGAATATTTTGGGAGGATACAATTATCTCTGAGAATGAAATACAATTTCGTCCCAAACCAAGGACATTGAAATTGGAAAAAGGGGTATATTTTTCGAAAAAAGTCATACCCTTTTTATGAAACTAGATTTTCTGAAGATATCTTTAAATTTGATTTATTTTGATTGGGGAATCAAAATTTATGGAATCAAGTTTTTCTCTCATTGTGGAAAGGGGGGATATAAAAATTCATAATGATTTCAAGTTGGGATAGTAAACGAAAGCAGCATAAAACTCTAATTCTATTTAGCATATCAATCTAATTACATCATTTTTTTATTCAAGTACGATCATGTCCAAGCTATTTCTTGACGCAATCGTTGTCAAGTAAGCGAAAAGCAGATAGACCTGTTCTAAACAGTTTTAATAAAGATAAATTCCAAGCAAGTCAGGGTATTAAAGCAAGTTTTCGTGAAAGAGGTTTACCAAAGAAAATGAACGACCAAATTTAGGATACCTAAACGTGTTACAGAAATAAATGTGACAAAGCTAGTGCACCTTTTTGGAGAAAAAGCCAGCAATTGGAACAAAGCTTGCACCTCTAATATAGCTGAAAAAAGTGATCGAAGTCCGAAAACTGATAGAAATTGTAACTTGAATTTATAATATATCGGCTTACTCCCTGTCGTAGAGGTAATGGGCTCTATGAGGGGATATAGCTCTCTAAGCCCCCCCCCCCCCCCCTGTGCAGCACTCATGAAATTACCTCCGTGGCACGATCGTGCTATTTTGGACTTCCCTCCCACAAGAGCTTCCCCGAGCACCTCAAATTACATAGCCCAAAAATAGCACATAATAAAGAGGTAATCAGCTTTATTTTGAGAGGCTCAGGATTAATTCTATGCTTAGACTTCATGACGTATAACAGTTTGATTTTTCACCACGCATCACTGCAGTGTAATTGACATGCAAGCATGCAATTTGTCATGCATAATTTCACCCTTGATTCAAGGCGCCACGATCAACCACTCACATGACATAAGAGTAGCCAATCAGAGAGGACCAAAACAAGTCCACGTGATAGAACTCGAAAACACGAGAAGGCGAGGTAAACACGTAGTCTTAAAAGAAACACGCTTTTTGTTAATTGCATTATTGCGAGAAAGAAATTAGTTTTTATCCATATTGTCGAATTTAAAACATTTAATTTGAGAATTGGAAGACTTTTATCGACGATCAGCAAAGAAAATTAAAACTTGATATCGATTGTTAAAGATCGTAAATTTTGACCACCATTTTGCTTTGTTTTGGTTCTTCGGCGACAGGTCTGCAGGGGACTTTACACGACTGAAAAGAAGCTCGGATCCCATGATCATCGACTGAAAACAGTCGATAGGCAGAAAAAGAAGGACCAGGCTTTGGATGTGCAGTCGTTGGCAATCGCCAGCAGTGTACTAAAGGACAGCGCCATCCGTTGTGTTTTGATTCTGCTACGAGTGAAGACAAGCTTCTTGTAAACACAGCAAGATCATAGAGGTAGGGTATTTGTTTTGTGTTTTTCTTCTTATTTAGCGGTTGATTTATGCTTGTGTATTTGATTAAACCGAAGACTGACTTAAGGTCATCTAATCGTTTCTCAGCAGAGGCAAAGTGTCCTGTTCAAAACTGCAGGGTGCCTTTTTTGGTTATAGCACATGGTTGCCCCATTATTCTATTCCAGTCCAATGTTTTATAGAAATTGGTTTCACCAGTGAAATTGCCCGTTACCTAAATAACTAGTAATTAGACTAAAATCTTCACTGTTTAGCAAAATAAGCGCATCTTTTTCGGCATTTTAAAGTCCTAGTGTTTTGCTTAAGTTAATTTACTAAACCTTGATTGCAATAATGGGCGACAAGTGTACATTCCCTTATCAAACAACTTTAAACTTCATCTGGCGGTTACATCAGTTTTTTTAAATATATATTTCGTGTTCTACTCTAATCTTTGTATTTGCATCACTCTTTATTTTTGGAGCTGACCTCTTAGGATATCTTTCCGTATATAAGTAAAATCAATAAAAATACATTAAATAGAATTTGAACAATACTCCTGCCATAAAAATCTCAATTGTAAAAGCTTTATTTTCTTCATCAACTTTTAGAAAAATTGAACATTGGGGCTGCGATGGATTCAAATGGAAGCAACACCGTGCCAACTGCATCATTGGAGATGTTTCAGTCCAAGGGAGTGAATGGTTATGGGAATAACAAGCAAAACTATAAACACGAGCCGGGGCGACGTCACCGAAGCAAAAGTGAGGGGTATGAGTTGCACAACACCCCAGACTATGTGAATGAGGTGCTGAAGTCGGATGGAATGGTCATAAAGTCTGCAAAAGACAAGGCCCATGACCGAAAACCCAGAAATCTGAAAGGTCGAGGTCAACCGAAGAAAGGTATTGTTCTAAAACCAATATTGTTATTGTGCTTTAAAATCGCCTTGATCTCCTTCGGTTTAAGATTGACGTAAGCAATCCCCAAATGTGTGAATTATGGACCAGAATGCATAGTATGGCAATGGTACACCATGTGCAGTGGTACCCATAGTGTAGTGGCGCACCTAGCGATTTTTACACGTTTTTTGCGCACCCACACCTGAGGTGCGGGGCTGTTGGCGCACCAAAGGTCTTGTCAAGATAGACCATACTCTGCAAACTGGATTATGGATAGAAAGTTCTACAAAGAATGTGATAAATAACATGAAAATCATCATTTGCCAGAAGAACCCGAGGCACTGAAAGACAAAGGTGACATTTAATATTGAAATCTCAGTCCAAAGATCATTTGTAAATTAATTTAGCTTTTTGCAGTCCCCATTTTGTCCCAAGCTGTGGGTAACTTTGCGATCAAACTCTGTTCCAGAGTGAACTGAGCCCAAGCAGCAAGGAGCACAAATTTAGGCAAGAAAGCACCATCCATTTTCTGATCTTTTTAGTGCATACTAGCTCAGACTCTGGCAAAGAAAAGAAACTTTCTTACAGTTTTCTTCCCCAAGCTGTCAGAGTTTGGTGCTTGCTGGCATGTTGATATAACATGTGGGAGTGTTGGGGGTGTGTCGTCGTATATTTTCCTGTCTGCATGCTAAAGGAATATGATTGTAAGCCAGAACAATTCTATTTGAAACAAAAATAAAAAAGCTGAAGGGGTTGGAGATCATCCCAGAGAATGGCAATCATATCTGGTTTTTTATTGAACAATTGCAAACCTGATTTCAAAATGAACATATGGGGTTAATTAAGTTTTAAGTACATTGAAAACTGGTTGTTGCAAGGTTTTCTGCCTGAAAGATTCCTTTTGTTTTACTGGAACATCTTGGACCATAAATCATGCATTAATTTGGCATCCATGGCAAATAAGCCATTTAAAAACATGGAAAATTCTTGTGAATTTTATAAGTAAGGGAAAAAGCAGCCCACTGGTAGATCTTTGTTTAGCATCTTTGCAATGAAGAAAAGATCTTTACATGCTCTAGATGCTTACTAATGAGAAATACAATGTCAATGAAACTTAAAGTTTCTTGGATTGTGCGATTCACATGTTTTAGTGTCCAGTTCAGTTCAGTTCAGTTCATTTTACATTCACTCCATACAATTTAGTGCTACTTAAATAAGATAAAAACACACAGGCTAATACAAGAAATTCAAAAACTACATAGAAATAAACTAAATCGCTTGAAGAGAACTTTTGGAGAAGGAAATCTCTCAATAGTTAGAGTGTCCAATGTTTGTATATGCCCTTGTCCCTCCTTTACCTACCAGGATAGCTACTGCAGTCCGCCTTGGCTCATATTTTTCTTATAGCATGCAAACAAACTGGTTAAGTACAATGATAATAGATAGTTAACTACTTAAACTCAAGATATCTTATCAGTAAGAGGTGACAAGACCCAAAAACCATCATAACTTTTAGCTAAGGCTTGACTTAGCTCAAGACTCAGCACATGATAAGCTTTCTAGTAAGTGCAGATAATATGAAAAGTGGATGATTTTTCTTTGGAATGACAGGACTTGTTGGTGCAAGAAAGCACTGTTTTTAAAATTCAATCTCTAGCTGATTCTGTTAGCCAACGCACATTAAAATTTGAACAGGTTGACAAACGTGAAGCTGATATCAAATTCAGATTAAAGGCCTAAAACTTTAATGATTTGTTATTTGTGTCAAGTGATTTAAGATAGCTGTGAGTTTGTAGCAGGTAGTTCCTTACGCTTGTTCAAGAATAGAATCAAGTATTCATTTTCAGCATTCAACAATGGACAATGCAGAACCTGCTTTTAGAAGCAAGTGATGTATTGTTGAGTAAATAACCTCCTGACTTTGATATATTGATACAGCCTTCACCATGGTAAACCTGATCATGGCAGTGTTTTTAGTGCACTTTTTTGCTAATCTTTTTGCAAAAAAAACAAAAATACACATTCATACTGGTGTCAGTCAGGGGTCTGGGCAATCTAAACATTGGCATAGAGGTTTTCATGTGATCACTCCCCGCTTTCCTTCATGCTAGTTTGTCAGTTTCATGTGAGCAGTTATCTAAACAATTTGATTGGTAATGTGTAAACAATAAGCTATTCTTAAAGCATGTGGTGTCATGTCAGTTATTTGTCAGTTGTTATCTTTGACAGATATAGAGTTTACGGTTGTTTGATTTTCCCAACACTATTTTTTACTTTGTTTAGCAATTTTCATCCTCAAATTTATCCTTTTTTGGCATCCTTCTCAAGAAACAACTTGCAGGAATCAATTTTGCACAAATACATACAAACCTATTTTATCTTATGTATAGCCAAAAAGTAAGGCTATAGGCTTGCCTTTTTATTAAAAATTGATTGTCTTGAAAAGAGCCCAATTTTAGCCAAAAAGTAAGGCTATAGGCTTGCCTTTTTATCAAAAAATTGATCGTCTTGAAAAATGCCCATATAAATATGTATACTGCTGTAAATAGGGTTTTTTAATTAGGGTTTTATAATTATAGTGTTATTAATTGTAATTTTTAATTTTTAGTTAGGGTCCCTCGTAAATCAACTTTGTTGAAGGGCAACCCTAGAAAAAAAATTTGAAATATATTAAATATGAGAAATGAAATATGAAATCTAAAACATGTAAAATAAGTCTATAAATAAGGACACATACCAAATATGCACAATTGCTTCAAATTGAATTGGGTCAAATTTAGATACCACTTCAAGCACCTTCAGAGCTAGTATCATTGAAAATTAAATGTTCTAAACTACAATTATCTCTTCATGTAATAAGTCCACTAAAGGACTTGGTTTGGAAATATAAGAAAAAATAATAGATGGATAAACACAGGATGTGAGTTAGTTAGTTGCCTAACTGAACTAATTTATCAAGGATGGGGACAACTGGGTGGGGGAAAACTGGCAAGCTGGTACAAGTTATGATTATGAAATCTTGTTTTTGTAGGAGGTGCTGGTGGTAAAGGGACATGGGGAAAAGTTGGCCAGATTTATGAAGAATATGAAGATGTGGATGCCAATGATCCAAACTATGATTCAGATAATGAGGTATATAATTTTTGTTTTTGTTAAAAGACTCCATCTATAAACTTTAAAGTGTGTAATATTTGGCAAAAATTAACATCATCAAAAATCAGCAAAAATCAAAAGCTATCACAACCCTTAAATTTTAAAAATTCAGCAATTTTACTAATGAAGATGCAAATGGGAATATTTAAAAAAGTTTTTTCTGAGTATCAGTGTATATATATGTAGTTGAAAATCAACCCTTTCATAAGTGAGAATTGATTATTGCTTAGGAGGGGGGCTAATGCTATCAATAACTTGATTGGTCTGTAGTTCAACATTTGCAAGGCTTCAACATCATTGATTGTGTGCCCCCTTGCAATCTGACCAAAAAACTCAGTTGCCACTGCACAACTGTAATATTACCATGGGGTAAAGAGGTTACAAAGAATATTGTCTGTAAAATACTTCTATGAATATTAGACTGCATGATTGGAAATTAAAACCGCTGTGGAAAGATAGCTGGAATTTAAACATGCAAACAGAAACAATTGTTACGTTAATTTATAATTAATAATTTATAGGTACAAGACATCTCAGTGTAATGTTTGAATTCTAAATATTATGCAAAGATCATTTTGAGAAGGCCATTTCCAAATTGTATTGCAGTTAATGTGATGCCATGAAACAATTTCTAAGTGATGAATGTTTAAATTAACCTCATTTTTGTTAAATCAGTTTTTTCTTATCAAAGTATGGAAATGATTGACAAAGGAATATTTTTCTTGATAATAGATAAATAAGGAATTTCAACCAAAGTTTAGATTTTTAGCAGGTGCATAACTGCTGTCAACCTGGGATGCTAATGCCTGTAATTTGTGGATAACCTGTATTTAACTAACTACTATGGAAGGGTGAAGGGATGGTTAAATGTTTAAAGAAACTGCCAGTGTCTGTCATGATCCTATTTAAGATTAGTGGCAAATGCCCCTAGAACCAAGTGGTAAGGAGTGTTGATAATGGGCAAAGTAAATGTTATTTGTAGATGAGTGTATTGAGAAAGAATTTCAAGATGGATAAACAAATGTAAGTTAAGGACAACAGCAAAAAAATACAGACAATATGTGATCAAAAATAATAGATAAATAAATATTGAAATTAAGATGTCTCCCATCAATTTGCGTGGACTTAGAACTTCACCCAGCCTATCACTACAGGGATTCCTTTATTCGTCATTAAATATAGATGCTTTTGTTATTGAATAGGAGTTTGTCATGGAGCATGTGACACCAGAACTGCACAATGATGAGTTTAATAAGCAGATGGAACCACTCTTGCAGGCAAGTGTAGTTCACCTTCTGATTGTTTAGAACTGAATCCCTTTAATGATATTTCAAAGCTTTTGATATCTGGATGTCATTTTGAAAAGGAATTGGGGTAGATTTTTATATTTCTGTAAATTATTAAGTGATGGATTGTTTGTAGTTTTTGTAATGATTAAATGCTTATCTTTTTAGGAGTATTTTGAGCATGGAGATACAAGAGAGGTTGCTGTAAGTGTTTGATACATATTTGCTTTTTAGATTTGACTTTCTACTGTGAAGCCTGCAAAATGCGGCTAAATAGAAAAAAGAGATGGCAAAACAAGCCTTTGAATAACAAGAAACTTTCTCTCACATCCAAGATTCAGAATTTTCAATGAGTATCATAAAGAATCATGCGAAGCTGACATATTAGGTCACTGCAAAGGAGCACAGCCATGTTTGAGTTGAAGCAAAGAATAAATTGGAACACCATTTTGATGAATTTTAACACCAAGTTTTCAACCTGGCCCATATTTAAGAGCTGGCAATAAGTGCATAATAGAAAAAACCTTTCATAGCAACCAGCATGATGCAGCTATACATATACTATCTGTACTATGGATAGGTCTATATCGTATATTAGAACCTTGTTGAATAACATCATATTGTAAATGTCATTTTCAGGACATTATATCAGGTTGGAACATTTCTCACTTGAAGCACCAGGTTTGTAGCCAGATGTAATTCAAATATCATTAAAAATGCTAAATTGCTTAGCTGTCAAACATTATAAATAACACTGCATGAAGGTACCTGGAAGTGAAGGTCTTGTAATGGACTTCGTAATTTGAGCACCTTTCATTTAGTTGCATATATGACAAGAGTCATTTTGGTAATTTTAAAGTGCTTTTTATAGGTGTAAATGACAACTGCTAATTCCTATAATTTGTTTAATTAAGCTAGTTTAAAAATATTTTGTGGTGTAAAGGATGAGATATAATACCCTTCTCACCAATTGCATCTGAATATCTTACATTTGTCCCCCCCCCCCCACCACCCCATCAGCAAAATTGGTCAGTATATAACTTCTTCTCTAATTCATATGGTTTCCATTCTCAGGTGACATCATTTGCCATTACAAAGGCAATGGATAAGAAGGTAAGCATTAGTTATGCACAAATTAGTAAAATAATTAGTTAAAGTAAGTCTTGTATCATCATCTTGCTTCTTGATCTACATACTATAATATTAATATAACACTATAACACTTTATCACTATAACACTATTTATAATTGCTGTCATCTTTGGGATTGTTTAAATGAAAATTTATCATCTAATTGTACTTGAATTATTAATTTGTTCTTTTACGTATTCGAGCAGTTTCGTAGCGTTTAAATGTTGACCGAATGACAGAAACGTAAGCGTTTTGTGCCGCTAAAAACCAAGATAGACGCGTAGGTGTATTGAGTGTATTTTTTCACCTCAGGCTCCTCAGAGGGAAATGACATCACGATTGCTGTCTGATCTTTATGGTCACAAGATTCTTCATGAGGATGAAATCGAGCAAGGTTAGTAGACAGCATTTGTATCCTAAAGTTTGCAAATATCGTCTCACCTCTGCGAAATCTTTTTCACTCAGAATCGTTCAAAAACAATTTTTGCCTCTGTTAACTGTACCATTTTTCAAATACAATAGTTGGAAGAATAGGTCACAAGGCAGAATGGGTGAAAGGTTTTATACAATCTATTATCTCTTGAAAGACTCACTTCGTTAGACTCTATGAATCTTAAAAAAGTTCACTGCGACTCAAAAAATTGCAACTGCATGCGAAAATGAAAAATTTGAATTCGCATAAACAACTTTTGAAATTAATTTGCAGGTTTTACAGTATTGATGAATTCATTGTCTGATTTGACCCTGGACACTCCCGATGCACCAGAGGTAACAACTATATTATTCAAATCGTAATAACGATAGCCTATAAGGCCACTAAATCAATGAACGTTTAATTTGTTCACATTGTAGAGTGGGAACAAAGCATGTTAACCCTTTCTCCCCCGGACGGGCCATATGGCCCACTAACAAACACCGTAATAAATAATATTTCAGGGGGTGAAATACAAACTACTGTAAATTTTCTGATGGTAGTTTTCCATAATAGTTTACGCTTTCACCTAATTTATTCGACTATGCTTCCCCCTAAAAAGCATAGATTTATATGGATTTTAACAGTTGAATGAACATATATCCGGGTGCGACAGGGTTAATAATTGTGGTAGATACTTGAAGCATATAGTGTCGTATCTGATGATAGAATACTTCAGGATATACGTAATTATCAATGTTTACGTAATTATCAAAGTACAATAAAAGACAGGAGGAGGGGGGGTAAGGTAGATGTTTACAGTCATTGCTGTGGTTATTTGTAATGCCAAGTAACTAATAACTTCCAGAGTGAAAGTGAAATTGCTAACTGTGTTACGTCATATGCGAGCATCCTTAAAGAAATTACATGTTAAAGCTTAAGGGTTTATTCTTGTGTTTTGTGTCACATTCCAATGCGTTTCGCCATTATAAAATTGAACCAATGACTCTTTTCAGTTACTTGGCCAGTTCATGGCAAGGGCAATTGCTGATGATATTTTGAACCCATCGTTTGTCAATGAATTTGAACATCCGTCAGACCTCGGAAGGTACGTATTTCACATCAGATTATTTAACAAATCAAAGAATGATATGATCGTCGATAGTAAATGTTTTTCTTATCTTATTCTGGAGTCAGTATCCCATTGCTGTGAATGGGGGATATATCATTTGCGGAATTGCCATGTGCTGAAAGATCTTGGATTTGGAGCATATAAAAAGTTCGGAAACTTCGGTTGGATCATAGTAAAGCTTACGTCGTATTGGTAGTTAAGATTGAATCTAGATCTCCGAGGGTGTTCGGGTGTTCACCTTTAAGTTCCTGATATTACTCGTTTCCCTCAGTGCCAAACACAATGGCGATGAATTATTTTCCCCTGGGCTGTCTCGTTAACTATTATTGAAATATTTTAAATGTAATTGTGTCATACATATGGGAACTTACTCCTTCACTGTACATGGGCCTGTAACTTGCTTGCTTGCTTGCTTGCTGTCGTTAAAGTTTGCTTTCAATGAATAAAAAAAATTACGTATTTTAGGTACCTTATGACAATTTTTAAATTTTCTTGCCCTGTTTTTGTAGCAAAGCTGTCGAGAAGGCCAACACTTTGTTGAAAATTAAACATGGTATTGTGCGACTTGATAATGTTTGGGGTGTTGGTGGAGGCCTGAGACCTGTGAAAGTTTTAACGAAGAAGGTAAGTTGATTTGTTTTATCTGTATATTTTTTTTGCATTAGGAAGTTGTGTTATATTGAGGCACTTTGAGAAAGGTTGCTGAAAGCGACAGAGATTGCAAGATAAGACCCATACCATGCTCAAATTTTTTGTCTTTATTTTGTCATGTTTAGTTTTGTTATGCTTTGTTTTTGTCTTGTTTTTGTTTTGCGTTTGTTTTGCATGATTTATCCTTATTTTATCTTGTCTGCTTTGCTTACTTTGTCATTTTGTCTTGTTTTTTGCCTGGTTTTGTCTTTGGCTCTCTTTTGTCTCTTTTGCAATCCTACAGTGACTATTACACGAGGCTTACAATTCTAGAACTAACCCATCGTATTTCATAAAAGAGTTAAACTGCATTTTGCATTCTTCGTTTCTTTCTCCATAGATAATCATGCTACTGAAAGAATACCTTTATTCCAAAGACATCAAAGAGGTATGATGCTTGCCATCAAATTTTCTTTTAATAGGCAACTTTTTTAAATCAATGTTGCCGTGTCTGGATGAGGTTTAAAACTTTTATGCAAGTGATCATTTTAGATTCTAAAATAATTTCTTTTCATATCCATTCCATTTATTTGCAATGATAATTTTTATGAAATTTTATTTGAACAAAAAAATTTTAATTTAATGTTGTAGGAAACTATTATAATGAGATATTGAAAAAGGACGGATGAAACTTACAATATTTTTTTCATCTTTCGTCTACTTTTTTAGGCTTTGAGATGTGTGAGCGACTTAGATGTTCCCCATTTTCACCATGAAATTGTCTACGAGGTAAGAGGATAAAGATTTATTCCACTTCTGGATTTATGTTTAGTGAATACGCTGGTTGATCAAGGAATGGGGTAAACGAGGAGAATTGGATCGAGTTCATCGAATATAGCATCCGGTGCTACTAATTAGACTATGATGGGAGTCTTGAAAACATGTTGTGACTAAATTGACTAACAGTTGTTTGTTAGAATTTTAAATTGCAACATGTAGCTCCACGCTATATTTTGATCATCACGACGCTTTGATCATGATGATTTCAGGATATAGATCTAGAAATCATAGATTTCTGCAAATTGTTAATGTTAGGCTATGATATGCAAAGCAAAGTTTGTACTTCTTGGGTTTCAAAAGTTGAACAATGTCCTAGACAGTATTTAAGAATAAGAGTCAATCACTCGTTGCAAGGAAGGGTTTCAGAGATTATATTTGCAACCTACATGGCCAAAATCGCGATCCCCTGATAGATTAGCGTATTCAAGTTGAAATTCAATCATATTTTATTCTTTCCTTTGTAATGGTTCATTTCTCTTAAGCAGAGTGGTGTAGCGTGCGCACATATCGATAAAACAAACAAACAAAAACGAGACATTAAAAATTGTATGACCTGAACGAAATAGGATTTTTTTAACTAGATTCACTGTTGTAAAGCAAATTTTTCCTCTTTTAAATCATATATACTATTTTCACGCACTATTTTCATCATCCTAGCCTATTGATGACCTTTCTTACTTGTTCTTAGGCAATTCTCATTGTTCTGGAATCTGGAGCCGAAGATGTGGTGGAATCAATGATGACACTTTTGAAACAAGCTGCAGACACTGCATTGATCACCAAAGACCAGTTGATTGCTGTAAGTTGATGTTCAATAATTTAAATTTTAATCATGTCTGTTGTAACTAAACAAGTCTTGCTTATGTGGTATCAAGTAAACAGATCAACAATGAATATTAATATAAATAGATATTATTTATGTTTGACATCGTGATGTTTTTGAGGATGTAATCTTTATCAACGGAAATAACAAAAGCATTACTCTTTTCTTGGCTTTTCTTTTACTCCTGCTTTGTTTTATTTTTTTTTCGTAGTGGGTCACCTCACATCGCTCTTTACTTCCTATCTTATCTGGCCACTCTTATCTCTCAAACGCTTTGGTCGTTTTTGTTTCTTTCAAATAAATAATTGAAGCGGTTTGTTTGTAGTACTATATATGTGTATATACAGTCTTTTTTATTTCAAGGTATAAGTTAGCTTCATTTTAATCATGTTTCCAAACCACCATTCTCATACAAGAAGCACAAAGAAAGGGTCTAAATTTCGCTTGTCAATCGATTGTTGATCTGTGGATCGATAGTCGATCAAACAGATGGCACGGGAAACATTTTTTTTTCTAGTCTCAATTTTTCTACTGTTATTGCTCATAACCTGTATCCTACTACTGTCTTCTTGCACCGTTTATGAAGGCAGTATTGCCCTCAGGTTGGAGTACTTTTCAATACCTAAAAAAGTTGGATTGATAGAACTATGGGATCCCAAAGGAGGTTTTAAATTTGAATTTGTAGGATTTAATATATCGGATTACCGAATTTATGTGATTGATGCAAATTTCGAAGCATTAAGATTGTGTTGCAAAAGTCACTGCCTTCCCTATGCGTAGTAGAGTTAATCTGTTTTTATTCTTTATCAGGGCTTTCAACGTGTTTATAAAGAAATGGATGATCTGGTACTAGACATACCCCATGCCTACCAGACTCTCCATGCCTTTGTGGACAAGGGTGCACGTATAAGATTGATCTCCCTGTCTCTCAGGGACCAAGCACCTTCAAGGTAAAGTTTGAATATTATTCTGCAAATGAGGTGTTGACTTAGGGATTGAATATTAGTCCCGTTTCAAACGTAGCTCCTCTCCTGTGCCTAATGTATTACATATCGATAAATGAAGACGTAGATGAAGAGAAAGATATATGGATTCGGTATATTAGAGATTTCGTTTCGGACGTTTCGGAGCATGGAATTCTAAGGTACCTATGGTATCTCCAACGTCGTTTCTAATGAATGTAATGTAAGAATGGAGCTTTTGATGAAATGGATCAATCATCAGTTCAAATCTTTATTGTTTTGTAAGTAACTTAACTTTCTAGCTAATAAGGTGGAAAATGGAAAAATGCAAGGAAATTAAGAAATAAAATCACAATATATTTGCTAGCACTGTAAGAGCCATCCACCCTCGACAGCCCAAGACGAATAGACGACACCTGCTTTTAAACAATCGCAAAGAATATTCGCTGCAGCATTGTCAATTCTTGTACCCCTTTGCAATCTGACCAGACATTTATGATGCTAGTGTAAAGCTGTAAAATCACCAGAGGTTAACAATTCGATGTTTAAGTTTCCTAAACTTTGTCGCTCACAGCCAGTGAGTATTTTCCAGCAAGCAGTTTCATTTAAGATACACTTGCCTGTGAAGTGACAACGACTAAAGGGCTCAGTTATACCATATGCCAAGATTCTCGCGTAGTTTTGCATGCTTTTTAAAACCTGCTCTTTTATTGCAGAGGACGAAAGCGTTTTGTCAGCGAAGGAGATGGTGGAGCTTCGAAGTTCTAAAGAATCAGAAATTAATTTGACTCAGCCATTGGGACTGCTTGTTCTCACACGAAGGTCTTAATGTTCAGCTTCGAAGGGGAGGGGGGCGGAATTCGTGGATAATCTATTGAGGCAAATACGTAATCAAATAATGAAGGCAGTAATCAAGTGAAAAGCCCTTTTTATTTGGTTTTGGTGTGAACTGCTCGATATCTCGTTCTTGCATGCTGAATGCAACGAACTCTTGAGCAGTTGCGGGTTAGTCTTTTCATCATAATTAATGTTCAAATTGTCGTGAGTGTATGTGACATTGTGAAGGTACGCGGTGTTAAATTTAATCAGTTTTTGACCCTCCCTCATAGGCAAAAAAGAATCCCAGTTTTGTGACAACGTACCCAAGCTTCCCCTAACTACGCTTGTACCCCACTCTCCCTTAGCACAAATTTACAGATACTCCCTCATCATCGTTCCTTTTAAAATCCGTACTCTAGCTTGTACCCGAAACTGTACCACAAAACCATTTTGGTTCGAAAAAATTGTTATATTATCCTGAATTTAATGGAGCATGGTTTATGATAGCACCATATTTTCGTGTATCGAATACAAAGTTAGTTAAATTTATACAATTTCACATCTTGATTATTTTAAGGTTTTTAATCGTATTTTTACAATCTTTCCTTGAATTCATTATGTTCCATGAAAGTTGATCTTGATTTTGACAAGAATACTCTATCCTAGTCGGATGCTACCTTGCAAACCTAAGATAGCATTTTTCTAAAAGGGAAAATCTTTACTTTCCCTAGCAGTTTCATGATAAATTTGGTTTTCTTTAATTTTGGGAAGAATAGCCGGATTGAAATCAAGCCGCGTCAGTGACACTCGTGGTGACCTTTCTTCGATAGTTTTCCAGAAAAATCCTGACATGTATTTCGTTCAAAGCATTTAAAATGGGCTTTTTAATATTTTTCATATCTCTTTTCAAATTTTCAAATTTATTTGCTGAATTTTCCCTCATTTAAAAGTCTCTTCGGGCGCTCTGGACTTGCGCCATCGTATATAGTTTTGTGTTTATCCCTGGGCACTAGAGCGGGGGCTCTTCAATGCTAGATCGTCATATGTTTTGAAAGAGGGCAGGGGACTGGAGCCTCAAACATTTCCAAAAATGATTTTATTACATTTAAATATCAGTTTTGATGGTTATGTTTATTAACCTACCTAGTTAACCTCCTAGTTTGCGACATACGATGGCATGGTGACCTCTCATTTCTTAACCTTAGAAAACAAAATATCGACTAGCACGGTCGGTCCTTGAGAATCACCCCCAGATTTAGGCTCTTTTTTCTAGGGATTTTATTCATAAATATTGAGTTTTTGCTTCTAATATGTTTGCTGTCAAACGTAATTAGATGATTCCGGTTGGCGGTGTTAAAATGTATCTTGTACATAGACCTTCCCTTATATCTTAGCATCATCGAATAGCTGTCGTTTTATTTTGCTGTTTTTCTGCAATAGTGCAAATTTCGGGAATAGAACTTGGCGAGAACCCAAGATACTTGTATGTACAGTCAACGTCAGGGGCGCAGCCAGGCCCGAGGCCATAAGGGGCTTAATATCCTGTCTAGATTTCAGCCCCTCGCTGAAGCTTAGCCCCCACATGGATTATCTAGATGTGAGTTTTAAGCCACTTGAATGAAAAGATAAGACACACTACGAAAGGAGTACCAATATGACATCATCTCTTCTGTTAAACCTCCTCTAATTCATTTTGCCTGTTATGGGCTTCGAAGAAATAGAAATGTAATTTATCGCATCTTTTTATCTAGCATCACACTTCTTTAAAGAGATGTCACGACGAACTCTGCATTAAACTTTAAGCATCTCCTTTCAAGAATCTAGGGTCCGTCACCGCTGCATTCTAGGGTTTGGCTTTAGCTCCCCTATAATTTTACTTCATTAGCTTCATAGTTGAAGTTAATCAAATGTACACGTTAACAGAAAAAGTGCTTACTTCTTAACTTCAAATGAGTACTTTTGGAAAAGCTTTATTTCTTGCATTAAATGAAAATCACCAAAATCGTTTGTTTACTTGAAGAAAATGGCGTGAGCAGATGATTTCGCGCGCTTTTTATCGCAGCTCAGTCCCAGTCTTCCGTCCGAATTGGCGCGCAAACAAAATCGTGTACAAAAGACAAAAAATAAACATTAGTTTATTGTTCTTTAATTCTGTTATTTAACTCTTGACAGAGTACGTGAGACACTATAATAATAACTATTATTCTAATAAAAACTGCAAAGGGTCAGAATTGTACTAAACTTCTCGCCGGAAAACTCTATTTGAGGCAAGGAATTTTCGACGAAAAATAAAAGTAAAATACCATTGTTTTAACATAGTTTTGAAATTTCACGAAATTGCAGGGATTATCAGATTCTTCCATATTCTTGAAGATTGTTGCAGGCACTGATTACCGTAAGATGAATTAGTAAATTTTTTTCATAATGATCACTTTTGATTCATCTGTGATTAGTTAGCGATTACGTCAAATGATTCTGGTGATAAAGTTTGGCCAAGATTCAGTACAATTCTAATATCTGTGCAGTTCAAGTCAATGTCGACTTGTCTCGGACTCGGGCAAGTAAATGTAAAAAAATCCACAAAATCGATTTAGCCAAATCTAAGACGAGGGTAAAGTCTGGGTTGGCTAGAAATAGGCAGCCAATGAGAAGTCCTTTACACAAATGGCATGTGATCACAATGTCAGCCTCTTTAGACTGGCTAAAGTTAGGTTGCCTTCTTCACGTGACCAGCTTTCAGGTAAGGCTTCTTGCTGTATTGACCATCAGTTACATCAGGGATGTAGAGGATAAGTGTAGGGACAAGGGATCTGTCCCCTAACCCTATTTATCATTGTTTTCTCCAAAAACATCACCTTGACGCCTGACGCGACAAAATCGATATAGGATTTGATGAATATATATAGATGTAACATCATCTTTTGTGCCAAATTACTTTTGAAAAAGCCTGATTTATATACAAAATTTGTAATCTCTATTATTTAGATTTAAAATCAGAATTTATCTTAAAAATGATACTAAAATTTATTAAAAGTGTTGTACAATATATTATTACTGATACCGCGTTTCTTCAATGAACAACCCCTGCAAACCCTGTAAATATTGAAAAATTATACCCCACTATAAATTTACTGGGATGTTTTGTCAACTCAGTCTAAATCAACATCTAGGTTGCTCGGTACCGTAAAGCAAAAACTCTGCAAGCCTAAAACATGGTTTAAAGGATGTCTTGGCCTACATCAGCAGAGGATTTTGTTAAAGAAAATAAATAATTCATATATTTGTTACGGTTAATTCAAGTGTACAAAATAGATCACTAATAAATATCTTAAACCATTGGAATCATATTCCTAAATACGTCCATAATATTAAATCCTATATTGTCGTCTCCCCAACGCCCATTCTCTCAATTTGAATCCGACGGTCTCCCTTCAATTTATCTTCACCTTGGAAAAGCGGATACTTTCTTTTTAATAACCTTTGGTAACTCATTTTGATTCTCAACAGCTCAGCCGTTTCACCGAGGTGCTTTCTAGCAAGTCCCTCCAATTTCTCATTGAGACTGTCTCCGAAGTCGGCAACTAGTTCGTCAACTTTCTCCATTTGCAGAAGCAATGCACCTGATGAAGGGAAAACGAAATAAAACAAGACAACGATTAAAACTTCTATACAAAGCATAAGTTACAAATGGTATTGAACAAGGAGAACAGTAAAAGAGCCAATCATGCAAGCCATCTCCTTTCCACGCTTGATTTTTGATCTGTAACTGACTATTTATTTTCAAAAGAAACTAACTTTGAAAATGTGGTGAATTCTGGTACGTAGCCAGGAGGTCTAAATGGGGGTGGGCCAACTTTAGCAGTTTCAAGTTAAAATAGCTCTGTTTCTACCAACCGAACGATTGCGTTGTAAAGACTTTAGATAAAAGAATGTGGTGATTTTGCGAACGGCGCAATGGCGGTGGCGATGAACTATTTTGCTGTTTTTGGTGCTCAAAACTTGGTAAAGAACAATACTTTCAAAAAAGGGGAAGCATTTGCTTCCCTGGCTATGTCTCTGAGTGTAGTATATTCCTTTAGGCGCCTTCCCTTGCCCTTTCTAAACTTTTGCTAAGAAGATAAATAGAGATGAAGTTGCTTTACCACTTTCTGTAAGCACTTTGTTCTTCTGTTTCCGTGAGCGATAGGTCGAATAGCATAAACCAAGTGCTGAAAAAACGGCAATCATAATGCACTCAGCGTAAATCATTGTCCAGAATATTTCCGTTGAAGGGTCAAACAGCAAAGGTATGGCATCTTCTTCATCCGATCGTGCATTCTGAAAAAGAAAATCGAAAATTATCAAAAAGAGCTCAATCTATGCGAATAAGTATTGCGAATTCCGACCCCATTTAAAGGTTCTCTGACTTGACCCTGATTGGTTTTGGGAACAAAGGCTATTTGCTTGTGCCCAGTCCCCTTCCTATGCATCTTCTTGAAGTTAAAATTAGAGCGAATACTGTTCTAAAAATGAACATAAATTTTCCATCATCAAACAACATAGAAATGCTCTGGGTAAAACATTAATTATAATCTAATTGATAAAGTTGGGTTAATTAGCGATCTAATGGGGTTCTCCTGTGCAGACAGAAAGAGCTTTTTTCCCATTTAGAATCTTCCGTCAAGAAAGGGTCAAAGAGGGGTTGATTGGTCTAAGCCAGTATCCAATCATGCGTGCTATTTGTTTTCTCGAGAGGCTTTTGATCAACTGTGTATCCGTAGTCGCCTTCTATTTGACAAAAGGTTGGGCAAAATCAGCAATCCGACAGCATTGTTTTGTGTAAACCGAAAGAGCTCGCTTTCTTCCTTTGACTCTTCAATCACGAGAGGTGTCAGTCGGTGCACATTGGTCAAAAAGATTACGTTCGCTATTGCATCGTCTTACGTGGTTTCCAATCGGTAACTGCTACCTCATTTCTTTTAACTTTTTTTTAATTAATCATCGCTTGCATACTCTGATGAGTGTCAGACGAAAAATCTCAAAAATAGCGTTTTCATCAAAAATAGGATTTGCAGCATATACCCCAATATAAACTAAGGCCACGCTTATTATTGCGCCATGTGGCGCAGGGCAACTTCCCTTGGCGAGAACTCCTGTTGACGACACGGCATAGTTAAGATGGCCAAGGAAGGACGTGTTGCTTTGTGCCAGAACTGATGCCGTGATGCCCTATCAAAGCTGCTGTATCTAGATTCGGTTATTCAGAAATGATTATGAGAGTATCAATACATACGTATAATTTTTCTGTCATGTTTGCTGTGAAGCTGGCTATCAAATTCTGTCTGCTTGCAATGAAACTTCTGAAATCACTCTCCAGTCTTACGAATTCATTTGAAAGCACAATACCGTAGCCATTATTGGAATTTATCGTATCAGTTACTTTTAAATGCTTTGCTGCAAGCTTTTCCGCAATCCCTGCGACAGTAAAGCCATCCAATAGACCTATCTTCACATCACCGTCTTTAACTGCGTCCAAGACTTCATCATTAGTCTCGTAACTTCGTTCTAGATAAAAATCGAAAAGAATGCTTCTAATACTAAATTACTAAAATACTAAATGAATTGTAAATATTGAAAAAACCTTTTAGCAACAGCCGTAGTATTTTAGCCAGTACCATAAGTGAGAATTCAAACAGTGACGACATAAATATTATTTTATTTATAAATTTTATAATGGACTGGGCGTTATAGGGTCACTTTTGCTGTTTTATCGCCATCTTTAACGTCATACGCGGTTAATACTGCACAACGAGCTTTTCAATGCTAGGCCAGTTTGTCCTGAATGTCATTTGCGATAATATATTTAATGGTTCCAGTTTGATTCCGATGCTGTCCAGATTTTGCCAGATTGTTTGCATGAGAGTTCTCTTTGGTGTTTACCTTTTGCCGTTTGCATTTGTTAATCATTGGACATCTAATTCTCTGAAGAGTATATGCTGATTTATGTTACCGCTTTCTCTTACTATTTCAAAGTTTGCATTACGAAACAGTCCTCCAACAGTAAGGATTTTTGAATGATTCATATCTATTTTCTCTATATAAATATTACTTTAACATGATGAACATACTTGAGTTGACTATGCTGTTCCGTCGAACAGCGAGGAAGTATTCAAATGAGTTATTGATTGCCGCCGCCTAAAAAGAGAAAAAACGTTAACTGGTTGACGAAAAATGACTTTTTTCTAATCGATTGTCTCTATTAAAATGTTTTCTGGTACCGTATATCTGTAAGAATGCCATAGGGTAGCCGTTCTTTGTCTCTACCCATGGCGTTTTCCCTCCAGCATTTTAAAGTAGCTGATGAGCACAATAATCAAAATTACATTAACATTAGTTATCACTGTTTGCCGTTTTTAATCGTATGTTGTATTTACTGTACAGTAAATTAGCATTAGCATTTACATAATCTGGTACAGTAAAATAGCATTCAGTGCCATAGAGATTGTCACTTCCCATGGCACATTGGCACATTGTCTGCAGTTTTGTATAGAAGCATGTAATTAAAGTAATGAATGATATGTATTGTAAATAAAGTACCTCTTTTATCATTACTGTTCATTTTTACATCATTTGTTTAACCTCTTTAGCATCAAATGTATTCACTTTTTATGTTTAATAAATTGCTTGACTTTCTTTATAAAAAAACCGTGAGGTAGTCGGGGTTTTTTTTGCTTTTCATGGTAGGTTCTTGGACAAAGAGTCGTACGTAGAAGCATTCGTTCTATGTAATGTTAATTTTGATGGAATATTAAAAGTCATCTTTAGCTGCTGTGAGAATGTTAAAAGTTACCTGAGTGCCATAGAGAGTAGCCGGCGGCGGTATTGACATGCTTGTCACTGATGAGGTAAGCGACCCAGTGAGTATGCCAGTTAACACCAGTCCAGCTAGTGTCCAGATAATGGCAACTACTCGTCCAGCGGTTGACCGTGGAGTTATATCACCATATCTGTGTTAATAATATCAGTAAGAAAATAGGCATGGATAAACTTACAATTGACAGATAAACGGCCCCGGGGTCAAAAGGGGCTAGAGGGGGCTTAGCAGAACGAAAAAACAAAAGAAAGAAATGAAAAATAGCATTTGTTGTAATCTTGGAATTTAGCCCAACAGAAAATGACATATTGTCTCGAGGGTCCCGGTAATAAAGGTTCTAGAAATTAATTAAGATGCATTTAAAATTACAATAGACAGGTAAAATAGGTTGTAGAATTAATTCTGATGGATATATATTGGTTGAGACTATTTCAGTTCAAATCAATCAAGCATAAATAGTCTAACCATTAAAGATCAACCGTGAGAAAGACTAACTGATAGAAATTATATTTTGTAAATATTCTTAGTATTACTACGTCGAGTTATGGTCTATTAGCATAACAATCAACAATTTAAATCATTTAACAGGGCTCTTGTTAATAGCTGTATATGTTACTTGGCTTACACTCGCTAACGAGTATATAATAATAACAAATAATAATAAAATTTACATTTACTTTATAGAGTATATACTGTGTATCTGTCTTGATAAGGTAGACACCAAACAACATTTTTTATATTGTTTTTTTAAATTTATCCACTTCAAAACTTAAAAATTGATGAAAAAATATACTTAAAAGTAGTTCTTAAAAGGTTGAAAACATTGGATGATGGTTCATAATTTATTAACGTTGTAAGGTAGCTACGTATTCATAGTAATCTGTATAGTATTAGCTACCATTTTCTAATATGATAGTCGATAAGGCTTTTGTTGATTTCTGAGTACAAAATATAAATATTACCCCACAGTGGTCATTGAAATGAAGGCCCACCAAAAACCTTGAAAAATACCAGTTATGTAACGCCCTTCTGAAAATTCGTCGTTACTCTTACGTTCCTGCAAAAAGTAAAACCATGATAAAAATTGGTCATTTCATTGACACATCAATAAGGACAGAGTTTTTCTAAGAGGCGACATTAACCATGGTCTGATTTACCATGTTTATTAAAAGCAAGGAAGAACAATGTGGAAGAACAAGGAAAAGTGGTGGAAGAATGAGTGGTGCAAATACCTTACACCATAAAAGGTTAAGAGCAGCAATGTGAAATAGCAGTGTAAAATGCAGAAGCTAGGTAACCATGGTAGAAGTGAGCTGACAGATGTCCACAATAAAAGGCCAGTGAGCCGGATCCAAAGACTATTGCCATGGCATTCGATAAATAAGCAAACAATTCAACAACGCAAAACGGCGAAGAACACAACAACATTTGTGTGCCGAAATGGCAACTATACTATTATTGCACGGCAGTGAATGGGGATTCTTCTGAGCAATAACCGTGACGGATCATAACAAAGTAGATTAACTGATGATGCATTGGAAAATATCTACTTAAATATTTTATCAATCTCAGCCAAATATTGTCCTTTTTTCCGCCATTTTTGCGTTGTTCCCGTATTGTTTAGGAGTGATTTACAATGTTAATATACCATCATAATATTCATAATCAATAATGTATAAACAGGACCCTTGTTCATAACAGTGCCTTATTGGTACTGAAAAGGTTTTAGCCGGTATAAATATTTCCATTATCTTTATTATATACTTATCATAGAAAGTGGCAAATATAACATATTTATACAGTACAGACAAATATTCCAGGTATATTAGGCTAGAATTAAATGCCTTGAGATGGAAACACAGTGCATATTCACTGGTTTCTCTCTATATACTCGTTATCCATTGGAAATGTAAGTTATTATGCTAAATAAGTGCAGTAAAATAAGTAACCACGCCAAATTACCGTAATCCAAACAAGAATTCCAGCTAAGCTTGTCATGCAAATTGCAATCAAATACATTGGCCATATATTCAAAATTGATTTGAACGCATTGAGTGTTTTCGCAGAATAATCAACCTCATGCTTAACTATTGCTGCACTCCCAGCTGATTGGACGATGAGAACAAATACGTGACTTTCCATGAATCTTGTAATGCTAGAAGATCCAAATATGGGATAGGAGATGTGATAGTCACTTCCGACAGACTTTTTTACCGTGGCTTCGTTTCTTTTCATCGGGTTTTCCCCAGATATACTTCGGTAATGAAGGACTTGTGATGCACGATTGTCACATTTGCCGCAAGATGCTGATATCATGTCCGCAATGAGACCGGGCATAAATCCGGACACTTGTAAACCAGGTGCTCTTGAAACGTACGGGGGGTTTGAATACCAGTTCATGAAGACATTTGGTGGACATTTGCAGGTAGCTATGGATATGAAAATAGAAATGAAAACATCAACTTTCTTAAACAGTACCTCCTGAAAGAACAGAATTGTTTCCTTTCCTTCTTCTTGTATACGTCTCAGAACAACAGAAATAAAGAGGAATATAATAACGAAAGATTCAACGAAAAAGAATATCATCGGGTAAAATTTCACTCTTCTTCTATTTCTCCAGCGCCGCCAAGACCAGCTGCTACTAGAACAATTGCTAGAGTGTGTGCTAGCAGTATGTGTCATTCTATGCTAAAGTTACTGAAATCACAAGAAAAAGATGGGACATGGTGTAGCATAAAAGAGCTTTTCAGTGTCGTGAATTTTATAAGTTTGATTGGATTCCATAATCGAAGACTGAAATCTATTTGTTTAAGTGATCTTTATAGATTGTTTAATTATCAAGCTACCTTATATTCTGTTCCTTTTTGCTTTTAGCAAGAAGTGTCTTTTTTCTTAATTGCTTTTTGCAGAAATATTTAAGTTTTGAGTGTCATCCAGAACAAGATGACTTCCTTTCCTACTTGGAATGGCAAAGAAGACATCAATCTAACTTGCGTTTTTATTGCCTTAATGATGATAAAAAAGAATAAAAGTTTATTATGCTTCCGTTATTTCGTACACTTGCAAATTTATGAAGTTTCAAAACTACATACAAAGGTTCATCACTTACTTGCAGCAATAGAGGTTGTGTATGGTCCTTCGCCACCGCCCGTGTAGCCAGATACACTGACGGAATATGTCGTAAAACTTTGCAAACCAGTTAGCTTATATAGAAATGTGTATTTATCCAAAGAAAATTCTTTGGTTGTCTGTGCTCCAACAACTGGCAGGCCAGATACATGTGTAATTGTATATTTGAGTTTGTAACCCAGCAATTTGCCATTTGCTTCATCATCCGTTATTGCACTCCAAGAAACAGTGAGCATCGAAGTGGAAAACCCATCTAAAACTTTGAATGATCCAGGTGCAACTGACGGTGCTACAAACACGAGTAAAGCAACATCAATACCATCAAATATATTTGCAAGATATAAAGGTATTTGTAAATATAAAGGTTGAATGCCTAACAAGCAAATGCATCTTCAAGAAATTGCCAAAGATTATCCAATACTAGCCAAGAATTTAGTCCACGATGGAAATTGCACATAAAGCTTTTGGGGCATTGTTGCACATTCAAGGTGCCTCAGTGATTCTATAAACACCTTTTATAACATCACGTTTTTAATGACATTGAACGCCCAATTTTTCGCTTGTCTGAAGCGAATGCTATTTTGAAATTGCTGATTTTAATCTTGCACAAGCTCTGAAATCATGAAAAAAACCCTTGTATTCACCACTACCCTACCGTCATGTGGTTGGGAAGTTTTACGTAGGACCTACTACCACAAAAAGTAACCAGAAATTTAAAAAAAGGACATCGGAGCGGGAACGCATTATATTCGGACGAGTTAACATTTTTTAATTAGAAGTTTTTGAAGTGTGAGGACCAGAAGGTGGTGCATAACACGGGTTATAAATGATACTGCGATATTTCAAAGCTTATAAAGAAAAGTAGAGAACAAAAGAACAAGCTGCCGACTGGACTCTATAAGAATTACTTGCGGCGATGCATTATAACCCTGAAAAGTCGTGTATGCCGCAGTGAAATGTCAATAACACACAATATAATTATATAATCATTATCTGGTTTATTTGCCTCGCATTCCTACCGCTTCACGCGTTGTTCCCTATACCCGTCATTAAAAAGCTCTATTAGTTAATGGCAATAACATCACAAACTCTTACCTCCTTCAGGGGTTTTTGTGTTACCAGAAACAGGCAGGCCATAACCACCTCCAGAAAATGCCATAACCTCAAAAGTATAAAGAGTGAAGGGTTTAAGATTGTTGATGTTTGTCTCCAAGACTTCCTTGGGTACTTTTTTCTCGAGAAATTTGGCTTCGAAATATTGTTTGTATCGGATGACATAACCTAGTTGCCTTCCATTGAACTGCGAATATTCAATTCCTTTCCATTGAACATAAATTTGCCTGGCGGTGACTGCTGTTATTACAAGGCTTGTAGGAGAAGCAGTAGGAGCTGAAAATATAAGCATAAACATGAGTAATGTAGAAAATAATGTGTAGATTATACAAAAAATAGAATACAATACAGTACAGTACAATACAGAAGAGAACAATACGATACAATACAATAAAATAAAATACAATACAATACAGTACAATGCAATACAATACAATATAATACAATACACTACAATACAATATAATACCGTAAAATACAATATAATACAATACAATATAATACAATACAATATAATACCATAAAATACAATACAATACAATATAATACCATAAAATACAATACAACACAATACAATACAATAAAATAAAATACAAAACAATACAATACAATACAATGAATAACAATATAATACAATGCAATACAATACAAAACAATGCAATACAAAACAATACAATACAATATAATGTAGTGCAATGCAGTGCAGTGCTATATAGGTAATTTACTGTTCTGTATTATAATGCACTGTTTCATGTAGCATTGCGTTGTCCCGTTTTCTTGTTTTGTATCGTCTTCTGCATCTCGGCGTATAATGTCGCATTACATCATATGATACCAAATGACATTACATGTTTTATAATACCTTTATAAATAACATACTTCCTTCTATAGTCTTATTAATAACTTCTCCGGATCCGGGTCCATTTCCTGTCGTCACTGCCAATGTCATCCGAAATCTATAAGTCGTATATGGCTTTAAGTCCGTGAGTAGGAATCTGGTCTGATTAAGATTGGGGACACCAGCTACATTCCAGCGACCAACTGGTCCGTCTAGTTCTCTGTAGAATATATAATATCCTGACAAATTTGCGATTTCATTGACGTTGCTGGGTGGCTGCCAGGTAATATTCATAGTTGTATGGCTATACGACTCGGCTGTTAGATTTGTCGGAGGATCTGCGACAACTGAAAGGAAAACAGAAAATGTAATAAGTAACTAAATAGCAGTTGTTCTAATTTTCTTTATTTTATTTATCATCATTTATACACAAAAAACCCTTAAGCACATTAAAATAGCTTATTTACAATTATAAAAAATCTAAAAAAATTACCTATAGTCCTATCAAACCTAAGCATTGCTGCTCTTCCAGGGGGTTGTGTTTGAAAGTATAGCTCTTTAGATGAGTTATAAGGGACAAGAGCAAACATTAGAGTCATTTAGCTTTTGCTTCGGTCTTTGTTTATACTCAAAGTTTTTGCTCCTTTAGGCTCAGGAGCAAAAACTTCCTTTAGCTCCAAAACTGGCTTATCAAGGTATCAAAATACCGTTATATGACCGCATTTTGAGCAAAATACCGCTTCTCAACGTTTTAATGCATTCGGAATAAAAGAATCAATAATGCGGGAGCGTAAATCTTCACAAATGTTGAGAAGCAGGTGTATCTGGATATCGGAGGGATTCGATTTTTAAGAAGCAACCGATTCTTGTTGAAGGTCATTGTGCCACAAAATCCCTTCAAGGGTAAGGCTAATTGATAAGGCTCAAGACCTCAATAACTCAAACGAATTCCGTGACAAGAAAACTCATGAAGAAAATGGTTAGCTACCTTCTAGGGGTTGAGCTTCTTGAAATACAGTAGACAGGTTGTACATTTTACCAGTGGACATAATGTAATCTTGAAGCAGTAAAACTTCACTTTCTGAGATTTTGGCGTAATAGATGGTGAAATTGACAATGACACTGCCTCGACTGTAATGAGAAAGTTGCAAGAATAATGCACAGAACACAAAAAAGATTTAAGGCCTAAATACTTTCCAATCTTCCATTTTAATAACAAATTTTATTAATTATGAGATAATACTAAATATTGACAATTGATTTAGACTTGGAAACTTTTCTCTTCAGGACATTTGAAAGTTGAAAATATCCTTTTCTTAATTTGTGACAAATTTCAGTCAAATCTCATAATTGATAATTTAAAAAGACAACGTTCAAATTTAGTCACATTAGTTGAATTCATCAACAAAAATCTCTTAACTTTTTGGTTATGATGCAACAAGAACTAATTTCTAGACTCACATGAAGTTCAAAACATCAACAGCATTGATTACTGAAGAATAATTATACACAGCTTTTACCTAAAAACAGAAACAAGACAGGTAACTCTCATGTGAAAGATTGTAGATGATAGATATAAGAAAATAATAAGATTATAAATGATAGGTTTATAGAATTGCACGAAAATCCTGTAGATAAATAAATAGATATATAGATAGATAAATAAATGAACGAATTAATGAATGAATAAATGAATGAATGAATGAATAAATAAATAAATAAATACATAGATAAATAAAAAGATAAATAAATAAATGAATGAATGAATGAATAAATAAATAAATACATACATAGATAAATAAAAAGATAAATAAATAAATGAATGAATGAATGAATGAATAAATAAATAAATAAACAAATAAATAAATAAATAAATTAATAGATAAATAACTTACATTTGTCCGTGTTGTATCAGCAAGATCAAGTGCTTTAGGATGGTGATTATACACTAATCGATAATCCCATTCAAAATCAACCAATTTGATAGCGAACCGAATCTTGACTCCTGTAAATAAAATAGATAACTCAAACATCATTGATTGATTAACTGATTTGATTTGATTTGATTTGATGGATTGATTGGATTGATCGATAGATTGATTTGATTTAATCTATTGATTGGATTGATTGACTGTTTGATTTCATAGACTGATTTGATTGATTGATTGATTGATTGATTGATTGATTGATTGATTGATTGACTGATTGAGTGGTTGATTGATTGATTGATTGATTGATTGATTGATTGATTGATTGATTGAAGCGATTTATTGAATTAATATTGAGTGATCTGATTTGATTCATCGATCAGCCGATTGATTAACTAGATTGAATGATTTCATTATTTGGTTGATTGCTTGACTTAAGTGATTGATTGACCAATTAATATCATTTATCTTGGACGAGTCTCCCATCAGAAACAAGATTATATTAATTAATCAGGCCTAACATGATGTTTATAAATAACTATATATTACATTTAAAAAAGATGCTTGCAATAAAGATTCAAGCTGTGATTACAGTTAAAACCCAGAACAAATTTAAATACCTTGACATTCATGAAGATTACACGGCACACCCTCTGAATCTTCTCCTTCACAGTTTCTGCCATTATATCGTGGCGCAGGATTGTCGCAGTACCTCTTGCGAATAGACTGTCCTCCTCCACATGCCTTATTGCAAACACGCCACTCTCCCCAATTTCCCCAATTACCGTGAACTGAAATATGAACACGTGGCATGATTTGTTTAAGATCAAGAATGATAAAGTTATTGCATAACATAAAAAATATGAAGCGCCTTTTTATAGATGGCCATTGCAACAGGGGGTGCAAGAGATACAACAACAGCTATGAAAAGAACTCTCCCTCGAAGAAAGCAGGTTTTCATGGCCAAAGTGGTGTATTTTGCCACCACATTTTCCGAACTGTCCACATATTTATGATGCCACGCTTATCTTTCTCGACAATGCAATCCTGGATGCCCCCTTGAACAAGACATCGATGACCCTCTATCTTAATTCTTGCTCAAACAATCATCCTTTTCAAAGTTGGAATTTAAAACACTAAAAAAACATAATAATTTAAATATGTGCCAACTAATGAAATGTTTTGACGCTGACGCTGGCCCGATTCTTGAACCTAACTTTGAAAGTCTTGGCTAACTTGCAGTGTCTTCATGGTTACTTAAGAAGTAGTTCCTTATAAAGGATTCATGTCCAAAGATGAATCAAAACTTCATTTCTGGCATTTATATGACATGCATTCCTCAAATTACACGCTGTGTGCGTCTTTTCATGAAATTCCTTGATTTATTGATTTTTTCAGTTAATTATACAATGGTGTGTATAGACGCCTTTCAAAGAAAATCCTAGTCCAAACGTTTTTGTTTCCGTTTTGACTGTAACAGTCTGCAAGCCAGGTCCATCAAAAATGAAAGGGTGAAATGGAAAGTATATAACATAAAAAATATAGCATTACCTGGGCATTTCTGGACATTGCATTCTGGAATAACATCAATATGTGATCCAGGGCACGGATCACCCCCATGGGATTGCGGAGGATTATCACATTTCCTGTATCGATGCCTGTAGCCATATCCACATGACTTGTTACATGGAGTAATTTCAGACCATTGGCCCCAGTTTCCGTCAACTTAAATGAGAAAATATTAACACCATTATTTATATCATAAATCATCATCATCATCATCATCATCATCATCATCATCATCATCATCATCATCATCATCATCATCATCATCATCATCATCATCATCATCATCATCATATGTAACATATGCCATACCTGGACATGGATTCTCGCCACATTCTGTTCTATACACAGTCACTGTTGAGGTACAAAATGCCTTACATTCTCTTTTTCGTGTTTTTGTTCCAGTACCACATGATTTGGAGCATACACTCCATTCTGCCCATTGTCCACAACCACAGTCTCCTAGAGAATAAAGATACGCTAGCTCATATATATGCATATAACCAGCAATTGATTTTGCAGTTCCGTCTAGAAAACAAGGTAAATAAGTAAACATGCAAACAAAAAGTAAGAAGGTAAGTGAGTGAGCAAATACGCAACTCAAAAAGTTAGTAGACAAGTCAATAAGCCAATAAATAAATGAATACGTCAATAAATAAGTAGATAAGTAAATATAAGCCTAAAAGTGTAGATAAATGAACAAATAGTTAAATAGATGAAGGGAATATGACGAATCACAATTGAAAGTTCTTACCAGGGCTAAGACAGTTGCATAATCGAACCGTTTTTCTGTCATTTGGGGGTTGTACCGTGCAATTTATTTGCTTTGGTATTTGCTGAAACCCCTCACATTTGCCAATGCTTTGGTCGTAGCTGGGATGAAAGAGTTGGCTATAAATAGGGTTACTTGTGTCGTCTTGGCATGGCGATTTCTCCTTGGCATACGTCTGCAAAGGATCGTCAAGGGTCATTTCTGGCACGCACATCATGTTCACAGCATCGCATGCAGTCGTGCAACTTTGGCTTAGATTCCCGATCATAGGACCTGTAATTAATAAGACACTTAATAATATATTTACAACAGTTAGAATTACGATAAAACGTTAATTTTGAACTTTTGCTATGCCACCTACACGCAGTTTGCAGTGACCGATTGTTAGTGATGTAATTAAAAGTGTAAAAAAAATTATAATCAGACGCCACCATTTTGTGAAAAAAACCGCTGGATGGTGTTGTACCTGATTACTTCTGTTGCCTGTTAACATGTCAACTCAAAATGTCAGAAATTTCCGAGGCAATATTGTAGAAGTATCACAAAGATAGGTGGCATTAGGTGCCAACCTTGAAGGTATTGCTAAACCACTCGCTTTCTCCCAGCAAAATCTCTTGATACCTCTTCTCCCATTTAGGCACTGTCGCCCCTTTACTATTCTAAGCCATTTAATACCCCTCCACCGGTGCCTACATAGCTAACTTTGCGACACTTTGATTGCAAAAAAGATCGATCAAACTTACCACTGCATCGCTTTGAATTGCAAATTCTCGATTCATTTGCCACTCCTTTGCAATCATCACCACCACTAAAGGGGGCAGGATTATCACATGTTCTACGTCGAATATTCAGGCCTCCTCCGCAGCTCTTACTGCAATATGTCCATTGCGACCATTCACTCCAGTTTCCGTGTTCTACAAGAGACGAGACGTACCCTGCTCATACCCGCTCGTGGTATACACAAATACAACGATGTGCCTGTATCAAGGGCAACTTAAAATATTCACTTCTATCTTACCATAAAGGCGCAAGTAATTCCATTTTCATTTTCAATTTCATATCATTTTGATTTTCATTTCATTTCATTTTATTTTCATTTTATTTTCATTTTATTTTCATTTTATTTTCATTTCAATTTACAATCATTTTAGCATGGTAACTCCATCAGTCAAGAGGACTGGGTTTCAGGAGACCGTGCAAAAATTCATGGATAGTAAATTAAACTCTTGTTTAGTTTGAATACAACATATTAAAATGAAATACTGCAATTAAATGTTGTAAGAAGAAATAGAGATGTATATTTTAATAAATTATTTTCATTCAAAGTCAGCATGGGTTAATGATAAGTATTTTTAAGAAATTTTTTATAGTTGTTGATTGTTTGACTTTTACCCCAAAGTCATTCAATATTTTGGCACCCGGTAAAAAAAGCTACTTGACTAACAGCTGATTTTCGCAATGGAATAACCAAGTTTGTTTTAGTATTTCTCAAACCCCTATTTTCAGTTTTAACGAGCTTTTTAAATAACACCTTTGCAAAAAGACAATGCTTCATTACATGAATATATCTTTAACCCTTTCACACCCGGACGGGCCATATGGCCCAAAGACAATCACCGTAAAATTTTAATTTTCAGGGGGTAAAATACAAAATATTGTAAATGTTCTGATGGCAGTTTCCTATAATAGTTCACGCTTTCATCTACTTAATTTGACTATGCTACCCCCTGAAAAGCGTAGATTTATATGGGTTTAACAGTTGAATGAAAATAAATCCGGGTGCGAAAGGGTTAAAATAGAAGCTACTCACTAAAGTCGCCAGTCATGCCATAGAACAAAAACTCTTCTCCTATTCCTTTTGATGTGAATGCTGCTAGCTTCAACGTGTAGTTAGATTTCAAAGCCAAGTCATCAAGACGAAGGAAATTTTCTGTCGTATTGGCGGATTCAAAGTAGACGCCAGTTGAGTTTTGTTGTTCAAAGGAAGAAGTGAGTTGGTAATAGAGGATATAGCCAATGATTATTCCTCGTTGGAAAGGCCATGGTACATCATCCCATTCGACACGAATACTTTTGCCAGTTGGAGCAATAATTTTGGTCACATTCGGTGCTTTGGATGGAGCTGAAAGTAACAAAATTGAGCCACGGTTAAAAAGAGTATAGTTAGAGTATACAACGGTAAATTAGTTAAAAAGCTGAGTTAAGTTGTATGTCAATGTGGGCCTAAGTAAATTTGGCGGTAAGAGAGACAATTGATTATTGAATGAAGCAAATGATCATGGAATAAATGGATAAGTGAAAACCAGGATGGATAAACCGATGAAAGGATGTGTGAAAAAATTAGTGAAGGAACGATTGAAGATATGAATGAATGAATAAATGAAAACAATTGCAACAAAGCTTACTTGATTGAAGGCGTGAATTTATCGATGAATTAATGAATGAATGATTTAATGAATGATCTAATTAATGAACGTATAAGTGAATTGTTGGATAAATGAACTTCAACAAAACCTACTTGTTTCATCAGTCAGATATGTGATGTTACTGCATGGTCCATACCCTTTGAGCGTTTTGGCACAAAATTCACAACGGTACCATGTATAGGGCTCAAGATTGCTCAGAGTCACATTTCTTACATCAAAATTGACTTCTTGGGTTGAAAAATTTGTAGTATTATTGGTTGGAGTGCGACGGCAGTATTCAACCTCAGAGTAACCCTTGTGTCTTAGGTACTCGCAGTTTCTCATCCATTTTATCATGTAGCCTGTGATTATACCACGCGTTTTCATAATCGGAAGCTCGCTCCAGCTGACCAATAATGAATCTTTGGTTCTCTCTGCCTCAAGGTAGGGCTGGGGTGCATCTGATGGCACTATGTAGGGTGAGAGAAAGTAGAAAATAAATAGTTAATAACTTTCCCGAGTCGACAGACACCCGAGTTGACAGAAACCCGTGTGGACAGAAATTGTTAAAATAGCCTTTGAATAACAAGAACTATCATCAATCACTTTCCCAGTGGCCAGTAGTCCGGGTTTTTGATTGCAAGGCAATGCAATGCAGTATAATGCTTGATATGCAAGTGATAGTGCTTTTTGCATCATTTTAAGTAGATGCAACATTTCTCCTTAAAGACCTAATTTGCATACATGTATTCTCAGTTTGATTCTTCGATAGAAAAGGGGTGGGTAGGCCCCGATCAATCAAAACCGATATATAATCTCGCACTCCTTTTGCTCTTCTCGCTTGTGTTTCAATTGGCAATTGGTTATTCGACTGTGTTCGCCTTTTGGTCATCGTCAGACTAATGTCGGTTTAAATACTCTGACGAGTGTCGGACAAAAAATTCAAAAAAGTTTTTTCGGTAGGATAAATTACGTTTGCGTAAATTTGAAAATATATCATCCATAAATACTTACCAGCTTGGTCTGTTCTGACACTATGGTTAGCATTAGGGCCACATCCATGTTTAGTACACGTCTCAATGCTTATATCATAATTGGTATACGGGATAAGACCGGAGATCAGTATTCCATAAGCGTTGATGGGAGTGTTGAAGTAGACTGTGTTAGCGCTGCCAAGTCTCAAATCAGTTATGTTCATGTGGGCTATTGCTAGTAAGTCCGATCGTGTCGAATTGCTTGAACTTGTCGCATTGCTTGAACTTGTCGCATGGCTGATCGAAATCAAATCTGTTGCTGATGAATTGAGGATGCCATTTGAACCTGTCAAGTTGTGCAAGAGATGCATAACGGCTGTGACAACGGCTCCCACTGTTGGTAGCGCAACTGGCGGATTCAGTGGACTAAGATCTCTTCTTCTCCGCCCCAATGGTATAACATCTGCTCCGTTCCCGTTACTGTTAGACGCGTTGTGCGCGAGTGTGAAGAATGTGTATCTAAAAACAGTACCGTTTCGGCAATATTCTTTCAGCTTTATTCGAAACTTTGTGAAAATTCCGTTCAAATCGGACGCTTCTGTTTGCTGAAGCGTGACGATAAAACTATTGGCTGTTACATTTGTCGTGTCCAGATCCCTCGGCGGACCAGATGGCACTGTTAATCAAGCAAATGGGAGATAAAAATATCAAAGTTTTCTACATGTCGCAACACACAGATAATTACAATGGTAGGGATAGCATCATGAAAAAGCCGAGTTAGCCTTATTTCCATGTTTTTAGGATCTGGATTCACCTACAATAAAAAATGCTATATTACGATGATGATGATGATGATGATGATGATGATGATGATGATGATGATGATGATGATGATGAAGATGATGATGATGATGATGATGATGATGATGATGATGATGATGATGATGATGGTGATAATTATGATGATGATGATGATGATGATGATGATGATGATGATGATGATGATGGTGATGTTGATGTTGTTGATGATGATGATGACGATGGTGATGATAGTGATGATGATAAGGATGCTGATAATGATGCTTCTGATGATGATGGTAATGATGATGCTTGTTAAAGTGATGTTAATGATATAACGTATAAAATATGTATTGTTTTCATACCGTCTTCCAAGGTTCGCACAAGCCTGGTAATAGTAGTGTTTGGACCAGCGCCAATCGAAGTGTAAGCTCGTGCAGTCAAACGATACAATGTAAACTCATCCAGTCCTTCAATCAAACCAATCGTAATGTCCTCATTGCCTCTTATGACATCTATCATCATTTCGTGTCCAGTCACATTACCATTTTTGTCTGCCCTGCTATAGAACACGTGATACCCTCTTATTATTCCGTTCACCACATCCGGAGCAGGAACCTCCAATTTTACCAAAATGCTTTGGCTTGAGTTGGCACTTATGTTAAACACTGTTGGAGGACCATCAGGCACTGTAAAACAACAAACAATGACCAATGAACAATGGACAAAGAACAATAGACAATGAACAAAGAAAGTGGACAATGAATAACGAGCAAACAATGGACAATGAATAACGAACAATGGACAAAGAACAATGGACGATGAACAAAGACAGAGTGACAATGATTGACTATTGTCATTTGCTATCCATAGTATCGTCTCTGCACTGTTGTATAGAATTCATGAATTTGTAAACGAAATGATGTTAATAATGATAAAGTTGGATTTCTCTCCAAACAGTAAGATGGTGGGGACATTCTGATGCTACGTGGCATTTAACTCTGTTCGTAAAAGCACTTTAGTATGGTTTAAATAAAAAGGAAATAAGGGAATTTCAACTTACAATCTTCAGCAGTGTAATTGCAAAAACCTTTAGAAACTGGTCCACGTCCTTTTATATTGACAGCTTGTAGAAATAAGCAGTATTTTTTATATTTCTTCAAACCTGTAAATTCACTGTTGAGTTGTATAACTTGTGTAGAAAATTTAATACTGCCTGAAGTATCGTTCGCCCAACACGATGAGTCATTAAAGCATTCTGTGCCAGTATAATTTTCTGCTGGAGACATGAAAACATTGTAGTACAACACAATGCCATGGGCGCAGTTGACTGGGGTCTCTGTCCAATTGGCGAACAGTGATGTCGACGATGTGTTATGGAAAGCTGTTGCGTTATGGGAACAAGTCGGTGCATGCTCGTCTGTTCGTATAGTGTATGGGCTATTGAACGGACCACAACCTTTTCGCGTGCATGCAGAAGCACTGATGTTGTAAAATGTCCAATACCTGAGGTCATCAAGGACATGGTAGATAACATGTGATGTTTTTCGCAATGTTGTTCTACTTACGGAGCAATTTTGAGAAGTCAAGTAGAATTCTGGGGAGGTATTCGAAGCGTTTTTTGCAGGACATCGAGCACTGGGATGAAAATAGCAACCGATAACATTTGGCATGCAGTTACCATCTGTTATATTTGCTACGAAGAAAACAGTCTCTAACGTAGATACTATAGTCGCTGATATATTGTAATATGTGATTGTTCCATGCTCTTTTTTAATATTCAAACAGCCTGTTGTGTAGTTAATAGTCGATGATGTAATGCTGTTCACATTTGCTATCATTGGATGTTGCACAGGGACTGCAAAAAAGATTATTATTTGAATAAAAAGATTATAATTGAAAGATACATGATATCATTTGAATAAAAATAGTATTTCACAAGATATATTATAGTTTTCAGAGAGTATGAATAAGTATAATAAGTATAAGTATAATATATTACTGGTTAAAAAAAATATGAATGTAAGGAGTGGTGTAGATTTGTGGAATATTACGAGAAACAGAAAGAGAAAAAGACATGGCTTATACTAAAACACAATCTAAGAAAGCTGAAGCCATGATTTTTAACGGTACATGAAGAAGAATATAGGAAATATGTAATTTATATATAACGATATTTTATTTATGATATGATATAACTGCGACCCCGTCTCATATTTTGGACTCTGCTACTGTGACTTATTAGGAATGCTTTTAATACATACAAAAATACTTGTGACTAGGGTATACTATGGCACAATAAAGCATAAAAATGATAGAACAGGTGCACTAAGATAGCAAAAACCGATAGGGTGTATATAAATGTAATTGATTGTACAATGAGGGGAGAATATTATACGAAATAGAATATCATATAATTTATCTTAAACATTAGTTAGTCTTCTCGCAACATTTGATCAATTATATTTACAGCTCTAGAGTGCTTGGTACTTTAAATTTTGTCAGTGGGTTGACGACGGAAATGTTTTTGTGATAAGCGATGGGTTAGATAACAGAATGAATCAAAAAACATCAAGGTAATCTTAAGTAATCATGATCTTACCATCTTCGTCTGTCCGCACGCATAAGCTCGTTGAGACACCAGGCCGTGATTCCACATTTCCAGCAACAGAGACTCTATATTCCCTCCAAGGGTGTAAAGGTCCAATAACAACACTCAGCTTATCTGGATCAACTATTAATGACGCACTGCTTTGTGTTCCAAAAACAGGTTGGCTGTATTCTTCAAAAGCAACAGTGTAATTTGATAAAAACCAGCCATTTAATAATTCAATGTCGTCCGTCATGGACCAGTTGGCAACCAGGTGTGTACTATTAACTGCTTGTATGTAGAAATCACTCGGGGGAACCTCAGGCTCTGAAGAAAAAGATAATGATTTGATGAAATATGAAGTGCTGGAAAGTGCATTGTGTTAAGCTAAAAACAAGCAAAAAGAGAACAGATATGGATAGTTAATTGCAGTTACAAAACAACGCGAGAAGATGAAGTACAAAACATCGCTTTATTATCTTATGTGACTGTTATCAAAAATATCTCAGTTCGCCTTTTCATTATTATCAGATGTATTCTTATAGAAAACTGCCATCAGAACATTTACAATATTTTTTTCTTAACCCCTGAAAAAATCAACTTTTCCGGCGTTTGTCATTGGGCCATATGGCCCGTCCAGGGGTGAAAGGGTTAAGACAGCAAGAGTGATTGTTGCAATAGAGGATGGAATGATGTATTTTTATCAATTTAAGAACGATTTAAGAATATGTAGCATATAATAGGCCGTTGCAGAAATCTATAGTTAGCCGCGTTGGGTCAAATTAAACAAATGGCGTATCAGATAGATAGGTGACTCTGTGGAAAAGCTGAATTATATTCCCAGCCTTTTGCATTTAATCATACCAGCTTGCTCTACATTATATCTCAGAAAGAAAAATATTGCTGGTAATATGATAATAACTCATCTTAGCCCTGACCTGCAATCTAACGTTAGTCAGACTTCTTTACCACATATTTTTTCCGCTTTTTCAATCGCTTATAGTACCATGATATAATATAATGTATTTTCATCAGGCATGGCACGAAATGAAATTGAAACGAATGTAGTAAAATGATTACTTTTAGGGATAATGCACTAAAGGACTAGAGAATATGATGGAAAGCTTACTAAATACAGGAGAGCAGAGAAAGGGGAAAGGTACGGCCTTGCGGGCGGGTGGTACAACTTTCCTGATTCACCTTGTACTTTTTATTCTTTCAATGTAAATCTGCCACGGGGTTGTCACGGTGTATTGCTCCCCGTGGTAGCAACGTCCTTGTAGTGTTTAAAGAGAAATTAGTAGGTAGCGTAATAAGTAATTTGTCTTGTAAGTTTTTAATGGAATTTAAATATATATAAAAAAAAGGCTATCAAATGCGGGCGCGATGACTCAAAAGGTTTCAAATCTAACCACTTGCTAATGGTCAGTTTCGAGTTTGATTTTAAAGTTCTATCACTCGTATTTTAGTTTATTCATTTGCAGATAACAACAATGGCTTGGAGAAGATTTCAGAAATTGATTATTACTTATTTTATTTCATTTTATTTTATTTTATTTTATTTTATTTTATTTTATTTTATTTTATTTTATTTTATTTTATTTTATTTTATTTTATTTTATTTTATTTTATTTTATTTTATTTTATTCTATTTTATTTTATTTTATTTTATTTTATTTATCTTATTTTATTTTAGTTTATTTCATTTTATTTCATTTTATCTTATTTTATTTTATTTTATTTCATTTTATTTCATTTTATTTTATATTATCTTATTTCATTTATTTGATCCCTACTTACCAACCTAACTACTTCATTGACTAACTAACTAACTAAATAACAATCTAACAAACTAACTAACTAGTTAACTAATTAATTGATGAGTTAAGTGACGAAAAATTGATAAAAAATAAAATAAGCATCAAACCAACTGAGTGGCTCAGCTTGTGCCATAGAAAATAAATTTATATTATTTAATGTAAGTTAATTTAATAGAAAAGAAAAAAAGAAAAGAGAACTGGATGATGTCGTTACGCAATTAATTAGCAAGAGAGTTTACAGGATTATGAGTGTAAAAAACTTTATTTAAAAACTAACAAAAAGTTATTGTGTCATGCAAAATTAAGAAAATAGGAAATAAAGAATTTATAGCTACCCTTAAAAAAGAAAATATTACCTCCTTGATTTGTTCTCCAAAACACTTGGCTAAATCTTCCAAGACCAACGCTCGTATATGCAGCAACTATGATGGAGTAATTTGTAAATACCTCAAGATTGTTGATTACAATGGAGTATCTACTATCGCCTTGCTCATTAAAATCGACATTTGCTGTAAAATTAATGTGGTCATGAGTTCTTTGGACATCTTCTACAGTAAGATTGCTCGGTTCTTTAAGTTTCAACAAAGATTGGTAGAAGATTCGATAGCCAATGGGAAGTCCATTCCATGATGTTGTTTCAATTTCAGAAAACATGATTGTAATACTATTTCGCTCGCTGCCAGTCACATTGAACAAAGGTGCTTCATTTGGCACTGAAAACAAAGTACATATCGATGAAAATTTTCGTTGGTTTGTCTGTTTTACAGCGTTCAACGTCAAGTAGATACAGCAGTCTATATTACTGGTGGAAGACTTGAAAGATGTTAGAGTTTCTGGCTAAATGCGACCAACAGACAACTTTTGTTAACACGGTCATACTAACAGTTATTAACAGACAATAAGATCATAAATAAAAAAATTTAAAAGCAGTAACATTGTCTTTTGTTTGTCTTGTACTTGTATCGCTGAAATTTAGTTTATTGTATTTAATACTAATTAATATTGTAACTGCCTTTTATAGTGAAAACCTTATGACTAATTGTTTTTTTTGCGCGCTATGACTGGCACAATTTAATTCAAATTTGTAATTCCAATGTAATATTTCTTGATAGGCAAAAAAATTGACAACTCCTGTCTGATGTCTGATGATTGCAATTAGTGTGAAACTATGTGTAGCGGAAAACTCCGAGTAACAATATTCCCTTTCCAACTAGTAAATCTTGCAAAAGTACATATCACATTAATTTATTATCATTTTATTCTACTGTAATAACTTTACAAAAGAGCTCATAAAAACTCAACGTTACAGGCTGTATCAAGTTCAAAAATCATTGCCTGGTTGCCTGCTTTACATATAGCATTATCAAAGAAATGAAAATGAAAACAGTAGAACCTTATCATGACTTTTGTAGTTTATTAAGCAATAACCTGTATATAAGCTACACAGCAATGTATTCTTTTTCGTATCATTTAAGCATGCTGATAAGAATTAAAGGATAAATATCAAAGTGATGAAATGAACATAATAAAACAAAATTCCGCGAGCAATATTATTTCTTACCATCCTCTTCCGTTTGAACATTGAACCTTGAGGCAGCTCCACTTCCTTGTATAAACAGTGGAACAGCATGGCACGAGTAATTGAAATAGGGCGCAAGTTGATCGACTAACATCTCCATTCCTTCCTTATTGACTAACTCCACGTAAAAAGTCCGTAAATTAGGCGCATAGTTGGAATGACCAAGCGCTGAGATGATGTAACCAGCTTCAGCAGTTATGTGATTTTCAGGTTTTACTTGGATTGTTGCGGTGGTCGATGTTGTGTTAAGTATGCTAATATTGCGTGGATAAAAGTCAACTGCAATGAAAAATAATTAACGTGAAATGTAGAATAATAAATACACGTAAAACATTTCACTGCATCACGACTCATAACATTCTCAATGACAGCCTGCATCACAGACGGTGAAACCAGAAAACCACCGTAAGTGAGCACCTGAAAAATTTCTAGCTTTGGCATTTTACTATTGGCCAAAAATCGAATTATGAATCTGATTGGTGAATTTCACAGTTTCACATGTCAAATTTTCATTGCATGGTTGGTCTTAGGTTTCCATTCCCTATTTCCATTTCAAGTAAAGGAAACCAATTGAAAATCGATTATGAGATTGACTCATTTGCGTAACTGTGAAATAGAAAATGCAATTGACTGCTATCAAGTTTCCAGTAATCTCTCGAATGCCATAGGCTGTTGTTTCATACTTTTCACTGTTCTTGACACAAACTATCTCAAGACGAAATAACTAGGGCTCGAAAACTTAATTCTCCGCGGAACATGACAGTCTAAAAATAACTAGGATCTTTATAATAATAGGTTATAGCGCTTGGTGTCGATTTGTTAAAAAACAGTGGGTATTTGGGTATCATTTCATTGCTACATCGTTCAAACATGATCATAACGTCATAAATGATATACTATGATGTCATCGATGCCAACTAATGACACTAACGGTAATTGAGTACTCTCAATGCTACGTCATCTTACCATAACTATACGTTTCAAATGACAACTATGACATCATTGATTTCGATTGGTAACGTTTTGGATATTTGAGAATTATTTCCTTGTAAATTCATGCCAACCAAGAATATGACATCACAAATGACAATCTACGACGTCATTGATACCAATTTTTTTCAACGTTAATGGCATTTGAGTAATATGTCACGGTCAGTTGACTTAAACGTGACTATGACGTCACATATAAAGGCTATGATGTCAAAGATGACCAGTTATGACGCCATGTTGTCGAGAGTGATAGACTTTGATGTCTATGGCACTACTTAACGATTTAATTGATACAAGACATACCTCCTACAGCCTTAGGAATTATTGAAAAGGTGCACATGATACCATTGCAATCGGTTACACTGCCATCCATTTTCGAAGAGAAGAGTAGAATTCGGGTTTCTTCATCGATATGCGCAAACGACAATCGACCAAACATGTTGAAATGGCATTTTTCAGACAATGTTTTGTTGCATTCGTCCTCCCTATTAGAAAAAAACTATGTCTTAAAAAACTAAAAAAAAATTAAATGGTGTTTTGTGTAAACAGTCATCTCAATAACTATCTCGTACTGTATAGCTTCATTATTATAGACATACTTCATAATAACATTGTTTGGCGTACTCCTCAAAAACAAAATTTATCTTATGACCGATAACTGCTTGTCTCCCTCTATTAGAATTACGAGCAATTACCTGGTGTTTTCATACTGTGAGGATCTGTCGGTATATCGGACGAAAAGTGCTTATCAGTATGCTAGGCTACGATACCACTTTTTTGGGCAATTTCAAAATATGCGAATGTTATATGGCATCTATGGATATCATCAAAAAACTTAAACACCAAATAATTGACCTCCCATTGATATTACTGCTTGTCTTGTCACTTGCAGATAGAACTAATAATAAAAGAGGATGCATAAGAGGTGGATGTTGCTGATTGTAAACACTTATCAACAAATCTAGATGTTTTCAAAATAGTCCTATAAAATATTGTCTCCTCTGCATGTCTGTTTACATTTACTTCTAAAGAAAGACCAAGGTAATAACAAAATGTTCTGGTTCTAGCCCAAAAAGTCTAAATCAGGAATATTACAAGTTAGCTGAGGTTCCATCGGTCAGAACTCAAATTCTTGTAATAAGCAAAAATATCAAGTGGGTCTTTGAATGTTATCCCTAAACTAGGAAAGCAATATCTACAGGCAAGCTATGTTTTAAAGCTTTGACAGACCAGAAGATCGTTCTAGAAGGGCAAATGCCTCTGCTCTCCCAACATAAACCCAGCTGCAAAGTTGTTGTAGTTTTGAAGCTTTTCTTAGAAAGTTTGAGAGTTAAAGGTATATTAATGTTACACAACGGTACTTACTGAAAACTTCTACATTCTAAACCTTTATAGTTCACGCTGCCGGCAAAGTGCTGCTGTATCTGGTTCAGAAAAAATGTATTGAATTGTTATTGAAAACTTGCAGTCAAAACGGCTGAGCAATATGATCTCATTATTATGATTCTTAAAGGGTGTATAAGTTGACCACGGTGTATTCTGATTTGTAGATATGGAATGTGCGAGCAAAATATACAAACAGAAAAATTTAGCGATGAGAAATACATAGATTAAAGAACTGACTCTAACACGTATTAAAATGAACATTTTCCCGCAAATCTTAATAGCATTCATAGGGAAATTGCACATCTATCAATGCAATACCTGTGCACAACTAAGCATGCTAATTGACCAGTGTTGAGTATCACAGATGGGATTATTTGTTGCAGAATGTCGAAAAAATCTCAATAGGCTAGGCTTGGCTAATATGGTCAGCACTTCTAAACTTTGGTTCAGACTGGGTGGCCCAGTGGTGGGTCTCATTAGTCCAGTAACTTCGTAAATGCAGTTAATCCGCAAACAAAGGTACATTTTTTGTAAGGTATTCTTATATTTTAGAGATCTTTTGCGTCAACACTTCAAATCATATTTAACAGAACGCTACTGCGAACCTGTGGCCTTAAGCATACATTTGTCACCTTTAGCATGAACCTATCATGTCCTTTGGTCTATCCTTTGCCTACTGATATAAGAGGCTATAATATTAGAGTACGGAGTCACTGGTTAGCCCGTAACCTTTGCTTTCAACTTGTGACCTATGGCTTTACTCTTTAGTCAATTATATCAGTAGCTTAAGCACTAAAGTTCAAAGGTGTAGTAACGTAAGCACTACCTTTTACGTTATCTAAAATCTGCCAAATGCTCACCAAAATTGCTACACATAAAATGAATTCAGATATACCTCATTTTGCACTCTTTGGCAGAAAAATCGAAACTGTTTGCCATTTGGGTTAGATAACTCGTCCGTCCACTTTAGAAAAATCATCAGAAATGTCACTTTAATATTGACTTTGACATCTCCATCCCCTGCAAAAAGTTTGTTCGAAGTGAAAAGTAGCTGATCTAATTTGACAGTAATAAAATGTCTCAATATTCAAAATTATCAGAAAATATTTCCTCTGAAAAAGTATAATGATACAAAATCTGTCTTGCTGCAAATTTGAGCTATGAAAATAATGGAACTTTAAGGAAAAATACATTCTGGACAAATTGTGAAAAACATTTTTGACAGTTTTTAGGCTTTGGGGAAAAAGGGAAAACCAATGAGAGGAAGATGAATGACGAGATGAAGATGAAGAGAAACAAAAAATTAAAAGAAAAAGAAAATGGATTGAGGGAAGAAAAACGAGAAGAAAGAACAAGCAAAAGAATGAAGATGAAGAATGACAAGCGAAGAAGAGGGAAAGGGCTAAGGGTATAAAAAAGAAGAGACGAAGGCAAAACAGTGACGGTAGAAAGCGAAGAGGGAAAGAAGGAAGATGTAGCGGAGAAGAACTGGGAGGTGAGAAAGCAAATGGCGAGAGATGAAATGGTTGGATACAAAGAAAAGAGAAGAGACGAAGCAGGTTGAAGATGTAGAAAATGTAGCATCATTAATCACTAGATGAGCCATGGTTATTGTGGTAATCTTGAGATTCTCATTGCTTAGCTTCGTTCGATATTAAAACCGTTTAAGTCATTTATGTCATCGAAAACTTTCGATTCTTAACTTGTACGTTTCCAAGGCAGAAGACAGTCACGGAATACTTGCTATTTACATGGAGGTAAAGCATGAAGTGAAACGTATTGACCAACAAAAGACTTTCTCTGGTAATCAAAGCTACTTACCGACAAAGGATGTATTCCATATTAGATTATGTCTTGGGATATTCTTTATGGAACCAACTAAAAATGAAAAAAATCGTTAAAAGCAGGTGAAAAAGTGCTTTATCCATTTTTAGGAAATAGATCTGTAATAAAACAGCCAACATTTCCTATGGAATTAATGACAATTAATCATGTACATTTATAAATAAACTTTGTTATATCCAACTAATTCAATTGAGCCCTTTCAACCTTGAAGGGTCCTTATAGCTCAAAGACGCTCATCTTGAATTGTTGAATTCTACCGTGGGAAACGGAAATATTATTATTGATTCAATATTAGCGTTAATAGGTTTGTATGTTTCATTTGCTTAAATGTGATCAGTGTTAGTGCCTCCTTCAAAACTGGAAAATGTATAAGTGACTACTTTATAAATGCAATAATTCAAGGGAGAAAGCGTTTAATGCATCTTGCCAATTTTCAAAGTCAATTTCCATTCAAATAACCTAATATTTACACACTTGATATTTAATATTTGTCGCTTGAGGGCGGTATCACTCGATCCAGCTATAAATGGCAGTGACCCCCGGGGGACTCTTGTTTGCCTTTTTATAATTATTAAAAGGCCTGAAAGTAACGATGCGATACGTCTGACAATCACGATAATAACAGACACTATCATCAAGGGGTGTCACATGTCAAAGCTAGGAGGGTGAGCCACCCCATAACCGCAACCCCTAACCACGGCAAAAGACGACCCTTCCCTCAGCCACTAATTGCTCTTTGTAAGTGAGGAATACAAGTTTGCTAACCTGTCAAAAATGAAAAAACTGTGCATCCTTGAGAAGGGTACGAGCCTGACAATTTACATTCTGTATCAGAACACGTAACACATTTTGACTCATCGTGTAGCATCGTAATTGTACCATTTTTGTTTAGTCTCGCTTTTATTCCATCTTCGCAAACATCTCCCACCTTTAGCACATTTGTATCCAATTTTACTACCATATTCGTCTTTAGATGGTAAATGCAGGAATCTTCACGGTAGACGAACAGATCACGGCAATCTTGGTGCAGAGCAAACTTGTGCATATTATCAACTTTCCTTAGACAGTTACGATGGCTAGTTGATGGCTTTATAAGAAACGCATCATCTATAAAACATGATAATAATTCTCTTTAAATCTAATGACATGTTCTGCTGATACAGTTCTACATCTATCTAAAAATTGATACCATTTCATAACTGGTAAGCTAGATTCAAATCATTATATTGTCAGACACAGCAAAAAGAACTTTAAAACGAATATATTTAGATTGATATATCTAGTTTAAAGCTCTGTTGAATTTATGGTGAAGTTTGCGCTGCATTCTACGACAAAACATAAGCACATATATCGTTGACTTGTTTGTTGCCTTGACTGAATCGTCTTGCGGAGTTCAAAATATCTAACTTTGAATATCATAGCTGTTGAAGATTGTGTGCCATCGGTGCTCAGAATGTGTGACATCTATATTTCTCCAGCAAAAAATGGAGCAGATTATTATGACGGGCATATATTTTATTTATTGTTTATCTACATTTTTTATTTGTCTATATGTCTTATTTTCTTTCTTAAACTTAAGGTCACTCCAAATTACATGCCTAGACACGTTAGAGAGATATATTATTACAAAAATCTACTTTTATGCAGAAATGTGTAGAAATTTTTTTAAAGCAATTTCGCGCCTTCCATTAGCATTTGCAATAAGATTTGTCTCAAATCCAACAATCTGCTCTTATGATTAAAAATTTTGAATAAAAAATGATAATGTTCTTGCTTTGAAACTTCTCAGAGCGTAAATTTAAATTCATTATAAAAAGAACAGATCTTTATTATCAGAAACTATGCAACTCAATAACCTTGCAATTTGGTTGCATAAGGTCAATTAATTAAACGTACCAATTAAGGGGTATTTGTTTTATTTGTGAGAAAAAAAGGATATCTTGCAGCAGGAGAATCAGAAATAAATTGTTAATTATGACGATTCTTTACGTCCTAGTTGCTGCATACATAAATGAAACTTGACAAACTATGGAGGAGCCTAGCTGCTCATAAAGTGCCGGTAGCAGACACCCATTCAAGAATCCAATTAAGGTAAATGCCGTCGATTTCAACTTAGCCCCCTTGGAGCAGTTTGATTTTGGATATTTTTGAGTGGAGGCGAATTCGAGGCTATTACAAGATGATGGCTTACATGAGAGATCGATAATCTATGCCATAGCTCAAAATAAGGTCGGGAACAGTTGATTGATCATACAAATGTTAATGATTGATTGATCGACAATCAACAGCCTCAGTCCTCATCCGCAAAGTGTGGTGTTTGAAGTTTTGTGATCAAAACAATCGTATCCAAAAACTGATATGAAGTGATCAGTGATTTCTAGAGCAACCTTATTTTGAGCTATAAAATATATCATCAACCTACACGAAAGGGGTTAATTGGAGGAATTACAACAATCCATTTGTCCTTTTTAATGAATTATAACACTTGTATTTTTGCTTAATTTCCATGCAAGTTATATCGAACCAGTGTAATGAAAAAAGACCCATTTTCAATGTTTTCTATGTTTAATTTTAAAACAGCCATCAGAATTTAAGTGTACCAAAAGGAACAACAGTTTCTGCTTTGAAAGGATGGAAGTCATCGAATCCTACTAATGTAAAAGCCATTGGCTTAAACCCATAAGTCTGGGTTAACCAAAACTAAGCAACTAATGAGCCAATTTGAGCAGATCGTTGTTCTTATTACAGTTAAATCGAGAATGTCGCTTGCATCCATATGAGAATAGATCTGAAATCTTAAATTGATCATAAATTAGTTTGCATAAATTGAATTCAGTCTCATTGTCACTGAAAAATTCATCTTGTTTTGCATCTGTTTGTCGTTCAGCCCGATTCATGCTTAAGAAACGTTCTACTGTACATTTTCTGGTACAGATAGCAGATTTCAACTAATGATGAATGTCATGTGAAGGAAAGCCTATCGTTGCCAGTTTGGGCAAAGAATGGTTTGGAACTGAAGAGATCGGTTCCCCTTCGAGTTGATTGGGTCAATTTGCAAACAATCGGTCATCCTGCTTCCCTTGCGCAAGGTTTACGGTGGCGCAAGAGCAATTATACACAGTGTATAGAAGGTGAGGCCTTTAATCAGTCGTCTATCTTTTATACTAGTGTTGATAATGGTTGTTTAGCCCAAAATGCCTGGCGGTGATACAAAATTTGACTTACCGCCTTGTTTAATGAATTCAATTCTCCCTTCAGTATCAATGCCAACTACTTGCCCGTTCAGACCAATTATTTCATCAAATTTTGTTTTTGAATCAGACTCCCGCCAGTCGTCCTTCCAGCCTCCTGAATCACCAAATTTACGTTCAATCAGTTGGCTATCGTTCTTTCTGGTTACCATTGGTCCTTCTGAATAGAAACTCGTCCCTATATGAACTGCCGGTGGCTCAGCATAAAAGTTCTGAAATTCAAAAAGGGATGAATGGTGTCGTTAATGAGTGAGATAAATTCACTAGAGTAACGAAGTGCATTGGCAAAATTGCACCTTATTCTTTAATCTAACAGAGCATCAAGGCAAGAATGCATTGTTATGAGGTCATCAGACAATTTTTGTATTTTGACCATAACTAACGCCGCGTTCACACTAAGCCGTTCTCAGTTGATTCGTGTTTACTCCTGGAAACGATTTATTTTCCCCGGATATACTGCTGTGTGTACATACAAAAACGAATATTCTTCAATCGGTGTTTACACTTGCTATCAAAAATGCACCTAATTTCTTCTTTATGAAAACGAGAGTAGCAGAGACTTAATGATTTTTGAGTTTGCCAAAAAACGAGTTCGTGTCGGTAAATAAACCAATCTCACAAAGGCTTAGAAAGGTTCTCAAAGCAAACATAATTTTAACGAGAGCAACAATGACACCCAGAGCATTCCTCCGTAGCAGACTCCTATAATACCCCATTATTAACGCCCGGTTCTCCCCCGCCCCTGCCCCCGCTTCCATCCCAGCCCCAAAGCAATGTTGGTTTAAATGTATAGGTCGATGTATTATCGCCAAAAATTAATGCCAGGAAGTAGATATTATTGTAAATAAATCATGACAAAATCAGTATTGTACCTGAGCCTGGAAGTGGAGTTTGCAATTTTTGGCTGATTCTTCAAATGTTTTGGTAAGGGTTTTTGGTTTTACCAAGCTCTTTGATGAGGTCATTGCTCTTTTACTCTATTTAAATCGAATTAAAGGGAATGAAATAAAGTTACCGGTGCTGAGTGAGATGCTGTACAATCACCGTTAGGTTTCCAACTGCCAGCCTTGTACATATTCTCACCACTTTTTAAACTCCAGCAATTTTTCAAGTTACAGGAAATCCTTGAAAAAGAAACTGTTCCACCATTGTTAAACATTAATTTCTTACATGTCTTTATTTCGCTAGTAGATTTTATATCTACACAATGCCACTGATAATTACTCTTTGCGTACACGTGACCAGTGATGACTGTATGCAGATCTATAATGGCACCTTTGAACATGGCTACAATAAGAAAAATAATGGTTGAACGTTGATACTGTTAACATTAGATCCACAAATTATATCCGTTAGATTTCTATTCAACGAGGAATAAGATTCGCAAAATATCTTTGACTAATCCGTAATGAGATCTGTGAGATATTCGATTAATCCGGAATTCGATTAGATAGATATCATTTTGATCTGGAAAAAGATCTGTAAGATATTCGATTAATCCGGAATTCGATTAGATAGATATCTTTTTGATCTGGAAACAGATCAGCATAAAATTGAACGAAGTGGCAACAGTAGAAAGCAAAGAGAAAAAGCCCGGGAGAGCAACCAATTAAAGAGCAGCTAGTCTGATTTGATTAACAGGCCGTTGTTGTTGACAACACAGTGATGACTGAAAAGGCAACCCTGTATAAAGAACTGTATAACCATTATCTCTCTATGGAGACTATTAAGTTGAAGAATCAAATTTTAACTGGCAGTGCTACTAAGGCAAGGATTAAACATCGCTCATCTCATGCGCCAAATCTTATTGCTGAGTAATTGCGTGAAAGATTTTACATTTAACGCAGTCAATTGCGGCAGTTTTTATTTGGAGCGGTAAATTGAACATCGAGCAACAAATCGAGTCGCGTCATTCGACACTAAAGCGACTGCAAGTAATTCTTCATGTGCCGTGCTCAATGCGTGTTGCCTAGACACACATTATCTTTTGTATTTAATTGAGAGCCGCTACAAAACTGAACTTTTGTCGAATTTAATTCTATTTTGTTGGAACATGAGAAGAGAGACGTTTAACCTGGGCAGTAGCGATCATTATATTTGTAGCATCTTATGCTGGCCGTTAATAAAACTCTGCAAAGTGACATGGAATAGATATCTGATTAACTCTGATGTGCAGTAAAAATTAGAAAAATGACGAAAACACATAATGTTGAATTCTACATTGGGAAAGTACATGCAAGCCAAAATTTGTTGCAGGATGCTTTCAATATTTTTGAACTTGGTCTCTGTGCAACGGGCTAAAGAGATCAAAGGTCTTTTTCCCGGCAAAGGGAAAGTAGTTTTTTTTCCGAAAATTAAGAACAATTGCTAGCAAATCATCAGAAAATGGCTCTCTCGATTAAATGAATTTGTAAACTAACCCCTCCCCCTCACACGTTTCCGATTTCATAAATATTAAACGGCTCTTTATTTAAGTAAATTAAACTTACAATCAGTGCGCACCACTGTCCATGTGGATCCGATCGGATTTTCAGGAGAGATGCCTGATCTTCTGCATAATGAATTATTCCAATTAACTGCAAAGAATCCAGCTACACCGGGAGTAGCTTCTCTTATTCTGTCTCCTGGCAACGGGATCCATGATGCATTGTGATATCTATATAAGACATGTGATTGGTCAATTGCCCATAAATCGTCTGGCTCTCTGACAAAAAGCTTCTTGAATTTGATATCACTGCGAGTTGCTTGGTTACCTTCAAGGGATTGATAAAGCTAAAGTTAATGAGCGAATCCCTGGAAGTAATGATCTAAGCATTGGATATATAAATGGAAATACAAAAAGAACACATTGAATGCACCTACCTTTTTAACATTTCGAAAGAATATTAGCTGAGGCTGATAGCAGGCAAAAACTATAAAGACACAACACGACGGTTTGAGTCGGTACTTCATGTTACACGCTTGCTACGATGCGATAAGTTTAGTAAAGTTCTGCTTCTACGGCATCGAGCACTATTTTTAGCATACAGGTTAACATCTTCATGAATTTAAATCTATATGGACAACTATGGTTATATGTAAATATACGTAAATGTTTATTTACTCATTTGTTTATTTATAGATCGGAAGTCAGTATGAAACTTAAAATGAAATAAAAAAGGTAAAATAAAACAAACTAAAAAAGTGAAATAAAATAAAATGACGAAGAATAGAATTAAAGGAAATGAAATGCAATGAATTACAATACAATACAATACAATACAATACAATACAATACAAAGCAATACAATACAATACAATACCATACAAAGCAATACAATACAATACAATATAATACAATACAAAGCAAAACAATACAATACAATACAATTCAATTCAATACAATACAATCAATAAAATACCATACAATACTATAAAATACAACACAATACTATACAATACACTGCAATAAAATACAATACTATACAATACAAAGCAATACAGAACGATAAAATACAATACAATACAATATTATACAATACAATATGAAACAATACAATACCATGTAATAGAATACAATGAAATATAGTGAGAAGTTCAATGCAAAATGCTTACCCCCAAAAGTAGTTGCATTGTATATGTACTCGATTTTATCAGGTGATAGCATGCGATTCCAGGTAACAATTTCGTCAACACATGTAAAATTAAGCTTTCCAGCAACTAAATTAAAAACAGATGGAATATTGTAAGGCTGGCAGGCTTCTTTCATTGCGAAATTTTCCTTTCCATTATAATAGATTTTCAAAGACTGCATGGAATCTATCGATACTGCGATGTGCGACCATGCATTTGTGATCATACTCCCATAAATCATAGATACCCACTGACAATGTTCTGCATTGGATGTCAGAGAAAACATCATTGTTGGAATTGGTTTTGTTGTTCCATTTCTCATATCATTAACCAATCCATAGGATACTTCCAGTTTTCCATACTTTATTAATGTCAGATTGCCTGTAATTGTCCAATTAGCGATTAATGGAACATAGATCCAAAAGGCCAAAGTCGATCCATCAGCACAGCTGGCAGTTGATAAACAAGATGTTGCAGGAACATTTGCAGCAACTGCCGAAGGAGCAATCACACACATTGCAGAATTGACAGGACCGGGCACAAGTATGAACTCCTGCGTTTTGATGAAGTCATTAGTCTTTCTTGATTTGCCTACAGCTTCAGATATGCTTCGATAGAATTTCCAGGAAGCCTCAGATCTGTCATCAAATGAGATGAAGTGAACGTGGCCACTGTATACAGTTGAAATCAATGCTGTGGAGAAATTGTTTGTATTGGTTAATTAAATTGCAGCGTGACGCAGACGGTATAATAAAGGAAGGATGGAGGCATGAAACAAAGGAAGGAAGGAAGGAAGGAAGGAAGGAAGGAAGGAAGGAAGGAAGGAAGGAAGGAAGGAAGGAAGGAAGGAAGGAAGGAAGGAAGGAAGGAAGGAAGGAAGGAAGGAAGGAAGGAAGGAAAGAAGGAAGGAAGGAAGGAAGGAAGGAAGGAAGGAAGGAAGGAAGGAAGGAAGGAAGGAAGGAAGGAAGGAAGGAAGGAAGGAAGGAAGGAAGGAAGGAAGGAAGGAAGGAAGGAAGGAAGGAAGGTAAAATGGTGGCAATAGAAAGTAACAAAGAAAATTGACAATGAGCATTTGAACGGTTTCTTTGGAAAAACTTACCATTAGAGCAATTGGGAGTGACAAATCTGTTAGCATAAGATGGACAAACACATGTGCCAGTCAACTGATTGCAAATGGATTTTCCTTGGCACGTCATATTGCAAGCATATTTCACTGCAAATTAGAAAATAAATCAATGCAATGACAAGTTGTTATCAACATGTCCACTAATTACAGAATAATAAATAAATTAATTAAAAATAACTAGTAAGAGATAGCTTAAAATCTTGATCTTAACATCAAATCTTAATCTGTTCCCAAAATCATCTGTAAATTTATGCGTTTTCTGTAGGAAGGGAGGTATACAACCTTGCACCCAAAAAAGCCATTCTTAGCAAACTCAAGTGTACCTTTGGGCATCTGTAAATAAAAATTGTCTTCGCATTGTGCTCTTTCATCGCAAAATAGGCTTGAAAAGCTGTCAAAAAATTTACGATTAAACACTCACTTGCAACCAGCAAAGTATTTGAAGTTGCATGCCTTTACCTTGCAAAAAAATGTCGTGGCATGGAAGCACACCTGAAGGGCGGGGGTTTATTTTCAAAATGCCGAAAGCAAAGCAAAACAAGACAGGAATAAAATCTCGTCATTAGCGAACGACACTTCTTGTGCTGGCAGAAAAAAGAATTTGGGTACAGCGCCCCCTTTACCCGCCCTAAGCAACGCCACAAGGGGAATTGGATAATTCAATGTAACTGATATGACAACTCACAGTGACGATCTGGGCACAGTTCTAATGCTTGAATAAGATCATCATCCAGTGCTTCTTCATAAAATTGCACACATGAAATAAAAGATCGTTGGTAGTCAGTCCAACTTCCAATATAAATCCTGTCTGCATTGTCTTGTATAATACGACCAACGTGATGCTTTTCGGCAAACTTCAAAGAAAATTTATAAACAAAATTTAGGAGAATACCACTTTAACAGCTTCACAATAAACCCAGTTAGGGGTACAGAATGAGATAGACCAAGGATAGGGATGCATAAGAGATAGGCTTAGGGGGAGGAGAAGGGTTAGGTAAATGGCTGGATTTTGGGTTGAAGCTATAATTGATGGTTGGATAAGGGATATGATTAAGGTTATGGGAAGGTTTACTGGTTGGTTGGGGTTGGAGTCAGAGTTGGTTGGCAACAAAGGTAATGGTCAGTGTTTGAATGAGGTTTAGGGTTATGGTAATACTACGGTTCAAGTAAAGGTTAAGATGGTCTAGGCAGTGGCAGAAATTGAGATTTTAAAAGGAGGGGCGAGAGCAGTGAATTGTCCGAGAATAAAGGGCGTGGTCACCCCCAAATTGTCAGCCGAGCCCTATTATAGCCACTTCCTCGAATGACCACCCCCATTTCATGACCAGGCCCTCTTATTTAATATAGACAAAACAACCATTTGTGAAAAATTCCAATGCTTCAGCCCTTAGAAGGTTTGATTTTAAGAATTACCCTACATTCAAAACTAAAATGCTGAGGATATCCTAGGAAATTTATCTATTTATTGTTGCAAAATTTTACATAAATAGAAACCGTATCAGATATTGAAGCAGATTTCTTTCTCCACTTCCCTGATGTCCGACTTTTATGAGAATTTTCCGAATCATATTGAATTGGGGGGCAATTGCCCCCAAGCCCCCCCCCCCATAATTTCTGCCTCTGGTACTAGGGTTAGGCTGGGTTTAGAGTTAACACTAAGGTTAAAATAACAGTTTGAGTATTGCCATGGCTAGAGATATGATATTGGTATTGTGGGAATGGTTGTCTACATTAATCACATTGTTGGGGATCACGGTCACGTTATGCTTTGAACTCGGCTGGGGCTGAATTGGGTTGGGGATCACGATTAGGAAGATAATATCAAATTAAGAACAGAATTGAATTCAATAAAGATGATTCAGGCTTTGATAAAGTATTCAGTAAATATTCGCATATGTTTCATAATCATATTGCTTTTGATGTTGGTACTTTAAGAGGACTACACAAGGCTAAAAACAGGCATTTGCAAAAGGATGGTGGTGAAACGAGCTGAATTTTCTTACCGTTCCATTTACGAAAAGCTTCACAGTTTCCAAATGTCTTTCGTATACAACACAGATAAAAGACCATGCGTCCATTGTAAGCTTTTGGCTTGTCGTTAAATTTACGGTGCCACTCTCCGTTTGAAAACTAAAATTTGAAAAAAATAAATTAAAAATTTGTCAAAAAGGATTGCATAAAGATGCCAGTTATATCCATATTTTCCGTTCGATCAACAGAGGGGCAGAGAATTTCATGATTGGCTAGGACTTCACGCAATAAAATTAATTTCCATATCGCTAACAGACCGAATACATTATCATACCTGAGTAAGAAGGCCTAAGTTTGCGTCATTCATGTCTATTAGCAAAGGAATCACTCTCAACTTCGAAGTAAAAATTTCATAAAAAATCATACTTCAAAGAAATTTCGGCAAACTCATTTCAGCTCCTTTGCTACAAGGGGTTGTGGTAGGGTGTGGAAACCCCAGGAAATTAGCATCTGAATCTGAAATTTGTTGGCATCTAAAAATGTGGGTCAGCAATTTCTTAGGTTTTGATGTTCCTAGTAGGATTGTCTTTTGTTGGTAAAATGTCGTTAAGTTAGGTTTCATCCCATTTTCTAAGGCAATATGCAATACTTAATCAAATCCTGGTACTCTAACATGAAGATTAAATTTTATCAATTGGATAGGATTTAACATTGTTTCCGAGCCGGCAGCTTAGTTAAAATAGAATTTTTATCTACTTAGCTTACGTTATTCCCTACATGTATACTGCTTTCAGCTCTTATATGGTGTTTAAGGCAAATGTCCAAGAGTCATAATCGTGAATAATGTGATATAGAACATGAACTTATAACAATAATCTAAATAATCAAACTATAAAGGAAAATGTTCATTTTAATCCAATTAAAATACAATAAAATATCTCACCATCAAAAGATAATTTCTAATTGGCTAGGTTTACAACATGAAAGTAAATAACAAGCGTTGTATATAAATGAGATACACGATTTTTTATGAGAACAAACCATAAGGCTTTAAATGCCTAAGAGTAAAGCACAATGTTAAGAAAATGACAAGGCTTTATAGCTTTCTTTCACAAAACATAAGATAAAAAGAGTAAAAAATAGTGTTTGAAAAGAGGACGAATCATTGCTCAAGTACCAGTAGTTTTGTCTAGCCAAAACCATTTCATTGAACACAAGGTGAATTCACGGACATATGTGCTCAAATTTGGCCCGAGACTCCTTTCAGAGCAATTGTCGTTCTTTTGAGAAATCAGTACACATTTAAAAGCAAGGAAATTAAGAACAAGTTAAGAACATTTTAAGCTTTCAAACAAAAAAAGTTAAGAACATAACTAGGCTTCATCGAAATTCAATGTCTTATAAAAAAACGTATTATGAAAAAAATAAATGAAAATATTGGAAATAATGAAGATGCTACCTGTATCGCAGTTCTCTCGTGGATTTAACAGTGATCGAATGATAGGATCCAATTCTAAAAGCCTTCAGAAATGTGTCGTTGTTACTGTATCTAATGTGGAAGCAGACAGAAAATCCAGCTTCAACCATTAATGGTGAAGAATATGTTACCGTTGCTTTCGAACCCCTCGCCCCAAATGCAGCGAAGAATAAGGGAAAACCAAAGGGATCTTCCAATGCCTCATCTGGATTCATCTCTTTAACCACATTCGTTGCCGAATTTGATGAATCCACCAATGTGTTGCCCAAGGGACAGATAAGTCGTGCTGTTGGGAGGCTTTCTGTAAAATAAAATTTAGAGATTAACTTAGCATAAAATTAAAACAAGTTTTATATAGCTAACATATTTCGGTTGTAGAGGTAACAGTGTGTCTGTTGTCAGATTGTACTCCTCAGATTGTTCTTATTCTTGTTAATATCCATGGTTAGGAATAAGAGGCAATGCTGAGTGCGCTTTACCATTCATTCGTAAAGGGAAATGCCGGTTAGCGAAGGTACTCTGAGGTGCATACGCACAATAATTTAAATGCCCGGTCCCAGCTGCTATTTTACTGCAACCACAATGGATCCCAATCTGGCTCTAAACGCAAATCATTTCTGTTTTATAGTCTTAAACTATACTGCAGCTGGCAATGATAACAGTATTACTAGGAAACAGAATCGGTCCTTGTCTAACTAATTATAAAAAAATCTATCGTTTACTTATTGGCCACACTTGCTGTTTCGCAAAAAGGAGTCCCTTGTGGTAAAAAATCGGCCTATTGTTACCAAAATTCGTTCCTTTCAGCGCCCCTGACGGGACTTGGGCGGGACATAAAGAGTAATAAGTTATAGTGGCTAGCTCTCTTGCTACTTATTCAACACTAAGCATATCAAAGAAAAAAGATGAATCTAATTCTGAGGTTGCGTAAACGAGCCGATGAGGCGCAGGCCTATGAACTGGGAGGCTTGCGATTCGAGACAACTGTCGTAACCTTTCTCCACAAGCTGTTCAACAAAACCAGCTGACCATCCTATCGGCCAATGGTTACTCAAGAGCAATTCTGAGGGCATAGGCCATAGTCTCCCAGGCCAAAATCGGCTTGATAGCTGCCAGAGCTTCAGCTTGGGTTAAAAATGAATAAAACAAACAAACAAACAGAAAAAACGTAATACATGCTCACCAGCTAATGCGTAGGATAAAACGGGCTGCAAAGTGCACACATCATCAAGAAGGCTTATATCATCAATTGCGACACTTCGGTATATTTTGGATCCACGAATGGCAACGAATGAGATCTAGAAAAAGTCATCGAAGATTGAGAAATAATAATAATTGTTATAATAATAATGATGATGATGGTGTTGATAATAATGATGATAATAATTGATAATAATCATCATAATAACAATCAGTACTTAATTTATAATTGGATAAAGGTGCAGTTTGTACTAAAAACCAACTGGATTAAGCAGAATATTATCAATTTACAAACATTACAATTGCAGCCCTTGCCAGCCCAATTCTTTATGTTCTTGCCATAACAGATTCTGTATTATTATTCTTATACAAATTAGGTGTTCTGTTCAAAAGTATGCTACCGCTGCAAGCTTTCGAATTGGTACTGCAAGACGCTGTCGACGCCTTGGAAAATGCAAGCACATCCTTAATTCGCAGGTTGTATATTCACTAGCCTTTCTTCTCAACTTTAACTTGTCTTATTTAGTAGAAACACTCTAAGGCAAGAGCCGTAGCTAAACTCCGGCGAAAGCATCATTTTGTTACAGAATACCATGAGAATGCTGATGCCATGAACAGTTTTCTAATGGGATATTTAAGCGAGAAGATGTCTAGAAATGGACCTTCCTACACAATTGCATGTACATTTTGTGTTTATCTCGAGATCAAATATTATTTACATGCAGATAACACAAAGTCGGAGAGAAAGATGCGTGTTGCCTATAGCCAGGATTATCAATAATGATTGTAATAAATTGTATAGTCAGTGTATACGAAAATAAACCAAAGTAGAGGAAAGGAAGAAAGGTAGTTAGCGTTTGATAAAGAAACATATGAACGAAAAGCAGCCTAACGATAAAGGATGAAATGGCTGCAGCGGGAATCATCAGTGAATGCCACAAGTCTTGGAACAACTATAGCTCTTTATACACTCAGAAATCAAGTTCCCCGCTCCCCCTTCACACAATATTGTTTTATAGCGGCAGACATGTAAGGGCACAAGTTGCATTTTTTAAATTCATCTATGAACATTCACTTAATTATCCAACATTTTTTCGAGGGGGGGGGGGCTGTTAACATCTTTTGACTGATAGAAGAAAAGATTGACTGCAGTGGTTAGTAGTGAGCTGGGAGATTGAGTATCTGGATTTACTTCAGATGTTGCCTTGTGAAGAGTGTTGAACCACGGAGGGACATTTCGGCCCAATGGCCTTCAGCGAGAAATGCTTATTTCTGAGAAGGGTGAGTATTATCCCTTCTCTCTGGATCTATCTGCTTCTAGACATTTGCAAAGATAATTCTTGTACCCCCCTTCCAATCTTAGATAAAGCCTCCTGGTCTCACTGTTAGCCTGTATTATTGTTTTTTTGTATATTCATTTAAAAACACAATTACTTAAACAATAATCAATTCACTACGTGCCATCCATAGTGGGAAAGGACATGTAGTCAGCGAGTTCCAACTATGTATAACACTTACAATTAAATATCAAGTATTCTAATAATTGCTGCAGGAGAGGAACACCCCGGTAGCAAAGAATTCGCCATCATGTTTTGAAGGTTGAAGTTTAGGTATTATAACCGGGGGCTAAAAAGTTAAAACTGCACGAAAACGCAAGATCGCATCTTAACACTTTCAAGATTAAGATTCATTTCAATCTAGCGCTTTCTTAATTAACTTTTTAATACAGAAGGTGAAAATGCATCAGGTAATAACCAAATGCAAAAGCAAATAAATATTCACTGGTTGAGGAAGAGTCACGTGAGAAGTGAAGATAGCGCGCCTGATTGGCTATTTGCTTTGACCAATCGGCGTCTACTCAATCATCTCCTGGTTGAAGAGTCTAAGATGGAAAACGAGCTCTATCCGTCTTCGCAAATCTTGTTTTTCTATTTTTCTTTTACAATTTGAATTGTTATCTAATGTAGCCGATTGGCATGAAAAGTTTGTTAAGTACTAAAAGGTTCCAAATACCTTGAACAAATTGCCGTTGGCATTCAAGTACGTATTAATCGGTATTGTTGCCTTCTTCCAGTTACTACCTTGATGACCGATTATCTTCAACAGTTCCCTTGCGGTATGTCCCTTTTGGTAGAGGTTCACGGTCAGAATGGTATTGCCAACGTTCTGCATGTGATACCAAAACTGCAGGCATTTTTTGGAGGGTGGAAAATGCTTAGTATGGTAGCTTAAGGCAGTTCCAGGCCTCTTGGCATCCATGCTATCAGCGTAAAGGTAGTTCCCTTAGAAAAAGAATTAACAAAATGTAAGAATGCTACAATAATCGAAATACGATCCAGATAAACAACCATAATCATAATCATTATCATCATCATCATCATCTCTGTTATCTTTATACGGAATAGACCCATAATTTTTGCGTTTAAATAAAACTGAACGAACACTTGCTACAGTAGCAATTATCTCAAAAGCAAGGTTCTTAGAAAGTGCAGCAATTTCTCATGTCAATTTTATTGTATCTAGCATTATCGTTTATTTCAATTATATTGTGATACATTTATATGTGTGAAGCATTATCTATCTACGCTGATAGGGATAATTGGATAAACATCGCCACCACCATCAGGCCATCTTTTAACAGAGCAGCTACTGGTAAAAAATCTCCAGTAGGCCCAATATGGAACGGCAAAATCACAGAATTTCGCCTGTAGTGTGGGCCCTCAATTCTACTAACCTAACTCAACTAACCTACGTATTTTTTGAAATCAACTTTTAAATTGACTTTTCTGTATTTTTCATCTAGACTAACAGCACCAATCTTTAAAATGATGTGCCTTATTAAAGGGAAGACCAGACCGCTTCTTTCGGTTATCACTCTTTTCGACCCTTTTTGCAAACATTTCCCAGCAATGACGGTTTCTTAACATATGGCCTAACCACCATTAACACAATACGTGGAGTGATTACCAGCCTGACCTCCTCCCCAATGGCCCTGTATAAAAAGAAAAATTTGAAAATATAAGTCATACCAGGCTGCTTGTTTTTATACTCAAGACGCATATGTCCTTCAAACACGTGCTTATAATTCTTCACCTCATTGCCTACCAGAAATTCTTTCCATTCAAATACTAAAACCAGCGTGTAGTTGTATTTGGCATCATGGGATTGCAAAATTGGCTCGATAATTTTCTTCAAATCAGGCGTAGTCACGTCTCTCTGGCTATCTTGCATTACCTCAAGTTTCCATACGACGGGTCCGTAATGCAGGCCACTGCGAAAATCGCCATATCGGCATTGCTCAATATATTTGAAATCATCCACAGATGGTATAACAGCGTATATATGAAGAATAGTAATGAATCCTTTGACACCCAACTTGAACTTATAGTAAGCTTTGCTCAAGACGTCAGGCTGGTGAATGTCCGATAAATCAAAGCGCATTGCTGTGAGATATCCTTTGTTATCAGCTTTAAAATGATTATTTTGGCAAGTAAAACTGCTTTGAGAGAATGATGAATATGCAAGTCTTGCAGCTAAGTATTCCAGATTTGTTGTAGAGGACTTTTCGCCTGAAAGTGAAGTAAAATAACCTTCCATTAATCAATTATAAATTTATCAATTCACTTGTTTTATTCATTCAAGTGTATCTTTTCTTATTTACTTATAATGGTATTTTCTAACCAATTAATTCATCCATATATATTCATCTATACATTAATTTATTTACTGATCCATTTGTTGAGTAAATTATCTATCTATTTATATAACTATTCGCCTGTTCAACTGTTTATCTGCACATTCATTAACTCATCAAATTTTCTATTCATTTAGGTATTCATCAATTTATTTACTTTTCTAATCTATTTAATGTCTGATTATTGTCTGACTATTTATTAATTATTTATTGTCTGCTTTATTCATTCACATATTTATTCAATTGTTCACTCAATTTTTTACGAACTATTTATTGTAAGATTGATTATAAGTCCCTTTTTTAAGTATTTAAGTATTAACATTTGAAGTGCCGATATCTAGTCCCAAAGGAAAATTAGCAAGGATTAATTTAAAAGTGAAAGTTCAAAATACAGTTTCAACGTATCTTAAAATGTATAATATATCAGCATGCATCACAGACAGTGACAGGTATGAGATCACCATTTGTGGGCTGTGCCAAACTTTTGGCGGTAAATGACAACAAAAGATAGAATATCGGAATGACGACACAAAATCACCATCTAATTGCGAGCTTTGTTGTCATTATCATTGCTATGTTTGTCAGTAACTTTTCATACTCTGAAGAGTGCCAGACGTAAAGGGTTTTTTAAAATAATGTGTTTTGCTCTTCATACCATTTTGATCATATCATATCATATCATATCATATCATATCATATCATATCATATCATATCATTTTGAAAATGTGCATTGGTAATTTGGCAGTGGAACATTGCAGTCGAAATAGTTATTCCAAAGATTATCTAGGATAATGTATTTGCAGTATATTGCGTTATCAATCACTGCAATTCAGAGGCGTAATAAAAGGTTTATACCAGCGGCGGAGCCATCACTGGAAGAGTGAGGGGGTCAGGGGCGTCAATTTTGCATGACAATGCCCTTTTAAAATTTAGAGCTAACCTTAGTTTGGGTTATCGTTTCGACATTCATTACATCGTTTAATTGCATGATAACTGTGCTAAGTCTTGCTTGTATTTTTGTGCGAATCTCAGGAAAAAAACTTCGGGTCCTCCATTTCCCCCCTCCAGTGGCTCCAACGACCCTTGGCAGATCGGACATTCGCTTATTAGTACCGATTTCTTGTCTCCCTTGGATTTGACTGCCCTAATCAAGAATTCGGATATTTCGGACATCTGCTAAGTCGGACGAATTTACTGTCCCCTTTGAGGGTCCGAGTTAACAGTATTCTACTGTAATATTGCATGAAACGTTGCAGGAAATGTTAAGACCTTTCGTTTCAGCCAAGATTCGGTAACTTATCTTTTGACAATGTGGTGTTAAGGCTATTTTGTTAAGAAACTGCCAAGTAAAACCAACTGAAAGCAGTGAACTTGGTGAACAAGGCAATTCCAAGAATTTCTAACCGCGCAAATGTAGCGCATAAAAATTGACAGAAAGCTCGGCGTATCTAAAATTTGAGTTAGCCTGGTGCTCGATAAGTTACGCGAATTGCATTTTAAAGATTCCCTTAAAATGCATTGATTGCCAATAAACGGAGAATAAATTAATTTAACGACATTTTATCAGCAAAATTAAATCCTACTCATAGCTATCGAATATAAATAATGTGCACCAACACCCAATAGTTGGGGACAACGTTGATACATCCCTCTATATCCCATGTAGGAAAAGCATATCACTGCTAACCACAGCTCAAAGATCTGAGGCATGTCATTTTGCTTACATCCTCGACTAAATATAGTAAGAGAATTTGATAACATACTTGGCTTAGCAGATGCTGACATATCATAACAAGGACCACTATTTTCTTCACTGTTGCAGTCACTGCCAATCTTCCAATCACCAAAGTCATCTGTATTCACACTGAAATCGATATCAGCTGCAAAAAAGATGCAAAATGTTTCGGAAATTGAATAATGAATATGGTACGGCCTTCTCAAACATTGATGCGAGCAACAAGGCTCGCATGAAATAAAAAGATGCCACGAATGAGGCATATAGCAGTGTGGTGAACAATGCCATACAACTCGCTCTGAAAATTGCCTCTTTTAAAAATGACATTTGTAGTTTAGCCTGGAGTCAAGAATAATTGCTAGTTAGTAATGCTCTGGCAAATTTACTATCCTTTCGTTTCTGAGATATACTGAAAGATGTTGAAAGGAGTCTTAGCTTTTTTGGCGGGATTAGAGTAAGGGTCATGGCTAGGGTAAGGTTTTTATTATGATAAGGTTGTGATTAGGCTTAGATCTCTTACACTGTGAAATATATTGGCATAAGTGTGAAGTTTTACAATATCAAACACTTCTTTAGTAAATAAACCAGTTCACATTCTATGTATCCCTATGACAGTTCGAATGCAGCATCCCTAAGATATAACTGCATTAAAGTGTGTTGTTTCATTAAGGTTGCAGTGTCAGAGTTTTTTTAATTCCTCTTCACTCATAGATACTTTAATACTGCATAACATTTGATGGAATACATTAGGGTATACTCAATACAATACATTCCATGCAAGAAAATCTAAATCAAGCAAACAAAGAGAACTGCAACATTGTAACATGCATTTAGAGTTTCTTGAATTTCTCGTGAAAGACCCCTCTTATAGGCTAGGCGAATGCCGGAAAGAGCTCCAACTGTATCTATCAGGAGACGATTAGGAGGGATTCCCGCCTCACCTGGCTAAAAATGCTGATGAAATCGCGTCATCATCACTGAATGTTTTGGCTTGAGCGCACGTATAACTAAACAAAGGACACTTCGGAAATCATCTCCATAACTAAAAGCAAATCAAAACTAGAGAACAGAACAAGTCAGTATTTTCACTATTAAAGAGAGAAACTAACCTTTTGGTAGTTGTGATATGCAATATCGCCATCTTCCCGAATACGTTACGTCAAGTGAACACCATGGAATTTTTGAATCGAGAGTCGTGCAATTATCAAAAAATCCACCTTTGTATTGGAAAGGAAACACGCAGCACCCGTCCTGTGTCATTTCGTTGGTGCAAGCATCTGCAAGTGTTAAAACATTGATTACCACTTCAAGGAAATGACGATTTAAGCTAGAAAAGTAGTAGTAACCAACAACCTAGCAGGCTGCCTACCAGAATCTCGTAGAATACTTGCGAAGACATGTGCAAACGATACATACAATACACTGGAGGAACCCCGTATGCCGGGGAGAAATATTAGTTTCAAATTATAATTAAGATTCTGTCGCATGTGCTTTGTATTCCTGCCGCTCTGCATTGTCCTTCTGTATATTATAGAGAAATGTCTCGCTTTTTCTTTATAGCAAATGTTTTAAAAAAAAAGGGGGAAGAGGGCGGGTGGTTAAGATGCAGGTCTATGAATCTACAAACAGAAAGGTGAGTACTTGGAAATCCAGAGGGCAACGCATTAACAACATTAGGCAGAACTCTAGATTGGGCCCAAAAGTAAAAATGCGTGGTACCATGCTTGCTCGCTTGCTTGCTCGCTTGCTTGCAGGGGTGTATACTCGTACCATCGCTTTCCCTTTTCTAAAAGAGCTTTGAAATAGAATACTGCCTCCTTTACCTAGGGCATTGCTCCTTTCTAGTCATAATTCCAAGAAAATTACACATACTCCTTGTCTTCTACGAGAGGTTGAGAAGCTATATTTCAGGAGCTCTAACAGTAACAAGAATCCTTACACATCTGTTTCTCTTTTAATCTCCCATCTTTAAAAAGACCATATCTGAAAAACAACGTCTGCTGCAGCTCTATTCTTTAACACACCTTCTCTAGCATAAGCTCTCCTAAAACGCTTTTGATTCTAATGATTCTAGTTATATTCATCCTAGGCAACTTACCACCATTGCTACTTGATACACAGCTTCCGTCTTCTAGCTTTTCAGCGCAATTTGAAGCTGAATTGCTACCCACATCATTGGCTGAAAGACAAGTAAACAGTCGTTCAACAGACAATACGCACAATAAAATGTACAGAAGAATGAATAATGAAATATAAAAATATAATATGAAGATGGAAAAGTACAGTACAATATAGAATATAATACAATAAATCGAATAAAATATAAAGCAGCAAAAATATAATATGAAGCTGTTATAGAAAAGTATAATATAGAATATAACAGATATATCACATAAAATATAAAATAGCAAGAAAATGATATGAAGATGTAATAGGAGAGTAAAATATAGACTATAACAGATACATCGAATAAAATATTAAATATATATAACATGATCTTATAGCCGGATGATAGAATAAATGTATGGTAAAAGATAGACTATAAAATAACAAGAATTTATAATGAATCCACCATATTAAATCTTATCGCATAGCATAGTTTCATTCACAACTTTTAGCCTATTTACACTATCACAACGTAAACAAATTCTATAAATAAGTTGCAATTACTTCCATAACACCAGAGGTCTTCAAACGTTAATTTGAGCTCCTCGCCATTTCCGCCAGTGTCACCGACCCTGGCCCAGGTAACTGGAAGAAGTGATTTGTCTTCATATACTCCACTGTCTTCTCTCTGAACATTGTCGTTCTCGTCGCAGTTGCACTTATGTCCATTAACACAAGAGTTATCTAAGGCACACTTGCAACCTCCTGTAGCAGCATTACCACCCGCCCAAAATGGTATTTTATTATAATTGCGATCCATTAACCAACTGTAGTGAATCATGGAACCTTTACATTTGGTTTGTACCCCTTGGTTGCAAGAATCACTTGCACTAACTACCGCAACGATGCTGTCGAAGTCCTCGTCATACACAATCCGCCTAGCATAACGCCCACGTTCCTCGTACCCATGAATAGATATCTGAATGCCAGAGTCAGCATGAGAAAACACAGACTTGTACTTGTTGCTTTCGAACTCACAGCGAACCAAAATGGTCTTTTTAGGTGTAGCAATTCTGTATGAACCCGTGCGCTTGGAATTCCTGTCCAAGGCATCCTTACATGATTTATAAATCCGATTGTCTGAAAATGAAACGAAAAAGGGAATAACCTCCAACTACCTCTTTCTATATAACAAAGCTTGGAATATGAGAGATAGGGGATCGGTTGCTTGATTCTTCAAAGAACGGTTGGTTTCAAATTACGTTTTTTGATAAAAGCTCAAAAGCAAACTAAGGAGCGGTGCCAACTCCCCTCAACAAAAACCCGGAGTAATGGAATAAACTCCTTGTCATCTGAAGTGGGTTTAATGTGGAATTCTTTAGACGATCATAGAAACATATAACTTCAATGACGAGTTCCAGAACAAACGTACAAAGCTGAGATGGGAATGAATGTCCGTGCGAAGTTTCCATTTTGTTTGATTCGTAATTTTGGAAATAGTTGGTCAAACTTAGTTCATTGACTATACATATATAGACTGTAAAGACGTTTTATGATCTGATGTCATTATCCCTAAGCCTTCCAAATAAATTCCATCGCAACTTTCCATTCACCTTATTCCTGTAGAGAAAAAACTTCGTACATTCAATTTTAATTTTGTAACTAGTTTGGGTTAGCTAACTGAGGCTGTGTAAATAATAGCTTTGAATAGAAGACCCTAATTTAAGAAGAGATAACCTTCTTGATCAGATTGCTTGATCAGAAAGGGTAATATTCCCGTTACCTGTAATTGTAGGAACATTAGAATCTATGTAGAGCTGGTGGACCATGGTCCACCTAGTTTCTGTGTTAAAAAAAGGTCGGAAAGTATCGCTTACCTTGGAAGCACTCAACAGGTCCAACAGTGTACATCAGGGAGCTGTTCATCGTTGCAAGTTTATTGATTATGATCCTTCCCAGAGGGAGTTTATCTTTGTCTTCAAAGCGCTGCTTGTCATGTTTTATTTCATCTTTGGTGGCTCTATCACAAGCGCAAGAGTCTCCATCACAAGGTACAATCCACTGATTTTTATTTTTTTCACAAGGGCGTGCAAAACCACTTACTTTAGAATTCCAGCAACTATAGGAAATGGTTTGACTGCATGCAGTGGCACGGTCGATGAAATATCTCATGTCTGACATGGCGTATTCATATTCAAAGAGCTGTTGAAACTGACCTTCGACCCAAGGCCTGGAAACATTTACTGTCGTTTGGTTGACATGAAAATGGAACTTGGCACCATGCAGTACGGGAATGCATCTGATGCTTAAAGACCCTTTACGAGTGTGGATATCGAGCGTAGCTGATTTATTCCCATATGCTTCCAGTGCCTCTAAACAGTCTCTTGGTCCTAATGGTTGAAATAAAAAACATTTAGTTTAATTTCATATTATCTCATTTTCAAATTTCATCTTTGATTGCAACATCTTAACAGTGCTACCCTATATGATTGATTTAGCCCCACTTCCAAAATAAGCTCCATATGGCTTATTATAATTTCTCAACATTCTAATTGCAGCTGAGGGGATAAGAATAAAAAAACTCAACCACATAGTTCTGATTGAAATAATCAATTTTTTCAACATTAAAATCAGTCGCAATATTTGTTACAGTAGTTGTAAGAATTCCCTTTCTTGAAACTTTTATTGAAAAAACTATTGGAATTGATTTTTTTTGTAAGAGAACATATTTTACTGGAACAACGATGCCAACTCCCCGTTTCCCGTAAAAATGACATTAAAATTGGAGAACTATGTTGCTTTACATTTTAGATATCTGTATTTTAGACATCAGACTCGAAGTTTCAGACAAATGATCTGATCATTGTGCATAATGGGAGGTTTGTCTTAAGAATGTTCAAAATAGAACAAAGTATTCACATTTTCTAAGCAAAAGCAGGATTTCAGTATCGAAAGTTTCTAAGAAATCCTTAAGAAATCCATTTCTTTGAAGAAAGTTCTTTGGACAACATTGATCTTTTAACAATCAAGCAATAAAATTTTCCAATACAGAGAGTCTTAAAGCTTTCAATAATATCTTGTGTGATTTCAGAGACACTCATTTATGTTTAGCAAAAGTTAATTAAATCTATTTATTAGTATTATTATAAACTTTTTACATACGGAATTTTTTTATGTCATCGGTGATCTGTTCAGCACTAGCTTTACCTGAAGTAAACATAATATTAGACGTAATGCTAAGGGAAATCAGAGGATCCAAATTAGCCTAGAAACCATAAAATCAAAATCAGACAGGAGATCTGTGGATCCCTAGATGCAGGACAGAATTTTTAAAAAGAAAAGTTGGATTGCGTGTCTTTGAGAGTCTAGAATACTACACGTTCCTGAATTCGTTAGCTACCAACTATAAATCGTTTTCACCAGCAACAAAAGACGCATTTTAAGGGCTAAACTAATGTTAAACCACAACCACCTGGAACAAAGGCAGATTAAGTATTTAGAATTTTAGGCTTTTTAGATAAATGTTTTGTTTGCAAACTGCAAATTATGAGTAAGGTTTTTACTTTGTTTTTTGAAGGGTATTTGTGTCCAAATAATGTTAAATGTAAAATAAAAATCAAAAAGGGAATATCTAATCGTGTATCTTAGTCTTCAAAGAAATGTTAACAACTAAAAATACCTGAAACTGATTGTACACCAAGCAAAAATAAACAATCAATCCAATGCGTGTTTCTCAAGTTCATTATTATCGAGTAATTAATAGTAATCATTATTTCTAGTCTTCGCATTGCAGTTTCATCTCTCCTTCCTTCTCATCTTCCCATCGGTCCATTCTCCTCCGCATACAATCTTCATAGTCCTCCGCATACACACTCACACCAGCCACCATATTAATTTAGCAAAAACGGAAGGAAAACTTACCTGGACTGAATAAGTTCTTTGCGTCATTATCTGACAATCTAAAACGCCATAGTCTCAAGTCGTGTAGCTGTGTGTTACTATTTACCGTGTCATAACCGACAAAAATCCGCGGTTGCTGATTTAAACCATGATTCTTGCTTTCGTGTGTCCCGTTGAACACTCTTACTCCGTTTTCGTACAAAACGAGGCCCAGATTCTGCGACCACGTGATAAGAAAATGATGCCAGTTCGTTTGGGGGATGCTGTACTCTATTGAATACCTCATGGTAGTCAACATTAATGAGATGTTCAATTTAGCGGATGCTTCGAAATTCACTTTGAATCCAGTAAGACTGTCATCAGGTGCACTTAAACTTCCGGTGCTCACAATGGAAAATGGTTCGTTCCCAGCCACTGGAAGAAAAAAAGAGCATGCGAATATTCTAAGTGACCTGGCGCAAAGATGGACTAAAGGTCGAGGCCCCTCTTGATTGCTGAACGTTACCCTCATCAAACGTTTTAAGTCAAATAGGTTTTTTTGTAAAAGCGAATGATGAATTTGATCAATCCTCGCTAATTTTGCGGTAGTTTGTATGTTTGTTTGTTAGTATTTTGTTAATTTTATTCATTTGATAACCCAGGCTAGGGTTTTTGCCACCATCAAGCCGGATCATTTCCCAATGGTACCGTTGTTGTCAGTGGCGGACTGGCTTAGAATTGCCCACCGGCCATGAAGAACTCTTTTGGGCTTTTTTGGGTGTGGCCTGAAGTAAGGGCGTGATCGCAAGAATCACTATGCTTCTTGATTTATTTCCAATATACCATAGTAGGTTAATATAATGACAAACTTATCTTTCATTTACTTCGCATTTTAGATTAACTATTTGGTCAAAACCTGTCCCTCTATACCCTATCCAATTTCCTTTCCTTGCAAGAATGTTTCATGAGTTTTCTCTGCATGTGGGAAGCGATTTCTAGGGGGGCCCCATTTTCGTCAAAAAGGGGCCCTTTTGGAAGATTTTCAAGGGGCCCACCGGCCATTGGCCGATGGGCCGGTGGGCCAGTCCGCCACTGATTGTTGTCATGCGCAAAATAGGGTAAGACCTCTTTACCGTCTAATATTGTCATTATCCAATTAAAAGACGTTTTAAGTAATTTTAACGGTAACTATTAAACTAACCAATCGCAACTAAAGGTTTTGAGCCACATAAGTCGTAAAAGCACCCCACAAGAGCAAATTTAATGTAGATGGTGCTTGATCACCTCAAATTCTAAAAGGCAGGCTGGAATTGATCAATTTTTCTATATTTCGTTGTCAAAATTACAACAAAAGCCTCTTAAACGAACCTTTAAACCAGAAAGCAATTGAAAGACCATCTTCGCAATTACCAGGATTCGCATAGCAATGAGTATTTATCAACTTGTTGGTTTCAGTATAGAAATAATGTTCCTTCATCGTAATCAGCCCGACAAGTGGTCCTGTAAAAATTGACTGGTTAACTTGATTGCTTTGCAGGTTGAGGTTGCCACGTTCATCTGGATAATAAGCATCAGGAGGTGTGCCTTTTATTTTATCCAAAGTCCATTGGTTATCAGCTACAAAAAAAATCGTACAAAACTTTTAGCAACTGCTTCACGGAATAGCGAACAACTATGAGGCAAAATGCAAATTTGTAAATGATCATGTATGTGAATTTTTATGAGTAACAGTGCTAAATTTACTTTACAATATTGCCAATGGAAAAGGAAAATTCTTCCAGAAGAATCTGCCGACCGTGATTCAATCTTTTCCAAAAAACCTACTTCCCTGTCACTTTTTCTGTACTTGCCTTGTATAGCTGCCCCACATAATATTTGATTATTTTTGTTTCAAATTATGGTCAATCTCAAAAAAGAGAACAGACAGCATCGTTATTACATTTTCTAAAGCACATGCTCTACCTGTAATACTCCCTCAGCTTGGATGATTGTAGTTTTGCTCAAAATTTAAAAACTAATTTGTTTCAAAATTCATGTTGAGTTCATTAAGAAGTTCTTGCCCTGCATTTCCTTGCACAGTGAATGTGTCAACCCTGTTCTTTGAAGTTTCACAAAAGTATTGACCCCTTTGCATTTTTCATTAGCTATCAAATAAAATAAATGCTGTACTGTTTTTAAATAAGATGAAATGAAGTTAAAACGCCCTCTAGTCTCAGTAGTTAAAGCTTCATTGAAATTGCAAGGGTCTCCGGCGAGACTTAATAAGTGGAGGTGCCTAACTTAGTAGGATAAATTCATGCAACATGCAAGAAATTAACCTTGTCCAAGCATAATAAACATGCTTAAACAACTAATGCAAATATCTCCGTTTCAAGAAAATGTATACGTTGAAGTCTCACGCAATTAAAACGATTATTTTAGCATCTACAGATGGTGCTATCAATTGACTTCAACGAAAAAGTAGAGGGGCCATGGCCCCCGCCGTCCATCGTTGGTTGTGGCGTAACGGAGCAGTATGAGGCCCTTAGTAAAAGTAGGAGTTTGGGGCCCCTGTTTGTTGCAAATCAAGTTTACAGGCTAAGCCCGAAATTAACCTTAACTGCATAAATTTTTTACATGCAATTTTTAAATACTATTAACTAATATCAACATGACAATTATTATGAAACGCTTATATAATATACAAAAAAAATTTCCCTAGGAGCCTAATTGTGTGGGGGCCCTTAGTTTTGCGCTTAAAGATGCACACCGTGCGTAACGCCATAGATCGTCGGAAGCCCTGCTAGCCTAGATAATCTAGTACTGTTTTCTGTAGTTTTAGTCTAATGTTATTTGTCTTTATGTTTTTGGCCTTGGGGTAGTCGCTGATTTTTTCGCTCCCCTTGGTATCGTTCCTGTGGTGTTGTCTAGAAGTTTTGGATAGGAATAGTAGATTGTAATTATCGTTGTTAATTATTTTATATGAAAATATATAAAAAAAAAGCCCTGCTCATGTTTACCTTCAAGATAATCGACTCCTCCAACTTCAAAAAATTGTTTGTCGCTAACTTGATAATCAATGGAAACAATTCGTATGGATCGAGCTCTGAATGGATTTGGCAGAAAGCGGCAGTCTCGTCTTCTTTCAATAGCCCGGCAAATCAGAGTCTAAAAGTGAATGGACATGACGGTGTTACTACAGTCTACTAGTTTACAAATAGGTTCTTCAATAATTAATAACCGCTTTCCCAAGTCTTGCAGCACAATGAGAGTCTCAAGATATTTACTTCACATCAAATTTTGGCAGTTCTCTCCAGGGTCTTTTTTAAGGAAAATTTAGAACTGCACGTTTTCGCACGGGGTGCTGCATTACAGGGCCGCTGGCCGGAACTGTGGGGGCATGTCCAGCAGGGACACACTATTCCTGAAAAACAGCACATACAGATAGGCTAGTAATCAATACTATTTTATTTTAAATGTCTAGAGGCAACAGGGGGCCTAGTGACATTTTTGGGGAAAAAAAGGGGCACAATCCTAAATTTTCCATTAGCTCGCGCGTTGCTCTGAAATCGTCTGGCCGTTCACGGATGCTACTTGAAACGGAAAACATGTTCAAGGAAGCCTCACCCTCAATTGAATATACAGAAATCACAGATTAAGAAAATCAGACACCGAAGAAGTAACGTTTTTGATAGTGGACGTATTTAAACTTTGATAAAGTTGCATTTGTGCACCTCTGGTAGCAAGGAAATTAGAGTTCACAAAATTTGAGTGTTGTTTTTTGGTTATCATCAACTAATGATTTTGTTATCATTTGCCTACTTGTTTTTTAAGATTCTTGAATTATTTTCTTGATTTATTTCTTTCAAGCAAAATTTTTTAGAACTGCACAGATTTTTCTTTAGAACTGCACAAATTTTTTTAGCACTGCACATTTTGTGTAGAACTGCACGTTAAAAAAAACCTTGGTCCTCTCAATATATTTACTTCATATTAAATTTTGCTAAGTACCCTGAAAACCAGTCTTCTTGATAGATGGGAAAACTGTGCATGATGTCAAAATTAAAATTAAAATTGAGTTAAAAAACGTTTAAGGCGAGGATTAACGCTAGGTTTAGTCTTTCGGTTTTGAGTTCAAGGCAATAGCTAAGATTACTTTTGCACCAAAGTAAAGGTTTTTAGCTAAGCATTGCACCTTGCCATTACCAGCAATTCATTTTTCAATGACCTCTTACCTGCGTATATGCCAAGTTAGTATGGGCGCCTGAATACACAATATTTTTTCCATTTGCATTTCTGTATCCCAGGGCAAATTTGCGATCGCCGTTTGGCGACCATTGGCCTTTCAATGCACCAATGACCAAATAGTTAATTCTCTTCATACGAAGAAAATCAATTTGAAAAAACACTGGGGCTGTTTGAAATACTGACTTCATAAGATCTGGTTGGATAGACAAACTATTGAAAAATGCAGTGTCCGAATTTCTGTAGCTTTTTGTAACTGACCAGCCATCGTTTTTCCACACTTGACGAGCAATTTTTGCATGAAGAGGGCTATCTGGAACCACAAATTGGTTGTTCCCAATGAATCCACTTGCCATGCCAAGTGGATGTGAAAATAGAATTCCTGAGTAACAATAACAATAACAGTAACAAAAGAACTCATTTATTTATAAAAATGAGGTCCACAGTTGATGACCAGCTTTAACTGGTGGTTTGACCTTTTGATAAATGTCATCTGCATAAAAAACCATGCTTTAGGAGCATGGGGTTAAAACTAGTCAACCCTTTATTGTAATCAAAAATATTGTGTTTCCAAAAAAATGAGATTATTATGCATCCATGAAACCAGTTTCGTCGAGAGGGGGAGAGGAGGGGTAACTACATGGGGCCCAGGCCTCAAAGGGTAAATAATGTTTTTTGGCTAAATAATGTTTATCACCAATTTAAGAGCCTGCAATTTTTTGTGCTTGCTTCAAATGACAGTTATGCAATAAAATGGGTGTACTTTTCTAGTGAGAGAGTTATAGAGTATTGCCAACATGAAACTTTTTGTCCAACCATTGGGGGGAATCACTATTTCCACTCTGGGACCATTGCTGGCTCTTGACGGCCCTGCATGAGACTTTGACAAAAATTAAATAGATTTAGAGGGGATGGCAGTGCAAAAAATAAAAGAGGGAAAAGAAATTAAGAGTCAAAGAAAGAGAGGGAATTGGAAGTTAGAGAAGGAGGTATAATTTGGTAAAGAGGCAGAAAAAGTATGGCAGAGATGAACGTAAAAAGGCACTTCCTTGTTTTTCCCTTGAAAAACTGTCCCTGGTTCCCCGCTGCATACATCAGGGGGTAGCCATTGCCCCTAATGTCGACAGAAAATAAGCATATTTCCTCTTTGCTGCTGTTATCTGTCCTTATTGTGACTTTCTTGCCCTTTTGTTCTACTTTCACCTGACTTATTTTAGTCTGGACATTAAATTAAATTAATCCATCACAGAATCAAGATAATTTTCAAATCAATGACATACATCCCAGTGGGTCCTGTAGAAATTTTGCTCTCTTTAGATTGAAACTGAACTGAAATATATGTTTTGTGCCATAATCTTATGTTGAAAAATGCCCTTTTTATGCATAAACATACCTGGAAAGTTCTGGCTACATTTTTTTATAGAATTATCATTAATGTTGCAATTGAACTCTGGGGAAGCCTTATTGCAAATATTGTAGTCATGCAATTGCTGGCTCCTGCAGCAGTCTCCTTCAAAGGTGAATGACAAGCAGTTACCTGCAAGAAAAAAGTTTAACTAATGTTTACAAAGTTTCAATAAAATCATCATTTAATAATCATCCATATCACATAAATTCTGCATTATACCATTACTAAGATTTATTTTTAAATCCCATAGCACAAATGTGGAATAACTATGAAACAATGTACTGCAGAGGCAAAACAAGTAAAAAGATTCAAAAAGTAGCTTCATCTTTATGGACGATCTGACAATTTAGATTTGATTTACTTCTTATAGCAAGCCATGCACCAAATACTGCATTGCAATGACCAATGTTTGCAGACATGATCAAAGTTATAGATATACCATGATAACATCTTTGAGATGAAGGAATAATGGAAAACATGCATCATTGTACCAAATAAGTGGGACCTTTGTGACATCAATAAGCAGCATAGACAGGGCTGAATCTAGCCCTCTTTTAACAGGAAGGTAAGAAAGACAAAATTTCCAACAATTGCAGACAAGATTTCAGACAATTGACAGTAAAAAAGACCCATAATTTACAGAACAATAGCCTATTGCTTAAACTATTGTTTAAATCAGGTCAAATTTCTGATGAAATGGCAATTTTGTCCTTGGGGGGAGCGGTCCCCCCTCAGCCAACCCATTGGCTTCAGCCCTGACCTAAGTTTGCAGAGTATGGCCGATCTTGACAAGATCTTGGGTGCGACAACAGTCCCGCACTAAAACCTTACAAAAATCATGAGGTGCGCCACTACACTATGGGTACCGCAGCACAAACACAAAACTTAAAAATCTGAGGGACGCCCAGTTGCGCTTTCTTAGACATTAAAGAATTATCTTGGGTGCGCCATTGCCATACTTTGCATTCTGGCGCTGACCATAGAACTCCAACTGTTGTCTGCATTCATGTTAGCACTGTATGAAAAGTATGGAACTTTTCACCAAGATATCAGGTGCGCATATGTGCAATAACACTAAGTGTACACTTTTAGGGCGCAATATCACCTGACTTGTTCACACTTGGCAAACTAGCATTTGGGCAAGGCCAATTGTAAATTTTTTAGGGAAATTTAGCAATGCGGACCTTATTAATTAATATGAATATGATAACAACCACGAATCCATACAAGATGGTTTTTCACCGTGCGATAAAATTAAGAATTTAATAAAAATAAATAAATATAATAAACAAATAAATAAATAAAGTAAAATAAGTATAAAAATGTATAAACAATATAAATTTATTGGCAAATTGATTAAGGTATAATTCTCGAATGTGCTTGAATGTGCCCTTGTTAAAACCAAGTTATGCCCTTCCCCTCGCGGAGATTGTGGGTGTAATTATCAGCAATAATATTTATAACAATAAATGTACCAAATACTGACTACAATCGAAGCGAAGGAAAACCCATTACGTGTTAACACATTTATAATTGTTGCATCTGGGATTTTTCCCTCTTTCTTCCTGTAAAACTCTGGTTGCACCGTTCTGCATTGACTTCAACATAATTGTAATCAGCGGATGAACGCTTAACAGCACCGCAATTTTGTTTTGTAAACGAAAATATAAATTTTCCCGCGCTCTAAGCCCCGTATGAAGAAGGCCTCGTTTCAATCAGAACTTCAATTCTTGACTGGAGAAATCTATTGTAACTGGTCATTTAAAACAATAGATCTATTGTCCCTTTTGACTAAGAAAACAATTTGTTGCCTCCCCCCCCCCCCCAGTATTAGCAAGGATTACCTTTGGTATTAATTCCTGATAAGGGGTCCTGATAATGATGGTTCACTAACCACCACCATCAAATAAAAAAGGTTGTCTTTTATTTAGGACAAAATTTTTTTTAAAGAATGCCTACTTTTAATGCCGATTAGTAAGCGCGAAATATGTTTCATTGTTTGTCGATCAACTGCGGCCATGAAGCCCTCGAACTAGGAGAAAGAAGCAGAGACAAGAGCCTTTTCTATAGCAGGGAAGTGTCCTTTTTAGGAAGTGTCCGTTTTAGCTATGATCTATGTTCAAAAAGGGGAATTTTTGTAATAAAAAGAGGATGCAAATTCAAAATTATGCACGTGCCCCCCCTAGCGTCGGAGTGTCAGAAAATTTTTTAATACATCTAGAAATTTAGGAATAGGGGTGCTTTGAAATGCGACAGCAGTAACCAAATAAACCAAATCTTGAACTCAAGTTTTCACGCCATTTGCTCCCAAAATATGTTTTAATTGGAAGATTGATTTATTAGATTGAAACCTCATACTATCTCAAAACACCAACTTAAAAGTTTTTGTTCCTCTCAGAATTTCAAGTGAATATTTAAATTGCTTATGGATGACCACTGCGCATGCGTGTGGTGACGTCATTGGATTTTAATGTAATCCCTCGTCGGAAAATCATTGATTTGTGCCCCTCCTATAAGTTCCTACCCACGACGCCCCTGGCAAGAAGACATGCCGTTTCCGGCTTAGTGCAACCGTTCCTGTGTTCTAAAAAAATTCAAAACAACAAATTTTTCAAAGGGGATCTTAAAAATCTACCGCGGGCATTTTCAAGTTTCCCCCTGATTCCTTGGGTGCGCCAACAGTCCCGCACCTCACGTGCAGGTGCGCAAAACCATACAAAAATCATAAAGTGGGGCACTACACTATGAGTACCACTGCACAAACATAAAAACTTCGAAATCTGAGGGGCGCCCAGGTAGGCTTTCTTAGGTCTTTAAGAATTATCTTGAGTGCACCATTGTCATACTCTGCATTCTGATGGGGTAGCCGTATTTCTTCAATCCTTTCGTATTAGCAGGAAGTTTCGCTTATTAACAGTCGAAGAAGGGATAGCAATCACGTGGTTTTGATGTGTGTTAACAGTTGAAATGGAATTCTGGGACTTTTGTTATCATCTCCTGTGCTTGCCAGCCGGGTTGTGAAGAGACTCAAAACCACATAGCTGGTGCTTGAAAAAAGGCTTTGCAGTTAATAAGATTAATCTGATGAATCAACATTTGTATTGAATAGTTGCCATTAATATTTAAACATTAATTTTACTCTTCTTTAATCATTTTATCTGCAAGCCTCAATAAAACAGGTGGTTCGTTTTCGGTATTCATTGGTTAATAGGTGGCAGCACTGACAAATTTCGTTCTTAATATCAGTTGGAGGTTGTATTGCTCAATATGAATGGACTAATAGCCCTGTCAATTGATACGTTTGAAACTGCAGGTAATTCACTGTAGCACTGTATTAATTATTGATGCATTAACTCAGAAGAGAAACTAACGTGGAGAATTCAGACAATGTTTTAATCCTAATTAGACCTGAGATTCCCAAATCAATGCAATCTATTTCATAGGAAAGGAAAAAATATGTAAGAACACGAGCCTCAAAATTGATCGGAACTTAAGAAAAAATTAAGAACAAGCTGAGGCTGACGCACTGTCGTAAAATGTAATTTTGAACAAGGCTCAACACGCTTTAAATTAATATGTTGTTATGAACTTTTTATTTCCATGTTAGCCTAAAACAGGGGGTGGCGCCAGGATTTGCCTGACGGGGGCTAGGTTCTCCAGAAGGGGCTATACAACAGAATATAGGGTATCTTTCTGAGCAGAAGTACACAATTCTCCGTTAAAAATTCACCGACAGGCGTAACAATTTTCCCAACAGGGGGGCCACAGCCCTCTGCCCCCTCTAGCGCCACCCCTGGACTGAAGAGAATAAAAACTTTTCTAGCTATTCTGCTAGTTTACCTGGATGTCCAAACAAAAAGCTTCACGTAAAACTGTTTTTCTATAGCTTTTCTGTGCAAGGAAGTGTGAATTAGAAGGGATAGTGGCCACAGTTCATCGAAGTGGCTCTATAGCCTTTGTTCCCTACCTCAAACCCATCAAGTTAAAACTCAATTTGTTGTTTAATGTATATTTTTATATCTGATGTTTTAATGATGGTATAAACCGCTTTCCTCAAAGATCCCTCGCTCTCTTAAAAATTAACGTTGGAATGCTTTTTTTGCTTTGAAGTGAAGACTAAATTCAAGATGGAACCTCACCATTTGCATTCACATGGGCTCTGCTGATTAAAGAAACCGCAATGAGGAATACTTTCATTTGCAGAAACATCTTATTTGTTTGCACTCCTGTTGAAGAGAAAAAATGAAATCAGACATCATGTTTGAAAATCTAAAGATTATCAATAGCTACCAGTGGCGGTCCTGTCCGTGTGGTAAATTGGCGGTCATAAGCCGGGTTCTGCGAAAAATGCAGTGTTAAAAAATTTACAGGCCCTTTCCTAGCATCACAGGTTTTTTAGGCTACGTTTGCACGAGTAAAAGTGGATCGGATGTAGAATGGATCATACGCCCTGCGTTCACACGAGATATCGCAGTCCGCTTTCCGACCTATTTCACAATCTCTTTAAAAATATATCCAGTTTAGATCCGATCAACTTTTCCTCGTGTAAACGTAGCCTTAATGGGTGTTGAGTTGATCAATTTCTTTCTGTCATACCCTAAACTTGGCCCTTTTAGTTTGGTAACTACCATGCAATTATGACGCCAGACCCCTCTTGCTGATAATTATATATAAACAAAGCATTTATGGCTTGATCAAAAATATGCCCTATTCTAGATTAGTTTAGAAGCTGGAGCGCTCCTGCTGCAAGGAATTATCTACATGCAAGCACCTCTTTTTCCTGTGTTGCTCTATAGAAATGTGTCTCATGTACATCGCCACGTTTTTCATTTTTGTCACTTATTTTAAGCTGTGAAATGATTCCTCGAGAATTTGGTTGGCAGCCTGCTATTTATTCTTTACTTTATTTGTTACAACATCTTTCCCATATTTGGTTTTAAGCGAAATAGTCCCTATTGTTATGCAAATCAGATAATTCGAATTGAGCCAATTATGATAGACCTTGTAAAACTTCTGCACGACCCTGCAAGTCCGGACTTTTCGCTCGCTCCAAAAAGAGAGAGAGACTTGTAGCAAGTCCAGCAAGACCCAAAACATTAAACGGAACTGCAACAAAACACGATTACACATATAAGCATAACAGAAATATAACATTACCATCATAACACAATCGCTGCATCTTGCTGCAAACAAACAGTCCGAGCTGTAACCAATTTGGGGGTTGGGTGAAGGAACATTAAGTAGTGTTAGTTTTCAAACATATTTCAAGAGGCAATGGGATTGAATTATGCGAATATAACTACTTAGAATGGCGTTCTTCTATCTAATCTATCTGCTGCGATTGTTAAACGGGATAACAGGTGGTTTACTTTATAAGAAAGTCTAAATGGAAGAGGTACTTGGCTCTTCAAAAGATTTGAGAGTTGTTCAAACTTAATAATATATATGCAATTGTTTTTTGTCGTCAGAAGTTACATCTCTCACATAGAATAACAGTTCATAGAAATATTTCATTGCTTAAATGGTGAACCAAGCCATTTCTAGTTCAGTTTTGTCAAGATGTCGCTCTTTAAAGTTCGGAATGTCTGCAGCACGGAAACTGTCGTAACGATTGTAGCTACGATTTTTGTACTTTCCTTAGAGTTTCCTGACAAGTAGCAACAGGTTTTTAAAAATTTGATATCTTTTTGACAAAATTGAGCCTTGGATTTCTTGATTAATAAGTTTAACGCTGAAATATTTTAATCCAGCTGCTTTTTGTATGACGTAAAGCAGTTGCAGAAAGCAAAATATTGCATGCTTTGTGAGCTATGCAATAAGCCTTTACCGAGCTATCATAACTTTTGAAGGGGCCGAAATGCTACTTTGCTTTAAGCAACATTCTATGTAATAACACATGATGGAACTATTTTGTATCCCTTACGTCATCCCTTACATTAAGCGACTTGGATGGCTAGCTCGACAGCAAAGGTTAAATATTCAAAAATAAAAGCATTCAATGCAAATAGATATATGAGCTTTGAAGTGACGAAAAAGTAAGTAATATAATGAACTTACGTGAACTTAACTAATTTGATGTCATCCCTTTCCGTCTGATTTGCTAAATCTTTGAAACCAGACTCAGTGAAACAGTTGCCCAAGACCTGTCTTGACAACGAATAAAAACGTTGTATGATAGTTCACTAGTACCATGAATGGCATGAATAACCATCAATAGCTCTATACATAATATTATATAAAAGATGTTCTATCGGTATCTGTAAGAAAGATGTTCGTTAAAACCAAATTTTCAAGACTTAATCTAGCTAAAGAATTATACTGTAAACAATTTTTCACTATAAAAATATAATCTCCTGGAGTGCAAGAATTACCATTGGGAGCAATCTCTTCTTCTTTGGTTTTGCTCATATATATCAACAAAAAAATGCAGATTCAACCACTTGTTTCACGATTCTCCTCCACAGTTCCTTTTTCTTTGCTCCTGTAACTACGAAGTTTAAAAAACTGACGAATGAGATAAGAGGAATGACATCGAATGATTGATCTTTGCTCACGGCCCTTTGAATTTCCCTATAAATTGTTGTTATTATTTTTGCTTGTTTTCTAACAGGAATCTTTTCACACATTCTCCCTTCAATAGTTTGCAGTGCTCTTCTTGCTCGCCATTCGTCTTCTAGTTTCATTATGTGTCCAAGCAGCATCCACCTTTGTTCTGTATTTTTGTTGAAGTTGTTGGATATTTGCCTATTCATATAGTTTTTGATTATTCATTTTATGAGGCCAATTAATTTCCAGCACTTGCTCTCTGTGGAAGCTATTCGTCTTCTTTTCATCAGATTTTAACAGGAGGGACAGCAGAGGGGGTCAGAGGGGGCTGTAGCCTTCCGTCTGGGAGTGTCAGGTCCCCCGTTGGGGAAAAAATTTTTATCTTTGTATTTTATGAGAAAAAGAATATCATTTCTAGGTAGAGAGAGTATGTCCAGCTCTAGCGGTGAGGAAGCACTGGAAAAGTGGGGGACCAGGGGACTGGCCCCAGAAAAATTTGCATGACCACGCCGTTTAAGCTCCCGAAAAGTGCAGACAACGTCCTTTTCAGTTAAATTTAGAGTGGGTTTTCGTTTCGAAAATTCATTAGAACGTTTAATTACATGACAAAAGTGCTAGATCTAGCCTACCTTTCCAGATAGATGCATTTTTGTGCGAGTCTCAGGAACCAGCTCCTTGATTTACAGGCAAAAACTTCTAACTCGCAAAAGTCAGGTTGTTAGAAGTGGTTGCTGGGGGCAGAATGAACAATAGTTGTTGCTGTTGTAGTCACTCACTTGCAGGATCAGGCTCAAAGTTGGACACATCTATCCGTGTCTTAAGTATTAAAAACCGCAAAGATGCCGATTATTACAGAAGTCATCGTTATCGCACTAATTATCTCCTTGATAATGGCTACAATAAAAAAATTCTACGACTGGATATGTAGTTGTTTTGCCGGTTCAAATCTCCCAACTCCACCAGCTTATCCGATCCTGCGCCATTTGCCTTATTTCTGGGGCGGTTTCAATGACGATATTACGCTAATGCGATGGGCAAACGATTTCAAAAAGGAAGGATTATTCAAATTTGATGTTATGCTAGGTATATAATCTTTGTTTAGATAATAATCTCATAAATTTAGTTTCCATTTTCGCGCCCACATTTAGGCCTCACGATATAATTCCTGATTCAGTGATTCTCAGGCCTAAAATCAAAACGAGATGCATGGCTCAGAAGAAAGAAAAGTTCGCTATGCAGGCCTTCCAGCCAGATTTGCTTTTATGGCAGCACCCCGTGTGAAGTCCTTTGCACTCATTTTAAGGGCGTGGTCAGGCAAAATGTTTAAGTAGGATTCATTTCACATGCTACAAAAAACTTAGATAAATACAAAACACTTGTAGTTAAAAACGTTGAAATTATACAAAAATTTTTTGGAGCAATAGCTTCTCCTGCCCTTAGAAAAAAAGCATCACATAGACGTAGGAACCAGGGGGCACAAGGGGCACATGCCCCCTCCAATTTGAAAATTTTGGGTAGAGTGCCCCTTTGAAGCTTACAGTGTTGCCCTTTTTTGTCAACCGTATAATTAAAATGTACCTTTAGATACTCAGTTGCTACATGAAATGAGAAAAAGCAAATACATTAATGAGTCTCTAACTCATTCACCGCCACCCTTGGCTCTCCAAAACACTCTCTGACACTTTTCAGAAAATTTTTGAGGGTGCCACTCAAAACTTGTGCCCCCCTCTTTTATAATGTTTCCTACATCCATGATTTTACTATTGTTCTTGCCACTATTTTCACTGCCTTGTCCCCTTGCGTTGGAATGCAGCAATTGTTGCTTGTTACAATTCATCCAGGATTTGACTTTGGTTGTTTTCAATTAAATGATTTAAGGTCATCACATTTGAGGTAAATATCTATGTAACATGCAAGAAATAACTTAAAAGCGCTTAGCAAGTCATTTATGTAAATAAGGAATGCTAAGAGACCCAGAACACATCCTTGGAAGGACACCTTACCTTGTCTCAAATCAACAAGATGAATAACGATTTACTGAAACAAACTATTATGCTCAGGTAAATATGTTTAAAACAAATTCAAAAGGAGGCAAAAACATAATAGGAAGGTAGGACAAGGGGTGTCACACCTCATACCCCTAAAGAAATGGGCCGGATGTGACCTTTAATGAGATTTTTTATGCTGATCTTTTTTCTTTCAGGACCACAAAGAATCTGTATTTTTAAAGAGGAATTCTTGAAGAAGATTTTAGTAACGAATAGTAAGAAGTATCTGAGAGCTAGCGTTATTCCAAACACTTTTCCAACAATAGCGAATGGATTATTTGCATCAAATGGCAAGGAACATGCCTGGCAAAGGAAATTGATTAATCCTATTTTTTCATACTCATCAGTACTTGGGTTTGTCAAGGCATTTGATACAAACACTGCAAATTTAATCAAGGTAACTATAAAAAAACTTTCAGATTTGTCTTTAAGGCCAGCGGCAGAGCCATGGGGGGGGGAATGGGGGGTTCTGGACCCCCCACTTTTCTTAGAGTTTGTTCCTGAGATTCACACAAAAATTGAAAAAATTAGTCTCTCCGTAGGGGTATGCCAGATCTGTCATATTTGTCGTGTAATTAAGCAATCTAATGAATGTTCAAAACGGAAATCTATTCTAAAGTTAGCTAAAAGGGTGTTTTCCATGCTTTCAGAGAGTTGAAAAGGCATGGTCATGTCATGCACAAATTTTGGTAGCCACACCCTTTACCATGCCCATGACCCCCTCACTTTTCCAGTTCTGGTTCTACCACTGTTCAAGGCCATTGCCAACTGTCGTATTCAAATGTAGAAATGATATGATAATTGCCAATAATGTATATTTACTAGCCTAAGCAGCTGCCTTAGTTAATATCACAAAGATTATCACTTCTATCAACTCTGTCAATTTACTGACAAGGCATGCATTTTCATTAAAGATGATTTAAGAAAAGACAAAACCTTTCAGGTTACATAATCAGGTAAAGGTTACCTGGGGGGTACATGGAGATTGTGGGGGCTGGTACTCAAGCTGTGTCCCCTAAAGTGGGTCAATTATGTTGCCATGAACCCTGTATTAGATAATGATTGGCCAGACGTTAAGCTGCTGTAACCAAGAGGCTGGGACTGTGCAGTGGTTTTAAAGTGGAGTGGCTGATCGAGCCACAGTAGTGGTCTTGAAGAACCCTCTGAAATTTATTTAGACCACGCCCCTTTCAAAATAGACTTTGCTTCTTTAGGTCCTTGTGTGTATACAACGTCAGATAGAGAAATACAAGGAATTTGTTGAAAAACTTAAAATGCATTTTTTATGACATTTTTTGTCATATAGCTTTTAGGACTATCTTTGAAAAAAGTGGAGGGCTATAGCCCCTGCCAGCCCTATGGCTGCGCGGTGCCTGCCAAAGGGTGACGATTTCTAATGACCCATCCTCATTAGTGACTTAATATAACCCATCCTGACTTAATGATTTTCAGCATTGGAAAAACGCAATGGGCAAATCACTTACCGGTGTTGCAGAGGTGGACATTCTGCACGATTTCAATAAATTGACATTGGATGTAATTGGAGAGACTGCATTTGGATACAACTTTGAAACACTTGTTTCTGGAGAGAACAAAGTAAGCCAAGCTGTATCAACATTGTTAAAGGGCAGACTAAGTGTCATGGGACGGTTTCTAAGAAGATTTATACCGTTTTATGAAAAATTTCCTCTCAAGGAAAACGTTGCAATCAAAGAGGCAACCAAAGTGATGCAATCAATTGTTCAAAAGGTAAATATATATAAATATATAAGTACTTACCATAAGGGTGCTACCCAATTGTAATTTTTGAATCTCGACCTGGGATTCGAACCCCGGATGCCGCCACTGGAATCAAGCGAATAAGTATATGCAAATAATGTTGATTATTAGTTTAAAGTTGAAGCATTTAAAGACCAAATAAAATATCAAGTCTTGGTTCTTTTTATCTTATTGTATTTCATTTGATTTTTATTTTAGGTCTGTGTATTTATATACTGTATATCATTGTGATGAGTTTTAATGTCTCACAATATTTTTTAAGATGATATTGTTCCTTTTTGCAATGAGAAGGAGATATTTCGTTTGCTTGCAAGTTGTAGGGTTAGAAACAGTTATATATATATAAGTCAATGAAGTCAGTAAATAACATATAATAACAATACATTTACTAAAGAACAATAACTCAAATTGGGGCAAACCTTATGAAAAGCACTACTAAAAAGGAACAGAAAGAGATAGTAGTGTCTGAATATAAAAAAATATTCATGTTCAAGTCTAACTTTATTTGAAACTTGCTTGCATTCAGTATTTCCGAATTCTGGCATTCAACTCAAATTGATAATTCTTTATCATATTAACAGATAATTCAACAGAAACGAGCAGAGTTAGAGAATTCGGGTGGACAAGCGGTAGCCACTGATTTGCTCGCCAAGATGATTCTGTTGAAAGACGATGAATCGGGGAAAACAATGTCGGATAATTTGATAGAAGCAGAAGTGCATACATTCATGATTGCAGGACATGAAACGACGAGTGTTGCTTTGACATGGACGTTCTACCTTTTGGCAAAGCACCCTGAAATTCAAGGGAAAGTATGTTATGTTATGCAGTATACGGGGTTGTCGCTATCTGTAACGCTTGCATGTACGAGTGGTTAAGGTGCAGGTTTACGAAGCTCGCCAACCCAGCTTTTCATCATCCCGACACTGGTAAGGAGAAATCGTGAGGCAACAGGCCTTAACGCCCTAGGCCCAGCGATGCCGAAAGAGGGGGGCAAGGGGACAGCTGCTTCCCTTTCCCTTTCACAAGGGGGCAGAGGGGGCAAGAAGTGCTCTGCTTAATTCTATAAATTCTTTTCGACAATCAATCAAACAAGGCACAAATCGTCTTGGAACAGACATTTGAATGGACAGTGAGGTGCCATCACATTACTATAATAAGATACAAGTTTCTTTTGATTTTCTACAATTTTACAGGATGTATTTTGTGGTCAAGTGCCCTTCAAAGAATGTCTACCCCCCTGCGCCCTTCAATGTTTCGCATCCCTGCTTAGGCCCACATCAGCTGGATAGATGCCGACAAAATACCCATTCATGGTCAAAAACTGCTCATTTTTGGAGAAAAATTTTCAGTTAGGGAGCATAAAAAAGGTCTTTGCTGAAAAAGTGGTAGTAAATATTCTCTTAAAACTATTGATGGTATTATGGTAAGATGGTATCCTCAAACTATTTTCTCAATCTTGAAAAGCTCAGCTTTAGCTCTCTTTCTGAAGACAAGGTTTCAGTTTTATAAAATTGTCCCTTTTTAAGGAAATTAATACGTACATGATACTATGTTCTATTCTTACAACAGGCAAGAAAAGAAGCCCAAGAGATCCTTGGAGATTCAGAAACAGTCGAGAGTGAGCATTTGGATAAAATGGAGTACATCACAGCAGTGGTTAATGAATCCCTTCGTATCCGATCTCCGGCATCAATTTTCTTACGGGAGGTTGGGACCGAAGATCAGCTCGGGGAATACAAAATACCGAAGGGTGCAGTTGTGATTATACCAATTTGTGTCCTTCATCGTTCAGAAGAAAACTGGAAAAATCATGACAAATTCATCCCGGAAAGGTTTCTAGGTATGTTTTGTATAATTTGTTTGCAACTATGGCTCTTTTACATTCCGCGGAAGGTTTCTAGGTATGTTTTGTATAATTTGTTTGCAACTATGGCTATTTTACATTCCGCGGAAGGTTTCTAGGTATGTTTTGTATAATTTGTTTGCAACTATGGCTCTTTTACATTCCGCGGAAGGTTTCTAGGTATGTTTTGTATAATTTGTTTGCAACTATGGCTCTTTTACATTCCGCGGAAGGTTTCTAGGTATGTTTTGTATAATTTGTTTGCAACTATGGCTCTTTTACATTCCGCGGAAGGTTTCTAGGTATGTTTTTTGTAATTTGTTTGCAACTATGGCTCTTTTACATTCCGCGGAAGGTTTCTAGGTATGTTTTGTATAATTTGTTTGCAACTATGGCTCTTTTACATTCCGCGGAAGGTTTCTAGGTATGTTTTGTATAATTTGTTTGCAACTATGGCTCTTTTACATTCCGCGGAAGGTTTCTAGGTATGTTTTGTATAATTTGTTTGCAACTATGGCTATTTTACATTCCGCGGAAGGTTTCTAGGTATGTTTTGTATAATTTGTTTGCAACTATGGCTCTTTTACATTCCGCGGAAGGTTTCTAGGTATGTTTTGTATAATTTGTTTGCAACTATGGCTCTTTTACATTCCGCGGAAGGTTTCTAGGTATGTTTTGTATAATTTGTTTGCAACTATGGCTCTTTTACATTCCGCGGAAGGTTTCTAGGTATGTTTTGTATAATTTGTTTGCAACTATGGCTCTTTTACATTCCGCGGAAGGTTTCTAGGTATGTTTTGTATAATTTGTTTGCAACTATGGCTCTTTAACATTCCGCGGAAGGTTTCTAGGTATGTTTTTTGTAATTTTTCAGCAACCAGGTCTCTTATTAGAGTTCAAATCAACTTTTTTAATCAGCAATTAAAACCAGCAGGTGGTAGCAAATCAAACTAGCGTCCACGCTACCACTGAGTTAATCGACGTGTAAGCATTAACTATTACTTATGTTACTAAAAATTTATTAAGATCAAACAAAAAGTTCCTTTTTTACCCAGTGATCGTGCTTTGGGAATCTATTGACTTTGTAGGAATTCACTTAGATTTGTTAGATTTTATTCCATTATGAAGATGATGGATCTCATTCTGTTTTCACGTGGAATCTCATGCCACATCTTGGCACCAGAGTAAAATAACTTCTCTTTGAGAATTCAAGTTTTAGTATCGGATGCTAATATAAAAGAAACTACGCCTTATTTGTATAGCGTATTGAGAAATGTTGATCAAAATTGAACTCGAATGATCGAATATTTTGAACTTAAGATTTCCTCTTTTCAGTGACCGTATGACCGAGATGTATTTGTGATTCAGCAAATGAAATGAAAGGAAATATTTTAAACTGTGAGCTTTCCCCTGGTCAGTGATTTTGTGAGCAAGTTCGTTTTCTTACTCTGCAAATCTTTTAATTTCTTTAATAGGGGAACAAGAAATCAGTAATTACAAATTCATGTCATTTTCAAACGGACCTCGCAATTGCATCGGACGAAAATTTGCCATGGTAGAGCTGAAGGTTGCAGTTGCAAAGCTTTTGAAGACTTTCAAGTTTCAGCTGGATCCAAATCAAGGTGAAATTGCGACAAATTTGCGTTTGACGCTCAAGCCTGTTCCAAATCCAATTTTGCGAGTTTCACTTGTAAATTAAAGAAACGGCTTTCACGGACATCTTGCATTTCACAAAAAACCGATATCATGTACACTATCATATACGCTATTTTATAAGTTCAGTTTTCACAATAATACAGGTTATAGAGCCTTACCATGACCCGATTAAATTTAGGGGGGGAGGGTCACAAGACTGAAAAGAGCCAGCAAATTAACAGTAGCAGAAAATATAATGAGGAAGGAAACGAAAAACTAGCGAAAAGGAAAATCTAACAACAAACAAACACCAAACGCTAGACCTGACCCTCCTATTAAATCAATCCTTTATCAACCCTGATCAACCATTTAAATAACTCCGCAGCAAGCCCTAATGTTAGCCTTAATTCCAACCCCAATTCTAGACAACCCTAGCGCTAAGTAAATCCTTAACGTAACCCTAATTTTTAAAGCCATTTTATTAACACATTGAAGCTCCTACTCACGTAATCAAATCGTATGAAAGTAGGAATAGAGTATGATTTGATGTGGTTAGTTTTGGGTCTAAGGTTATCGTAATCGTTCCCTATTCAGCTTTCGTATCGGCATTGATATACAGCGCAAGCACTGCATTTTGAATATTTTGTAGTTTTGTATATTCGAATGATTACTTTTTTATTTTCATACTCCATATTTAGACCAGATGTATCTTGTTAAATTCGGTGTAATTGTATTCAATAGTTTCATATTTATAAACATGACTACAAACCGACCTCAAATCTCTTTTTCGAATTATTTTTTAATATCTACAAAGGCTTGAATCACTCGAGAGTGTTTTTCATGAAGGCCCTCTATTTAGCTTGTGTAGTCTCCTTCAACTTTTTCTTTTCGGCTTATCCCCATTCGGGATCGCCACAGCGCGTATTATCCCTCCATTTCTTCCGGTTCCCAGTGTCCTCCTACTCTGATCTCCCGCCTGTCCTCTTTCACGGTTTCCGTCCACCTCCACTTCGGTCTCCCTCGCGTCCTACTCCCCAGTACCCGCATAGGTACTCCTCCCCTCCTCGCGACACGTACCTATACCATATCAACCTGCTCAGCTTGTCCCGCAGCTTCGCTGTTCCTCTGATGACTCCATTCCTTATCATGTCCTTCATTTTCACACCCAGCCCCCACTTTCAGTTCTGTCACTAAAGGGATTTAGCAATTTTAGTAATTTATTTAAAAATTTTAACTTTATAAGTAATAACACAATAATACCATCATAAAAGGAAGGTATAAGATCAGGCCAATCGTTCTGGATATAATTTGAAAGACCTTAAAATGAAAAATTAGTACAGAATAAGATATCTTACATGATTATGTTAGAGTTTATTTGGGTGAAAATGAAAAGCGAAAACACAGCAAGTTTACAGTCCTTCTGAAATGGCGTATCTTAACAGAATAAAAACTTTTTGAGACGCCTGTTTCTGTTAAGTTCATGGGGTTGTTGGCTATGCCGTAAAAATCGGCAAGCATATACGGAAAAATGGCATTACTTACAATTGTTCAACCGGGTCTCCGGGCTGCTTCTGCTAATTTGTTAGTACAAAAATTTAATGGAGCAATGCTTAAATGTCGTCATGAAAAGCGCGGGAAAGTCTTAGTCACGTGCATTCTCACGTGTCCTTTCACGTGGTTTAGTCACGAACCTTAGTACACCTTCCAGCCATTTAGTTTTAAATTTCATGCTGCACTTTATTGATTTAACATGTCAAAGAATATTAACAACTACATGTCAGACATTACTTTGGTTCGTTGTGATATGTTACTGTTCGGTTAAGGTCATCAGGTGGCCATTACAGCTACACAAGGGGGGTTTAAATTCCTGCTGCAGCCAACACAATTTTGCAAAAAACTAGCCTTTCAAGGTAAATTATGTTTTGACCTAATTCTCTAAACTCTAAAACAATGTAGATCGAAGTTTTTATCTGTTTATGACGTCATAATCCATCTTGTCAGTTTTCAAATAATGGTTAGGGGTAGGTTCTCCTCTCACTGTTCTGAAAGTTTGTCGTGAGGTGCACTAAAAGTCAAACTAAGTCATTGCCTACAATGTGTGCAAGGTCTTCTGAGTTTTATTCTTTTTGTCAAAAGTGCCCTTTTGAGTTGTTTTTAGGCATTTTGGTTTCCTAACCCAAATAACCACAGCATGCCAATCAAAAACACCCACGTATAACTATAGGAAGCGTTGAAATGTAGCTCACCCAACAAAGCTGAAGCCATGAAGCCCATATAATAAAATTTTATGAAATTCCCTTCAGTAAACTGATGTGTGATGGATGAATTTAAAAAAATGTTAAAGGCAGAAATTCCCGTCAATGAGTCATCCACCTCTGGTAGGCGGTCATTTCAAGGTTTCCTTCTCCCAGAACGCTTCAAAATATTAATCATGCAACATTGTTAATTATGACTTTTTTAACTCAAAAAGTTTAACATGATGCTTATTTATGCAAGAAAAAAGTTTAATGGATTAATTTTAATGGCGTAATTTTCTTTTCCCTTTTCCTTCATGCTCTTTCTCATATTCAATCATAAGTTTTGCTCGTTTTCTTCCTGATTTTTGTTGTTCTTTTTCCTCTTCGATTTCATCTTCACTCGAGGCAGACATATCCTAAAAGAAAAAAGATCCGTATCTTAATAACAGAATTGACAAAAGGATGTTCGGCTTTGACAAGGCTTTATACAACAGTGATGAAACAAACTCTTGATTGCTTCGTTTCAAATTTCTTGCACTTATCAATCAAACAAGGTTGACTTTTAACATGAAGCAAAAACAATATAACACGGGACATTTTTTGTACATAGTTGCATGATGTTAGATGTTGATGCATGCTTTAGTATATTGTTGTATGTTGAAGTATGATGCTTGATATTAATGCATGCTGATGTATGTTGATGCATGTTGATGCATGTTGATGCACGTTGCTGAGTCTCGTTACATGCTGGAATATGTTGCTTTATTTTGATGCTTGTGATGCATGTTGATGCATGTTGCTGCCTCTCACTGCATGCTGATGTGTGTTGATGTATGGTGATGCATGTTGATGCACGTTGCTGAGTCTCGTTACATGCTGGAATATGTCGCTTCATTTTGATGCTTGTGATGCATGTTGATGCATGTTGTTGCCTCTTATTGCATACTAATGTGTGTTGCTTAACGTTGTACGTGCTGTTTCATGTTAGTTGATTTTGCGTATTGTTGCATGTTGTTGCGTCTTTTTGCATGTTGTTGCGTGCTATTGCACATTAGTCCTACATGTTATTGTATTTACTAGGCATATAATATTTAAAATTTCACATTTATTATTCCAATTTTCATTCCGAAATCGAGATATGAAGTTACAAATCTTTTAAATACCTCAATATCACTGATATCACTTTCTTCGATCTCGTCATCTTCGACAAATTCAGGAGCTTCTTCCTGACAAAACAAAAATAATGTTTTTAAAGCGTGACATCAGTAGATACAAGCAGACCAATCCGATTTATCTATTTCTTCAAAGAATAAACTTACAAATAAGCCCAGGCTAGGACCACTGATTCATAGGACGGAACCACCCCTGCTCCTCATCGAGCGGTATTAGGCCAGCTAACTACCACTCATGTTTGACGTAATATCAAATTTTGGGACAGTGATTGTATATTTGCCTCTCCAAGTGATGCCCTTGCCTTGTATAGTGAAAAAAGGTAGTTTCTAGTTGAGAAAACATCAAAACAATGTTTTGAAGATTACTGTTAACCGGTCTTCTAAAATAGTGCTCGATGCCGGAGAGGCAGAGCTATGCTAAACTTAGTGACAAAACAATAGAGTTTAAGTTGTAGCTTCAGGTTTCCCGCTTTATGCGATCTTCAGACAACTTGTCAAAAGAATGTAATGTACATTAACTGACCTCTTCTTCCTCCTCAGCCTCTTCTTCTTCCAGCTAAAAAAAGCATCGAATATAGTTATAGTATTCAGTTTTTACAACCCAAAGCGCTGTAAATACAGCGTAGCAAAAAACCGCTGCGTGGCGTTCTATCATGATAGAGAACAAACATATAGACTCCCATTTTCCTCTTCTCTTAGTCACATCTTATCAAGGGCAAATTACACGATGGCTCATCAGAGATCTTTTTATTTACCGAAAGCTTTATCCATAAGTAATTTAGTTATCTGTGCTTCAACTCGACTAACGAACTTTAGAAAGATCCAAAAATTATCGCAAAACGTAAAATCATCTATCACGTAATTTCAAATCTTTTTCATTACAAATTTGAGTAATTTTAAATATTTTCCACATGTGACGTCACTCATCAATAACTCCAGAGGAATACAAAGACTTGATTGGTTAATACGGAACATATCAACAAACACATTGATTGGCTAGAAACAATTTTTGCGCGTGTTACTTTCTTCTCTTCATGACACTGATTAGTTAAATTATGTAAAGTAAAAACTTAAAATACTACTTACCTCTCCATGATCTGATTCAACTTCTTCCTCATCTAGTGCTTTATCGAAAGCAGTTGCTGGGAAGTTGTAAATATCACCATACTATAAGAAGATGAAAAATCTTATAAATAATTCTTGTTGAAATAATATTTAAGTATTGTCGTATAATGAAGTCACATGTTCGCAATACTTATATTTTCTTTGCCAAACCTTAAAAAAACTGCTAATAACTTTAACTGACAGAGGTTTTGATAGCAGGCAACCGAATCCAATTGAAGGATATTTAATAGCAGTTAAATCAAAACTCTTTCAATGCAGGAAATATGCATAATTTGTGTCTTTTCCGGCTCTAAATTTTATTGAGAAGCAAGCTATCATTTTGTTTTCCAGACAATCTTGAAAAAAAAAGGTGGCTAAAAGAGAATATAGAAAACAACGCAAAGCGATAGGGACACAAAACAAAACACAACAAAATTAGCGCATTTAAACAATATTTTTCCAACGAAAAATTCTTGTCTGTTGTTGCATACGGGACATCGTCAGACGACATAACACTCTGAAAAAGCGCCGAGTGTTGAACTTTACTTCTTTCGCGTTTGCTTTGAGTTCCGACTGCCTAGTGTCATTTCCTTTATTTTAATGTTCATTCATCCTTGCAAGCGTTCTTCGAAAATACGGCAGACAGCCTGCTATTTTGATCCTTACTTTTGCTTCATACTTTTACAGGCAAAGTTTGGTTGACTCACCGTTCCTTTTTTTAATCTTTCCAGCAATTCTTTTTCAATTGACTTTTCTATCTGAGCAGCTGTGAGAGCTTTCGCCTAGAAAAAAGAGATGAAATTGTCTTAGTGATAAGAGACAGAACTGGCAATTGATCTGAAAATGAAATTGGCGAATAAGGCAAGATTTTAAGACATCCCTGCATAATGCTGTACAAAGGCAACAAAAAAACCAGTTCTTGGAATATGATCCAAAGAGGCTAACGTTTAGATAATGAAAGAATTCCCGTTTTAAGGGCTAAGCTAGAAGAGCATTTGAAAGGAAAAGCCCAACATTGGAGACAAAGCTACGATCGCTAATCCTAGAGGAAAGAGCCATTTGTGAGCACTTTGTGGAGAGTTTAAGCTTTCAAATTAGAATAAACTCTTGTTTACAAACCTCTCTTCTTGCTTCCCTTCTTTCGACCTTTTTATTGACAGTCACTAGTTTTTTTCTGCAAAAATGATCAATTTTAAATTGTAAAAAAATTATAAATTTCCTAGACCTTTTCCAAGTCTATTTCTTGGTCTATCAGCATTCAAACAATATAGGTGCTCATGTGAGGGCACAAGACTCAAAGTGGGCACAGCAAAGTGAAAATGAGAAACACAATATTCCATCTTAGAACACTCATAGCTTCTCACATATCTGCAGGTATAATCATGTTCTTTTTACAAATATATATCTTTATGAATTTAATCAAAGATAGACAAGAATCTATTAAAATACAGTTTAAAAAACTTACTGTGTTTTAAGCTTCAGTTTTCTCATTCGAATTAAATACTACAAAAAACAGAAAACACCACATCTAAATGATACTGAGATGGGTAAACAAGTATTTTGTAAATCAAGAGAAGCTTCGCAAAAAATAATAAAGAACCATCCATGGCTGTTAAGAATGAAAAAGGCAGTAAAAAAAAGTTACAACAAACAAAGACTGAGAAGAGTATTAGAACACTATTTGATTTATTGATTTATCAGATTTTTTTTATATCTTATCATCATTTACCACTTATATTTTTCTTTTATATTTTGAGACCTATAAAGACTTGCCTGTTTTATCCTAGTTAATCTTTGTTTACACCTGTGCTTTATATAACTTGGCCAATAAATCAAGTTTGTGTTTATCTGTTCCAGTGCTTTTTCATAATTCTTTGACAACTTCACTTTCTCCCATAACTTTGCTGGTGTATGAGCTCTCTCGATGGTTTTCATATAGAGGTAGCAGACACCTAAACATAAAGCAACATCAAAAATTATAAATCGTGATAGTAGCAATGGAAATAAAGATTGTAAATGTGTCTTTGAATAAATACAACTCTAACAGACACAAAATTCTAATGTATGCATGAAAATTTATAAAAAAATTCACGTATGTGAAAAAATCTGAACAACCAAAAGTGGCAAGAACACAAATCAATTATCAAAATAAATTGTTTCTGTTTTAATTGTTGTTCTGCTGCTTTCAGATATTTTGATTTACTACACAGTCATTTATTACTTTTCATTGCATTTTCTACAGTAAAAAGTCAATGCAATTAGAGTTTTACTCAGTGGCGGACACTTGGGGGGGCCAGGGGGGGGGCAATGGCCCCCAATATTTTGGAAGACAATAGTCTTTTGTTCTAAAACAATGGAAATGTGTGATGTCATCCTACCAAAACAATAGGCTTGCCCCCCCCAATATTTGGACAAGTGTCTGCCATTGGTTTTACTATAGTCAGCTCTCTTGTTGATCTATATATTGATGCAATTAAACAATTTTGCTGTAGTAAACATTTAAGAAAGAATACCATCATGTTCTCTGACTGTAGCATATCTGCTGTTTGCAAGCGGACATGATGCTCTGTTACACAATCCAGTCAGATTGTATTCATTTCTGCAAAACGTCTTTGTTTCAGTTCTGGAAAGAAAACGAGAGCAATTTATCAGTTTCAACATCAAACCATTTAATCATAGCTACATTCATCTATTCTTTCTCCCTCCCTATGTGACATATTCTATGAGAACTTTTGCATCCTAGGACCAGCATTATACTCCATCCTGTAATGTTCTCAGGGTATTCACCTTTCTTTAGGCTTTCAGAATTTCTCTCTTACTTTTATTACTCTGCATATATGGTATTTCAAAGTAAACTAAGATATGTAGCTCAATTCTTATGGGGACATAATTCTTATGGAGACACACATGATACACTAAACACATGTTAAGATTCTATTGCATGTTGCATTTTCCATGCAGAATTGATTCCTTCTCTATCTTTCTTGATCCATATCAGGTAGGCGGCTTATAAAATCACTTTACAAAACAGCCTCAGTTCTGCTCAGGAACCAGGCACTTCATTGTTTCATTTTTCTTTGTATTGTAATGTTTCTTTTGCCTTCAATCTATAGGTAATTGTAACTGCCATAAATTGTTGGAACACATCAATTACACATCCTTTCCTGCAATGAGTGGCACAGTAACTGAATCATTTATTATGTGTAGTTATGTTTCTTTTAAAACAAAGTTTCTACTTAAAACTTACTTCAAAAAGTCATTTAATTTCTTAAAGATCAGCAATTTTATTTGGTAATGAGTTCCACAGTGTTTTTATGATTTCAATTGGAATATTTACAAGTTTTACCAATTTGTTCTTTCATTAGCAGCGGCGTGGACGAGTTGGTAAGGCGCAGGTCTGCGAACTCACGAGCCTAGAGGCACTGGGTTCGAGACCTCAGCTGAACTCTCTCTCCCCACAAAACCGTGCAGCCAACCCAGCTGTCCATCCTTTCAAGGTCGGTAAATGGGTACTCAGGAGAAATCTTGAGGACACAGGCCTTAGTGCCTCAGGCCCACATCAGCTGATAAGCTGCCAGAAAAACTTAGCCTGAGTTAACAAATAAACAAACAAACAAACAAACAAACAAACAAACATACATATGTTCAGGCTAGAATGCAGATCATGGCAGTGGCACCCCCAAGAAAATTCTTAAATGCCTAAGATAGCGCACCTGGGCACCCTTCATATTTTGAGTTTTCATGTTTGTGCAGTGGTACTCATAGTTTAGTGGCACACTTTTCGCTTTTTGTGTGGTTTTTGCGCACCCGCACCTAAGGTGTGGTACTGTTGGCGCACCCAAGATTTTGTCAAGATCGGCCATACTCTGCTAACTGTTGTTCTGGCATTCAAGAAATGTCAATCTTTGTCTCCCTCTATTTTGTCTTCCCATTCACAGGTCTAGTTAGCATCAATTCCAAATTCAATCAGAATTTCATATTCATGTGATACAAACGTAATACTTACTTTGTTTTGTATGAACAGAATCCTTTATCAATCAGGTGCCAAATTACCTTCAAATAATAAAACAAAATATTTTTTAATACGTTTTTTAACTAGATGAGATATGAAACATTACATTAGATTATCTGTACAAAAGAATGAGCCCCTTTTTGTCACTTTTTCACAATAAATATATGTTTAATTTACCCGATATTCTCGTTCTGCGTGGAAAGTTTTAAAAATCATACTTCGAAAAGATTGCAATAACTTAGGTTTTATTTATAGGTACACTATTATAAATAACAAAGGTTTAAGTAAAATTTGCAATGAGTGCATTGTATAGAAGGGGGTAATACCACTGTCATTCTTGATGGCCACTTATACTTACGAAGTTTTGTGGACTGACTTATATGCGCCTGACGATTCATGACGATTCAAGACGATTCATGACGATTCAAGACGATTCGGCGTAAATATATGGTTCATTGTCGGGTCAATTTCTTGCTTACAACACAAGTATTTTTCAAAAGAAGAATTTCAACAAATTCATGGAAGCCTTATCCATCGTTTATGGCTACTGGTATTTTCTAGTTTTCCTGCAAAATGTTGAAACATTGCAGAAATCCCTCTGCGTTTTGCATGTGAACAACCCTTCGCCAGGCCATTTTCCTTGCAGTCGATGTCCTAATTCTGCATATTATCGGTAGTGAGATTTGAAAATCTCCGGAAAAAAAACATTGGTCATACCTTTAAAAGATTTTTCAGGAATTGCAACAAGTCGTGGCGATGAAAAAGTTCTTTTCATTCACGTCTGAGGTGGACGTACTTTACCTGCATTTCTTGTGCGATTAGGCCTAATTTTGTGGCGAAGCATGTTATACTGTCGATATTATGGTAAAAATAACAAAATTTCTACTTAAGGATTTGCTCAGGGAAAAATTTTCCATCTTATGTATTAATCTGCCTCTTGTTTACATGCATTTTACCAATGGTATCGCTTCTCACAAGAGTGAAAATGATCGGGGAAAATGGACATCTTTTTGAAGGAGTTTCCCCTTTCTGCAATGAAACTAACTCAAACTCAAACTCAAAATATGCCTTGTTTAATGTCAACCTCATCCATTGAGATTATTATCCAAGCAAACTCAATAAATTTTGTTTTTATTATTTTGAAAACTTTATTTTCTTTTACGTTTTACGTTTTTTTAAGGATTGAAAGTAATTTTAGGAACTGACAATTAACCTCAGGGAAAGCCCCTGTCTGGCTTGCAGCATGCCCTATTTCCAGAAAATGGTGTATGTTGTAGGATAAATAACTTTGAGAAAAAGTGCAAATATGAACATTTTTCATAAATAGTCGTGTTTATCGGTTCATTCTCACCCGTTTATAGGGATTCTCGAGATATTTTGGTTTCTGTAGGTATGGGGGGCTTCGTCGCAAAGTGGCCCAAAATTATGATACAACACTCAAACGGTGCACTTGGTGGGATGAATAACTGTAATTAAAACTAGAAATATAAAAATATTTCATACACAGTCGTGTTTATCGACTCTTTCTCACCCGTTTATAGGGATTCTCGAGATATTTTGGTGTCCTTTAGGTATGGGGGGCTTCGTCGCAAAGTGGCCCAAAATTATGATATAACACTCAAATGGTACACTTGGTGGGATGAATAACTATGTTTACAAATGAAAATATAAAAATATTTTATAAACAGTCGTGTTTATCGACTCTTTCTCACCCGTTTATAGGGATTCTCGAGATATTTTGATGTCCTTTAGGTATGGGGGCTTCGTCGCAAAGTGGCCCAAAATTATGATATAACACTCAAATGGTACACTTGGTGGGATGAATAACTGTGTTTAAAACTAGAAATATGTAAATATTTCATACACAGTCGTGTTTATCGACTCTTTCTCACCCGTTTATAGGGATTCTCGAGATTTTTTAGTGTCATTTAGGTATGGGGGGCTTCATCGCAAAGTGGCCCAAAATTGTGATACAACTCTCAAACGGTGCACTTGGTGGGATGAATAACTATGTTTAAAAATGTAAATATAAAAATAATTTATACAGAATTGTGTAAATCGACTCTTTCTCACCCGTTTATAGGGATCCCCGAGATATTTTAGTGTCCTTTAGGTATGGGGGGCTTCGTCGAAAAGTGGCCCAAAATTGTAATACAACACTCAAACGGTGCACTTGGTGGGATGAATAACTATGTTTACAAATGAAAATATGAAAATATCTTATACACAGTCGTGTTTATCGACTCTTTCTCACCCGTTTATAGGGATTCTCGAGATATTTTGATGTCCTTTAGGTATGGGGGCTTCGTCGCAAAGTGGCCCAAAATTATGATATAACACTCAAATGGTACACTTGGTGGGATGAATAACTATGTTTACAAATGAAAATATAAAAATATTTTATAAACAGTCGTGTTTATCGACTCTTTCTCACCCGTTTATAGGGATTCTCGAGATATTTTGATGTCCTTTAGGTATGGGGGCTTCGTCGAAAAGTGGCCCAAAATTGTAATACAACACTCAAATGGTACACTTGGTGGGATGAATAACTATGTTTACAAATGAAAATATAAAAATATCTTATACACAGTCGTGTTTATCGACTCTTTCTCACCCGTTTATAGGGATCCCCGAGATATTTTAGTGTCCTTTAGGTATGGGGGGCTTCGTCGAAAAGTGGCCCAAAATTGTAATACAACACTCAAACGGTGCACTTGGTGGGATGAATAACTATGTTTACAAATGAAAATATGAAAATATCTTATACACAGTCGTGTTTATCGACTCTTTCTCACCCGTTTATAGGGATTCTCGAGATATTTTGGTGTCCTTTAGGTATGGGGGGCTTCGTCGAAAAGTGGCCCAAAATTGTAATACAACACTCAAATGGTACACTTGGTGGGATGAATAACTATGTTTACAAATGAAAATATAAAAATATCTTATACACAGTCGTGTTTATCGACTCTTTCTCACCCGTTTATAGGGATCCCCGAGATATTTTAGTGTCCTTTAGGTATGGGGGGCTTCGTCGAAAAGTGGCCCAAAATTGTAATACAACACTCAAATGGTACACTTGGTGGGATGAATAACTATGTTTACAAATGAAAATATGAAAATATCTTATACACAGTCGTGTTTATCGACTCTTTCTCACCCGTTTATAGGGATTCTCGAGATATTTTGGTGTCCTTTAGGTATGGGGGGCTTCGTCGAAAAGTGACGCAAAATTGTAATACAACACTCAAATGGTACACTTGGTGGGATGAATAACTATGTTTACAAATGAAAATATAAAAATATTTTATAAACAGTCGTGTTTATCGACTCTTTCTCACCCGTTTATAGGGATTCTCGAGATATTTTGGTGTCCTTTAGGTATGGGGGCTTCGTCGCAAAGTGGCCCAAAATTATGATATAACACTCAAATGGTACACTTGGTGGGATGAATAACTATGTTTACAAATGGAAATATAAAAATATCTTATACACAGTCGTGTTTATCGACTCTTTCTCACCCGTTTATAGGGATTCTCGAGATATTTTGGTGTCCTTTAGGTATGGGGGGCTTCGTCGAAAAGTGATGCAAAAATGCGAGAAAACACTCTTGATTAGTACACTTAATGCTTTTTTGAAGAAATAAATGGAAGGTAAATGCGCTTTCTAGATAGGTTTTACTACATATTTCATAATTGATACTTGACTCGCTATTACACATCTAATATAGTATAATTATCATTTTGTTCATAATATCAGTTATAAAAACTTTCTGTGTACATTGTTGATTTTACGAAGATCGTGCTATGAATACGATCAATACGATGAATTTATGAATACGTATCCTATTATATGTAGATTTTCCTGTAAATTTCCATGAGCTAGTTTGGATTAAGTTTTTTAAAGTATTAAAATTTACATCACAATTCTTTTAAGACAGGTAAGGGCGTACCCAGCGTTTGTATTTGTCCTGTTTTGCTTATTAGTTTATCGACACCCAACTGATGGATATGCAAATTCAGCTTTGCTACTCCTCCAATGGTGAGGTATTAGTACAAGGTTAATTCTAGCGTTGCTATTGCTACGATACTTAACTTAATTAAGGATACTCAACTTCAAAATACACTATTTCCCTCTAAAAATGCAGTCTAAATGTTCTTACTCTAAATGTCCGCTAAAAGACGTCGAAGAGCAGCGAATGGACCAATGCCATTCCCAAATTCAATTTGAGAAATGTTAAGGTTATTTGTATCTACTATTGGCAAAGATTTCCAGCTAGGAAGTTGCTTCCTTTCAGGCCTTGTATATTTATCATGCCACATGAAATTAATCGCACAGCTAAATACCCAATACCGTATGCTGGGAAGGTATTCGCTTTTAATTGCAAAGTCTTGAAAGGACAGTAATGAAAATGCATAAACTGCGGCATATAAAGCACTGTTCTTACTAGTACCTTTCTGCGCCGCTTCCTGTGCTGGGTAGATAGCAATTAATTTGTACTTTGTTACATCAAACCTACGTTTACGACAAGCATATAACTTCCCTACAAGCTCCACAAAAGCTCCAAATACTTTTGTTTCTTCCTCATTCACTTTCTCCGACGTACAGTGCTTCTTATTTATGTATGGAATGAGTATCGAATCTGAAGTTAAAAACGTTGCGGCTTTTGCAAATGTCCCACAGAGCTTTGAGCAGTTATAGTTTTTCTCAATGATAGCCGTCAGTACTTCACCTCTAACAACCGCACATAGCATCTCATCCTCTTCTTGGTTTCTGTCTCCGAATTGGGAAGATAATCCAATGAAAAAGCTATGTATTCGTATCTTTGCATACATTTTCGACATGGGAATCATTGAATATGGTGGCACTGTTCTTTTCGCCCATTAGTGCGCACGAGTAGTGACCATTTCTTTTATAGTTGTCTCCATGAAGGTGAATTAATGCTGCTAGCGAATAACTAGCTTCTTGCAAAGCAGTTTTTCCAGCTAATATGTGGCCTAGTTCCAAAGTTGACGGAATACTTACTTCTATTTTGTCAATTGATCTATTGTCTTCCACTCTGTTGAGGACTACAGTTAACATTGCCGGTGCAGATGGAACGAAAGATCTTTTTAAATAATCTGGTTCATTATCTTCACACATGCATGCGTTGTGTGTATGCGCATGATTAGAAATCGTACACCATTCCCAGAGTAGAGACTGTACTGAGCAGTTGACATAATTTGTCTCTGCTACTGGGATATACAGCATAAAGTTATTAGCAACATTGCCTGAAATATGACAGCATTTCCTACATTTGCGCACGTGAACTGTACGTACCTCAAACGTTGCGTCCATGTTGGGATATGAATGTAATATATGATCAATGATCCTTCTCATCGCCTCGGTTGCATCGAAGTCATTACCTGCAACCCCCTGTCTGTCTACATTTTTCACGTCTTTACCGCTTACTATATGTGCCACTTGTCGCATAACTTTGTCAAATTGAAGTGTCGTACCATACGGTTCGTTTAACTTCTCTGAAATACCATGCCAAGCGTCGAGTACATTCTTTTCTGCGACGCTGCTGAGTGATGCAATTAGCTTGTAAATTGGCGAACCGCATAGAATCTGGAAAACGACGTTCAAGTAGCAGATATGGTAATTGTTAGCGATACCTCTATTACTGTATACGTGTAACGGTCCTAGAGCATTTGGCTTTGTGCTAAACACTGGAAAATCATGGTAAATGTGGTCTGCAATGAGACTTTTCATTTCATCGTCTATTGTATTCCACGTGGTTTCTATGATATCAAAATTATTCTCAGATCCATAACGGTAATGAAAACAAAAATTCACAAAATTGCGCAATTCCTCCTTTGAGCACAGTGGACACACAAACATTTTAGTCTGTTCGCAGAACCTTTGATCCACGAAGCAGCATTTTAGATGGAACCATTTGAAGCATACATCGCAGGTTGCCCATTCATCATTTGTTATTCTTGAACTAGGGCTCGGAGCATCTTCATGCCCACACAAACTACATGTTTTAAGCTGCTGTGATGCTTCGTTGATGTATTTAGTCTTTTCAGTTTGATGTAATGACTCCCACTCTCCTATGATAGATTTTTTTTAAATCCTTCATTTTACCCTTATTACTGAGGTTTTTTTGTTCAAGAAAATGTTTCCTGACGCAAGCGTATCCTGCTGCCTCGCTACTGCACACCTTTTTTCTACAAATTCTATTTTCAAACTTTTTTATCTTCAGAAAAGACATAATTACTGTCGCCAGAGCTTATGAAAGAGTGAATTTGAATCCTTTGGTTCTTGAGATGCCTCAAACAATTCGTTAAACGTTATAAAATTCTAGCTGCCGTCATCTGCTACGACTTCAGTTTCAATATATGAAATATTTACATATTTCTAGTTTTAAACACAGTTATTCATCCCACCAAGTGCACCGTTTGAGTGTTATATCACAATTTTGCGTCACTTTTCGACGAAGCCCCCCATACCTAAAGGACACCAAAATATCTCAAGAATCCCTATAAACGGATAAGAAAAAGTCGATAAACACGACTGTGTATGAAATATTTACATATTTCTAGTTTTAAACACAGTTATTCATCCCACCAAGTGCACCGTTTGAGTGTTGTATCACAATTTTGCGTCACTTTTCGACGAAGCCCCCCATACCTAAAGGACACCAAAATATCTCGAGAATCCCTATAAACGGGTGAGAAAGGGTCGATAAACACGACTGTGTATGAAATATTTACATATTTCTAGTTTTAAACACAGTTATTCATCCCACCAAGTGCACCGTTTGAGTGTTGTATCACAATTTTGCGTCACTTTTCGACGAAGCCCCCCATACCTAAAGGACACCAAAATATCTCGAGAATCCCTATAAACGGATAAGAAAGAGTCGATAAACACGACTGTGTATGAAATATTTACATATTTCTAGTTTTAAACACAGTTATTCATCCCACCAAGTGCACCGTTTGAGTGTTATATCACAATTTTGCGTCACTTTTCGACGAAGCCCCCCATACCTAAAGGACACCAAAATATCTCGAGAATCCCTATAAACGGATAAGAAAGAGTCGATAAACACGACTGTGTATGAAATATTTACATATTTCTAGTTTTAAACACAGTTATTCATCCCACCAAGTGCACCGTTTGAGTGTTATATCACAATTTTGCGTCACTTTTCGACGAAGCCCCCCATACCTAAAGGACACCAAAATATCTCGAGAATCCCTATAAACGGGTGAGAAAGAGTCGATAAACACGACTGTGTATGAAATATTTACATATTTCTAGTTTTAAACACAGTTATTCATCCCACCAAGTGCACCGTTTGAGTGTTATATCACAATTTTGCGTCACTTTTCGACGAAGCCCCCCATACCTAAAGGACACCAAAATATCTCGAGAATCCCTATAAACGGATAAGAAAGAGTCGATAAACACGACTGTGTATGAAATATTTACATATTTCTAGTTTTAAACACAGTTATTCATCCCACCAAGTGCACCGTTTGAGTGTTATATCACAATTTTGCGTCACTTTTCGACGAAGCCCCCCATACCTAAAGGACACCAAAATATCTCGAGAATCCCTATAAACGGGTGAGAAAGAGTCGATAAATACGACTGTGCATGAAATATTTACATATTTCTAGTTTTAAACACAGTTATTCATCCCACCAAGTGCACCGTTTGAGTGTTATATCACAATTTTGCGTCACTTTTCGACGAAGCCCCCCATACCTAAAGGACACCAAAATATCTCGAGAATCCCTATAAACGGGTGAGAAAGGGTCGATAAACACGACTGTGTATGAAATATTTACATATTTCTAGTTTTAAACACAGTTATTCATCCCACCAAGTGCACCGTTTGAGTGTTATATCACAATTTTGCGTCACTTTTCGACGAAGCCCCCCATACCTAAAGGACACCAAAATATCTCGAGAATCCCTATAAACGGGTGAGAAAGGGTCGATAAACACGACTGTGTATGAAATATTTACATATTTCTAGTTTTAAACACAGTTATTCATCCCACCAAGTGCACCGTTTGAGTGTTATATCACAATTTTGCGTCACTTTTCGACGAAGCCCCCCATACCTAAAGGACACCAAAATATCTCGAGAATCCCTATAAACGGGTGAGAAAGAGTCGATAAACACGACTGTGTATGAAATATTTACATATTTCTAGTTTTAAACACAGTTATTCATCCCACCAAGTGCACCGTTTGAGTGTTATATCACAATTTTGCGTCACTTTTCGACGAAGCCCCCCATACCTAAAGGACACCAAAATATCTCGAGAATCCCTATAAACGGGTGAGAAAGGGTCGATAAACACGACTGTGTATGAAATATTTACATATTTCTAGTTTTAAACACAGTTATTCATCCCACCAAGTGCACCGTTTGAGTGTTATATCACAATTTTGCGTCACTTTTCGACGAAGCCCCCCATACCTAAAGGACACCAAAATATCTCGAGAATCCCTATAAACGGGTGAGAAAGAGTCGATAAACACGACTGTGTATGAAATATTTACATATTTCTAGTTTTAAACACAGTTATTCATCCCACCAAGTGCACCGTTTGAGTGTTATATCACAATTTTGCGTCACTTTTCGACGAAGCCCCCCATACCTAAAGGACACCAAAATATCTCGAGAATCCCTATAAACGGGTGAGAAAGGGTCGATAAACACGACTGTGCATGAAATATTTACATATTTCTAGTTTTAAACACAGTTATTCATCCCACCAAGTGCACCGTTTGAGTGTTATATCACAATTTTGCGTCACTTTTCGACGAAGCCCCCCATACCTAAAGGACACCAAAATATCTCGAGAATCCCTATAAACGGGTGAGAAAGAGTCGATAAACACGACTGTGTATGAAATATTTACATATTTCTAGTTTTAAACACAGTTATTCATCCCACCAAGTGCACCGTTTGAGTGTTATATCACAATTTTGCGTCACTTTTCGACGAAGCCCCCCATACCTAAAGGACACCAAAATATCTCGAGAATCCCTATAAACGGGTGAGAAAGAGTCGATAAACACGACTGTGTATGAAATATTTACATATTTCTAGTTTTAAACACAGTTATTCATCCCACCAAGTGCACCGTTTGAGTGTTATATCACAATTTTGCGTCACTTTTCGACGAAGCCCCACATACCTAAAGGACACCAAAATATCTCGAGAATCCCTATAAACGGGTGAGAAAGAGTCGATAAACACGACTGTGTATGAAATATTTACATATTTCTAGTTTTAAACACAGTTATTCATCCCACCAAGTGTACCGTTTATAAGTGTTAATGTTGAATCGAATCGTCATGAACCGTCATGCGCAGATAAATGAATAGTTTTGTGGTTTGTGAAACACAATGTGTTGGATTGTTCTTCAGGGGCCAGTAAGCCTTAACATGCCACTCCCTACTGATAAGCTATCACTTTTATTTAATAGTTATTAAAAGAAATGACTTACTGGATCGTGCTGCATCTTCAATCACAGGAACCGTGGTCTGTTTATGATAAAAAAACTACATTCAAACTTCATCTAAAAACGGGATAGACCGGCCGACATCTTCGTTCCCTACACGAGGTAGTTTGAATGAGAGGCCTGCCTCATTATGATGATGTTGTGAGAAACGAAAAATGGCGGACTCACATGAAAATTGACGTTGTGCAAAAAGAAGTTTGTAAAGTCTTTAGTTTTTCGTTCGCTAACAGTTATAGATTTGAAATTATGGCATCTGAGAAAGAACTGCGTATATGGGCATCGGATAAACTCCACGATGCTTTAGGCTTGTCTGATAATTGTGTGGTTGAGTACTTAGTGACACTTGCTGGAAAATCAGCAGATAAGTCAAAATACGTGAAGAAAATTGAAGATTTTGTTGGAGATGACCCAAGAGTTTTGTCAGTTGCAGAAGAACTATGGATGAAAATTCCTCGGAAAGAGAAAGCTGAAAGCATAAACAGAGCTAAAGAAAGAGAGGCGATTGCATTGCAGCAAAAGTATGCAAGTTACACAATGCTGCATGATGAAGACAGTGATGATGAGAAGCATCTTGAAGCAAAGAAAAAAGAAAAGAGAAAGAAGGGAAAGAAAAACATTCGAAAAAGGAAGTCAAGTGCTAGCGAATCAGAGAGTGACAGCGAAATTACTGTAAAAACAAGCAAGAAACAGAGCAGAGAGAAAAAGAGTAAAAAAAGTGAGAGTGATGATACAGAAGATGAAAGAAAGAAGGATTTGAAGGAAAGAGATGAATTTGCTGAAAGATTGAAGAAAAGAGATGAGAAAAAGACAAGAAAATTAAAAGGAGAAAAGGAGAAGGCAGAAGAAGATGAGCAAAAGAAATTGGAAAATATGACCGTTGAGGAACATGAAAAATTGATGAAAGATTTGAGGAAAAAGGCCAGAAGAGAATATGTGAAAAAGAGAAGGGTAGAAAAATTAGAAGAACTTAAAGAAGATATAGAGGATGATGAAAGATTGTTTGAGTCAAGAGAGCTTACTGAAAGGGAAAGACTGGAAAGAGCCTACAAGAAAAAGATTTATACGTTTGCTAGTGATTATGAGAATCTCAACCGTGTGCAAAAAGAGAACAGGTATATGATGCCTAAAGATGATTTGCAGATAATTGATAACTTTGAGGAGGAAACTGGTGTAAATGAACCAGGGAGCATGTCAGAACAGAAAAGATGGGAGGAACATAAGATAGGTGATGCAGTGATGCACTTTGGAGCAAAAGACGCTAAAACAAAAAACAAAAGCAAGGAAAATGAGTATGAATTGCTTGTTGAAGAGACTCAAATAGATTTTGTTATGGCAGGTCAAATGGCAGGTAGTAAAGGACATGAAATTGCTGAAGCAGAAGCTGTTATGTCTGAGTTAGAGAAGAAAAAATTATCAATGAAAGAGACGAGAGAGAGCTTGCCTATTTTCCCGTTTAGAGAAAGCCTACTTGAAGCTGTTGATAATCATCAAGTTTTGATTATTGAAGGGGAGACGGGATCAGGGAAAACAACACAGATCCCTCAATATCTTTATGAGGCTGGTTTTACTGATGGAAACATGAAAGTTGGTTGCACTCAGCCAAGACGTGTTGCAGCAATGAGTGTTGCTGCTCGTGTGGCAGAGGAGATGAGCGTTAAATTGGGGAATGAAGTCGGATACAGCATTCGTTTTGAGGACTGCAGCTCAGATAAGACTGTCATCAAGTATATGACAGATGGAATGCTGTTGAGAGAGTTTCTTAGAGAGCCAGATCTTGCAAGTTACAGTGTGATTATCATTGATGAGGCACATGAAAGAACATTGCATACTGATATTTTGTTCGGTTTAGTTAAAGATATTGCAAGATTCAGAAAAGACATCAAACTTCTCATTTCCAGTGCTACACTTGATGCTGAAAAGTTCTCAGCTTTCTTTGATGATGCACCAATTTTCCGCATCCCAGGACGAAGATTTCCTGTTGATATATTCTACACAAAGGCACCAGAAGCTGATTATATTGATGCCTGTGTTGTCACGGTCTTACAAATTCATCTAACACAGCCAATGGGGGATGTACTTGTTTTCTTAACAGGTCAAGAAGAGATTGAAGTCTGTCAGGAACAACTTACTGAAAGAACTAGAAAGTTTGGAACAAAAATGAAAGAGCTCATCATTCTCCCCATCTATGCAAACCTGCCCTCCGATCTGCAAGCAAAGATCTTTGAGCCAGCCCCCCCTGGTGCCAGAAAGGTTGTCCTGGCTACAAACATTGCAGAGACATCACTTACCATTGATGGCATCATCTATGTAATCGACCCTGGTTTCTGTAAACAAAAAAGTTACAATCCAAGAACTGGAATGGAGTCACTTGTTGTGACCCCAGTGTCCAAGGCCTCAGCTAATCAAAGAGCAGGTAGGGCTGGAAGGGTAGCAGCAGGAAAATGCTTCAGACTTTACACCGCATGGGCTTATAAAAATGAGCTTGAAGATAACACAATCCCTGAAATACAACGCACGAATCTTGGTAATGTTGTTTTGTTACTTAAATCGCTTGGTATTAACGATCTTATTCACTTTGATTTCATGGACCCGCCCCCTGCTGAAACTTTGATTCTTGCCTTGGAACAGTTGTATGCATTAGGAGCGTTGAATCATAAGGGGGAGCTCACCAAACTTGGAAGGCGAATGGCCGAGTTGCCCGTGGATCCTATGATGTCAAAAATGATTATCGCATCAGAAAAGTACAAGTGTACTGAGCAGGTATTAACGATAGCAGCGATGCTTTCTGTTAATGCATCCATATTTTACCGGCCTAAAGATAAGATAGTCCACGCTGATAACGCCAGGAAGAATTTCTTTCGGTTCGGTGGTGATCATTTAACGTTGATGAACGTGTATGACTGTTGGGCGGAGTCGGGGTACAGCACGCAGTGGTGTTACGAGAACTTCATACAGTACCGTTCAATGCGACGTGCGAGAGATGTAAGGGATCAGTTAGAAGGATTGATGGAAAGAGTGGAAATCGAGCAAACAAGCAACCCGAGTGACACTGTGAATGTTAGAAAGGCTATAACATCAGGGTATTTTTATCACACTGCAAAGTTTGGTAAAGGAGGCCATTACAAAACTGTTAAACATCAACAGACTGTTATGGTGCATCCGAATAGCTGTCTGTTTGAAGAGCAAGCTAGGTGGCTGGTTTATTTTGAGTTGGTGTTCACGACCAAAGAGTTTATGAGACAAGTGATCGAGATTGAAAGTGGTTGGCTGCTGGAAGTCGCGCCGCATTATTACAAGGAGAAGGAACTCGATGATTCGGCTGCGAAGAAGATGCCAAAGAAGCGAGGAATCACAACGGAAGAAGCAAGAATTGGATGACATTGTTAATATTTATTTGACTGCTCGATATAATACATCGCTTCTATTTTCATAACAGCAACGCTGTTATTTTTTTTAGGCTCTGGGCATGTGGGGAATACCAGGAGCAAATTAAAATGGGTTTTAGGAACTTATCTTCCAGTCGTTGGCAGTACATTGGACTATTTTGATAGGTTATACCCAAAATTGTCCAATGCGTTGTAAGATCTTAGCTGCTTCTGCTCTAAGCTATATAAATGAAGATGGACCTCTTTTTCCAGGCCGAGCTTGAGGCCAGGGATTATTTAGGGTTGAGGCACATGCACATAACATCACCCTTCTGCCCAAAATATTTACTTGAACCCCCCTCCATCCCAACGAAAGATGTTAAATTGTACCCATTTGAGGACACGCTGCCTAAATGCATAATACATTACTGAAGTGTTTTTCTTAACAGATGATAACAAGAAAAAAGAACAAGCAAGAACTTTAATTATCGATCATTTGTTGAGACCGTAACTGAAAGTTCTTCATTAAAAGTATCATGTGCCTTATATCACAATCTTTTATATTGTCAAGGGTCTTTCCAATCTGTTTGTATTAGATCATTCAACGTTCTTGTAACATTTCTAAAAGACAGAGCAAGGTAGAGTTTTCTAATAGGTTGTTCCGGGAAGATAAAGCGAATCTTTTTCACGATTTAATTTTTATATTTCTTATCCATCTAATTTCCGATCGTACCCATTGGCGTCACTTTGGGAGGCTTTATGGTTGTTTCAAGGGGGGTTCGGGGGCGTTTCACACTACATACAGAAATATCATCTTCTAGGAAAGAGTTGCTGTTTTGTATAATCAAATTAAGTTGATGATTTCTTAGTGCAAGAAAAATCCTGTCTTTGGGTAAAATTACATATATCTTTTAGTATAGAGAAATATCTTTTTTATTTTTTCCTTTGCTTGATTTTGCTTAAGGCATGGCTAAAATGACTTGAGCACTTAACATCGACTTAAGCACAGTTGTCTCAAAAGAATTGTTATTACTTGACTTTAACCAATAAAATCTAAACTTAAGCTGTCTTCATTGCCATCAACTTTATCCTTAGAGATATATTTGATGCTTTGTCACTCAAACTTTTAGACAGTCTTCCAAAATCTCTCTAAATACAATCCCAAAAAAATTATGGCAGGTTGAAAGAGGAAAAAACAATATCTAAACGCAAAAAAATCATGCATATTTCTTGATTTGTCATACATGCAAAATATTTTGATTATTTAATGTTTACAACTTTTCAAAACTAAAAACCATTTTGAACAAAAAGAATACTGAGTTAATCAAAAAAGAAAAGTCAGCCAAAAGATGAGTAGTATAGAACCAAAATGATGGAAAAAAACCTGGGTGCAAAACTTGGTTCTTTTTCTTTTTTAAAATGCTGGCAAAGGATGATTTTGTGATGATGGTTAGAGTAAAGATGGAAATTTTGACAAAAAATATGAGGATTGATTAATATGGTGATGAATGATGACGATTGCTAATGATGATGATGATAAGGATGATGATGATGGTGATGATGATGATAAGGATGATAATGATGCTAATGATGATGATAATGATGATGATTATGATGATGATGATTGATTATGATGGTGATGGTGATGATGATGATGATGATAATGATACTGCTGATGATGATAATAAAGATGATGATGATGATGATGATGATGATGATGATGATGACGATGATGATTATGATGATGATGTTGATGATGATGATGACAATGATGGTGAATGGTGATGATGGATGATGATAATGGTATGAAGCCAGCCAGGACATAGATGAAAATTTGTCTTTTGAAGTAGGGAGTTGAGGGGTGGCTAAACCAAAAATTAGAGAATCCATTTACTTTTGTTACGTAAAATAAAAGCAGTGTGAAATGTTAAAAAGTCTTATGAAGTTGACATATCCATGGAAGCTCGCCTTTCAATGTACACATACAATATTTACATTTGCCATTTATAGTGGTGCTTTCTCAAAGTGGAAAACTATTAATAAGTTCCATTCCAGTACCCGAATCGAAATATCCAAATAGTTCATTATCAAAAGAGTTGTCAACCTGAACAGATCCATAATCACTGGTTTGGCTTGATTCCCCAGACGAACTTGGCAGCATTTCCATAACATCACCTTCACTGTTAAAGCTGAAAAATGTATATACATGAATTAAAAATGAACTTAGTAGCATGCAACAGTTTAGGTTGTATTTCTAAGTTTCACAATTGCTGCGATTTTCAGACAATGAATTATCTCCTGCAAGCGCCAAGAGGCTTTTTCAAGGAGGATAGCAAGTTGCTGCAGTGATTGGCAATGAGAAGGGAGAGACCAATCTCAAAGTACCAGTAACAGACATTGTAGGGGAAACAGAAACTGCGGGGGGGGGGGGGGGGGTTGGGATGGTATTGAGCCCAGGGAAATTGGGATTAAGGATTAATCATTAGAGATTGGTTCCATTTCTTTGAGTACTAATTTACTTTCTTCTAAATTAAAACCACTTAAATCTCCATCCATAAAAGGCCATTTCTAAAGGTAAAAATGCAGGAATGCAGAAAGTGAGAAAGGAATCTATGCAGTTGATTTTTAAAGTATACTCTTGTCAGAAATTTGAGGAATAAAGGCATCAACCTTACCTTGTTGAAGCAGCAAATGGGTCTACACTGTCATCAGCTTCATCTTCTGGGTCCCACATGTGCAAACGTCTTCGCCATATTTTCACTTGACCTTGCCATGACCGAGTGCTACATTGCTGGTATTTGTCAGGGGTCCAAGGATCTTCCTGAGTTCTTTCTTTCCTGAACAGCAAAGACAAGCAATTATGCATGTTTTAGGTTAGTATGCTAGATCATGTGACAATTTCCACATTGGAAGATTTCAAAAAGCATCTCATTAAATGCGTTAAATATCTAGCAGGCAAACTACCATTTTAAGCAATCCAAATTTCTTATTGTAATATATTTATGGATTTCTTTGGAATTACTTTACTGACATACTATTAAATGCTCCCCAATGTAAAAAAGCGAGCTAACATGTTGTTTTTTATCATACATTACCACTTTGCATATATCTCATTTTCATTATCATTATCCATTATAGATTCTATAAGTTTTGAAATAGTGTCACCCTAAAGGGAAAAGGAACTGAAAATCTTACCTTGTTACATGCTGCTGATACATCTCATATCCAAGTGTGTTTTTGCCCATGTCAATTTGTTTTTGTCTTTGATTCAATCGGTGTGGATCGCTCATTATTGTTTGTAATGCTTTTCTTTGTCCAAGTGGTGGGTTCTTTTTCGTCACAGCTGGCTTTTCCATATCTAATTGCTTCCTTGGTCTACAAGAACAACATCAATAGTATAAAGGTTATACTTGTAACAAAACTCTGATCATAGAGAAAAGTGCACAATGTATTGTTACTACCAAATAGATTTGATTGTACAAACTTTTGCGACACTGACTTTTGTTTGTTCTTACACTCTCATTTTCAAATCATATTTTATTTGCACTTTATTGTGAAAGATATAAAAAGATGTTTCTGCCTTCTTTTTACTCAAAATATGAAATTCTTGTGATACCTATTGTTATCATTAACAAGTTATAAGTTAATAAATGCCAGTTAAACATTACTCAAACAAAATATTGTACTTCCACAGTTGACAAAAATCTGGATTTTTATAGATCTTAAAACTAAATTACAGACGGGGATAACTTTTTATCATTTAAATAAAGCATACTTTTGTTCTTTTTGATATTTCCTTCTTGCATTTTCTGTGTACTTCAACTTTTCTTCTTTTTCAACCTCATCTGCCCAGTTGATGGGAGAGCTGAAGTCACATTCTGATTCATACCTGGAAATATTTTATCATTAAACATTATAATTATACCAATTTCAAACCTAATTGCAGCAAAAAATTTAGCATTCATGTGTTCTACAACCCCTGACACTAACTTCGTTCGTAGGCCTTCACAGTGTTAAATCACATCACACTAAAAATTTCAATAAACTAAAATCATTTTTTCGATATAAAACTTACGAATCATTAAATTTTGCTCTGGATAATCGGGTTTCCTGTGCTCTGTTTTTCTGTTGATTGACTTGCCGTCTGTCTGGTTTTTCTAAACTACCAAAAGAACACTTTCTCTTGTTTCTGTTACTCCATCTTTTCTGCGATGCAACCGGGGAACTGAATTTCGGAAAACTGTAACAGAATTTTAGAATTTGCGATGAATAAAAACTAAACAAATTAAACAAAATTTTATATAAAATTCTACTTTCAACAACTGGTTCTGAAAGTTTTCAAACATCTATGCGATTTTTTTCGTAAGGTGGTATCGGGAGGTGATCATAACCCGGTGATACTTTCGCGCCAATTTTCCGATCCCTTTTTGTTAACCTGTTTTCCCCCTACCATGAACTTCGATCTTCCTGCATCACTACAAATTAATTTTTTTGAAACAAAAAGCTAACTTTACAAAAGTTTGTTGCTTATCGAATCCCGGCAACCTGGTGTGGCTGTTTCGATTCCACTTAACTAGGCCCATGCCGGCAGCCCCCAATTATGGGACGGCGTGAATTTCTCTAAAAAGCAACAGAAAGGATTGTCACTTGTATCATCAATATTAGATCTATATCTCATCTGCTGCAATTAGCTAAAAATCTAGTTTTTATCGTGTCCAGTCATGTGCTGGCAACAACTTGATTCTTTGCAGAGACATTGTATAAAGGGAGATAGGTTAGCTTAGCTTCAGCGGACTTATCTCCCATTCAACCTTAGGCCATTCTTTACCCTCACTATTATCATCTTCATTTTTGAAGCATGCAATTAAAACTGCTTCCATAAGTTAGATAGTTAAAGTAACTCATTCATTTTTCGATTCGATCAAGTTAAAAAGGCGTCATACCCTTGCTCCATTACGACGATTTTCTAGGTTTTCTTTCCACGGCTTTCCTTGTTGCCAAACTGTTCTTGATCAAACAACAAGTGCTTCGCGCGTACAGATTTTGGCGCTAAGTTTTGCAAACAACCAATCAGAAGAGCCGTTATCCTAATAAGGTTAAGTAATATCCATATTTGAATTTAAAAACTCCCACGGTGCACAGTGTGCACATGCACCAGAAGGGGACAAAATCGCCGACCAAGTGTAACTTTGGAAAACGAAAAGTTACAGGAATCGGCCAGACTGCAAAAAACTATTTATTTAAATCATGCAATTTATCATTTATCTTTTATTTATATGTTAATTTATTCTTCTAACACGCTTGTCATTAGAAAGATCAATAAGTTTTCTCTGCAGTAATATTTGGTTAATTTTTTGATTAATTTAATTTTTTTTAAATATTCTTCTGCTAAGACAAAATTCATTTGAAAAAATGTGTTTTTGCCAACAATTTATACGACGTTATGTTTGGACTACACATATATTTTACCTTCCTTTTTTAGAATGTGCTTGTTATTATTACTACAGAACAAGGCAGTTTACTTTCATGGCTTTTCTTTTATTTTATTCTTAACACTGGATGTCTTGTTATTCAAACTTAGAAATTGAAATCCACATCAGCCATCTCGAGGCTACCATTTTTTTCAACCTGCGTTACAAAATAAATGATGTATGTATGTATGTATGTATGTATGTATGTATGTATGTATGTATGTATGTATGTATGTAAATGTCAATTTTATGCTGGATACGTTTGCCATCAGTTTACTATGTAAACATTTTTGCAGCAAATTGGAATTAACAGTGATGTAGGATGCATCTTAAAAGTGGCTTGAGTCAGGCCAATAAAGAGATTTTGTCCGTTAAGGTTAAAAGTTCATAATTCCCTCGTAATTAATAGCACCGGAGGAGCATTACCATCCCAGGATGCAAAGCGTCCACCTGCCATGTCCATGCTCTTTCTGTATTGTATTATCTCTTTTGCCGCCATACTGGATTGACGCAACAAATCCTGTCATGTCAAGGTATTCAAGGCCGCCAAACACGTCATTGTTCATTCGAAATGTTCACCCAGATTCTAGGTAAATTTTTCGTTCTTTCATTGAGTGTCATGTGGCAATTATTGGTGCTAGAGTCATCCAATTGGTACAACAGTTTGCTTCCAAAAGACGGCCTAGGCTACAGGTACATGAATGTAGGTTACACCTCTGTCCTTGCCTAGTATCTTGGCTGGATGTTGTGACTAGACCTGCTTTGCTACAGGCCTGGATTGCCTTTTCAAACAGATCGTGTCTTGTTCTATAAATGAATTTTCGCCATTTTTTCTGTTGAATTCGCCAGACTCATGCACTCTAGCCATGTGCAATCGATTGTCCCTGTAGTCTAGTAACTGGGACCTGTAAAACTGCATTAATTGGTAGTTCGTGAGCCAAAATGCATCAGATTTAAAGATAAATGCGCTGGAATAATTTGCATACCCTAAAACTTGCTTAGCTTTTCCACAATTGCATAGGATTTTCCAGAACAGACCTTAATGACATTTTGAATGTCCATTTCATGTCAAGCCAATAATAGATGGATAATGTAGTCCACAACTGGGGCATACAGTACAGTACTGTGCCTAGAAACTTTGATGGAAGGATTTGGAGCATCAGATTGTAGACCAATTGAGCATGCCCATTTTGAAAATTTTGGAAATCCTCCATCCTGCACTTTCAAACACCCGGGTTAGTAACGTTACCTGACAAATACGGGCCTGACAAATGCGGGCCTTTCTGACAAATACGGTCATCAAGGAAATGCTATAAGAGTAGGCAGGAATTATAAAAACCTGCATTCTGCTATTGTCACAAAGGGTTTCTATGCTAATGTATGATTTATTCTTGTCTTTTGCGTTGGCTTGATACTGTCAGACTTACATTCATGACCCTGAATTAAGTTGAAACTATATTTAATGAATCAAAATCAAATCAAATTTTCATTCAACAACAAAATTACTTACGGATTACAATTATAAATGGTTCAAATACATTGATTAGGATTAACATAAAAATTTACAATTTCATCGAATGTTATCAAGGACACTGAGACAAACCCAGAGGTTTTCAAGCCCATTGCACTTCAAATTGCATCATAATAGAAAAGAATATCAAGGAGCAATGTCATTAAATTATACAAAATATCATACAAACATGATTTTAAAACATCAAGACAACTAAATTTATTCTAATAAAATTTGAATTTGAAATTTTACAAAAAGTAACAAAACAAAAACAAAACAAAAAAATAACGAAAAGAAAAAGAAAAAGGAAGATAAAGTAAGTAAAGGATAAGAAAAAGAAATTAAGATGTCTACAATATTGAACACAAAGTAATATTGATATCCTTTTTTTAGACCTGAAGACCTGAGGAGGATCTTTGGAAAATATGGTCCAATTAGAGACATATATATCCCAATGGATTACTACACAAGAGAACCAAGAGGGTTCGCTTATGTTCAATATCTTTTCATAATTTTGTGATTTATTGATTGACCCTGACTTACTTTGTTTTTTTATCAATTTGATGATGACATATAAATTGGATAGAATCACAGAAAGACTTAATTGTTCAAATTCATGTATATATTTCTTTTATAGGTAAGATATATACCACAAGAAACAGTCAGCTTTTGTCTTAAAAACAAATGTTTGAGCCTTGTTTTGTAACTGAGCAAAGTTATAGTATAAGTATAAACGTGCCCAAAACAATAATTTTCAAATGAAGTCTGCTTATAATGAAAGTGCTCAATGCCATGTAGTCAGATCTTCATTGAAGTTACAGAGAGAAAACAGGATTTGTGCTATCAACCATAGTTTTATGCCTTTCACAATCTCTAGACATTGAGTTTTTATTATATTGATATTGGAAGATTTCAAATAGCTTGGAATACTTGAATCATGTGTATGCATATTTATATTACACTATGACTCATTTTTGATGTTTGTAGGTTCCCCTTTCCACAAAATTTTGCATGCAGATCAGCAGAGAAGCTAGTTTCTCCATTGCTTCATTGAAATTAAGATATTTATTTTTTCGGGAATCCTTGGGAAAAGTTATGTAACCCAGAAGTAACTGGAACAAGGGTTTTTGTAAAATGCACACTTGTCAAAAATTTCAAACAAAATTTGACAGTTTTCATAGATTAGGGAAACGCCTTTCTGAAATTATTTTGAAATTCTTTCTCCAGATTTTCAAGACAAAAGTTCAAGTTAGTATGATGTACCCAAGCCTGAATCTTGTTTCCAAGCATGCATGCCCATCAGTTCTGCTCTGAAAAAATTTTGGCAGATTATCAAACCCTCTTCTTTTGCCTCAAATGGCCCTGTTTTTGATTAAAGAAAATTGGAGAAGAATTTTTTTTACCTCTCACATGATATATAAATATATATATCATGTAGAATCTCAAACAGCCATTTGGGACATTCAAGGAGAGGATTTGATTGGGCATTCCTTAATGCATAGTCCTTGACCCCAAGAATCAAGACAGTGGGTGCCAAATGACAGTCCTGTCACTCCAAGCCAAGCAAGCTTGAGACAAAAAACCACTCAAGATAATTTAAATGGTTCAAGTAAAGAAATGCCCCACATCTCTAAAGGTCAAGTAAAAGTACAAGTTAAAGGTCATAAAGCACCAAGGTTAAAGTTCAAAAAGAACCAAGGTTAAAGGTCATAAAGGCACAAAGGTTAAAGATCATTTTGATCAAGCAAGGTGGACTTGCCTATTTTCAAGGAAAAGGTACTGATTATGCTTAATTGTATTTTCTCTGGTTTTGTTTCTTAACAAGAGTTACATTTGAGGATATTCGTGATGCTGAAGATGCTTTATATTATGAGGATAGGGCTAGATGTCTTGGGCGTGAATTGGAAGTTCAATATGCAGAAGGAGACCGAAAGAGTAAGTTATTGTGAAAACGGATGTTACTTTGTTTCTTGTACAGTTCAGATGCCAGTGATCACAATCTCATGTTAACCTTTTCAATGTGTTGTATTTAGCAAGGTCAGTTTATCATCCAAGTTTTTTGAATGAAAGGCCTGTCACCAGTGCTGTTTTTAGCATGAATATTGCCTATCCTTGACAACTATTTCTCTTTACGCATAATCTGTAAAAAGCTGATTGTAGGCAGTAGCTAAATATTGAAGGGGACAAGCCTATTGTTTTGGTAGGATGATGTCACACTGGTCCATTGTTTAAGAACAAAAGACTGTCTTCCAAAATATTAGGGCGGGGGGCCAAATGTCCACCACTGATTGTAGACTTGACTAGTTTTGGATCATTTTGTTAATGGTAACTAAATGATTGATTTGTGTATAACAGCTTCACTTTACTGTAAAATTGATCCAAGATCCACGTTTGCAACAAATGGATAGCAAGGCACGGAAGATCAAGTTTTTCTTGATGTTTATATACTTCTTATGATGTTTCTGATTACACCAAATTGCACAATGTTTCATCCAGTATTCTTTAAGCTGAAAGGTGATCAAAGCGATAACATAGCTCCCAGAAATATATCAAAAATACCAAAACTGAACAACCAAGGAAAGCGAACAAATGATATGGTATTATTCTGGTGTGACAGCATAAAGTTAATGCCATCACTGTTCTAAAAATCATTGTATTTATTTCTTGCAAGGCTTAAAATGTTTATGATCGATTTAATGTTTTGTAGATGCTACTCAAATGAGTTCCAAAGAAAAACGTGGATACTATGGAAGGCCACACCAAGACAGAGATTACTATAGTCGGTAAGGTTATTTGACACTTCTACATAATATGATGCATATAAATATAGGGTTTATATTTACAAGAGATTTGATAGCAGTAGGTTGGGTGCCATAATATATTAGCATTTAAGGCTAGAGTTTGCCCCAGTTGTATTCAAAGCGTTACAAGTCATAGGCCATTCACGTTTGTCATGTTCTTTTCCTTTTATATTTTAGCCGTCGATCAAGAAGTCGAAGTCCAAGGTAAGATTAAACTGATTTTGTATACTATCAAGGTACCATGTACTTTTCGATTCCTCGGTCGCCTTCGTTTAAAGTTGATAAACAGGGGGTTCAATTAAGGTCAGATATGGCTAATTAGGCTGAATTTATACGCACCCCTCCCCGTGAACTTGGCTCTGGAGAAAGTTAACATTAACACTTCTACAATATTTCTTTTAGACGCCGTCGGCGATCTAGATCAAGGTCCAATTCACCTCCGCGCAAGGGCCGTTACTACAGCAGGTCTAAATCGAGAAGCCGCAGCCGCTCTAGGGAAAGACGCCGCTCATCTCCATCTAGAAATAGACGCAACTCTGACAGACAAGGATCTCGCTCTCCATCCAGGTCAAAGTCCAGGTCACCATCAAAGTCTCGGTCAAAGTCCCGTTCGCGGTCTCGATCCCGCTCCTTGTCTCGTTCGAGATCACGGTCGCCGAACGAAAGAGATGCATCACCTCAGGACAAGAATGATGAGAACGGAGATGTGGAATACAAAGAACAGGATGATGTGTAAATAGGTACTGTTGGTTATTAGCGTACTGTAAACAGCATGCAAGACTTGTATTGAACAGATACCTTGAAAACTGAAAACTGATCATGTTTCTATGGTAATGGTAGAGAAACAAGCATAAAAATGTTCATTGAACAGACAAGCCCAGAAGCCTATTTGTGGTCATTTTGCAGCATTTGGCCTCCAAGCGGAACAGAAGGGGGAGGGAGTGTCATCGAAATCCCTTAATTGGACAATGTTGCAACTCAAAGAGGCTCAGCTTGCACAGAGTAGTATTGAAACAGGCCATTTAAGGAGGGTTCAGAAATTTAGAGGCTGCTGAATGATTACAAGTGGGTTTTTGGGCTACCCTTAGTAGCTAGGAGAATATATGGAACTGTGTTGGCTTTTTATCCGCACCGAATTCTCTTTATTTCAGTATACGTTTTAGACGATATCTATGTTCGATCAACTATTTCAGTTCCTAGCACATTCAATTCACAATATATATACACTACGTTAATCTGGCCTATAGCTGGCGCGAGGATTACGCAAGCTTAATGGCACTATTTCCCGCCCTGAAGGTAAATACTTGCCTGAAGCAGTCCAAAATGTTTGCAAATTCCAAACCTGATCCATTTTTATTTGTTAATTAGCTATGCCTAGGGGCTATTACCTGCTTGCCCATTCGTCTCGGTGGACAACGAAAGTATGTTATTTCTGGTAGGTTTCCTGGGTCCGCGATGTCTCCAGAGAAAATTATCTGCAAAAAACGTATTTCATACTTGCGCACGGTTCTCAATTATGCGAGATAATAATGAAGTCTACAAGGCAAGATAATCTGGAAGGTGATAATAAGATAATCTATAAGGCACGAGATCCCAAATGCGAACTGAGAACCCAACTTAATATAATGCTAATATTACGAAGCAATGAGGGCAAAAAATATATATTGCTGCTGATGGCAAATTAAAGCAATGTTGTTTGTTCATAGGAAATAATTTTTAAGATTCGATCAAAGTCTCCCTCGTGACTTTTCGACTTTCTTTTTTTTTTGTATTACAGTGTTTTCCGGTGTCTGATCTTCATGCTGATATGGGGTTAATTCTTTGGACCTCGCGTGGAAAGTATGGATGTCCTATTCTAGATGCTATGTTTTTACTATTCACCATTATCCGAGCATAGCAATTAGTTGTTGCTTATAAATCTTTCTATGTATCTTCTTTTGAATAGAAATAGAACCACGTGCTTTTGAATAAACCGCCTGTACCATCCTTCATCTTCTTTTTTAAGCCAGAGTAAAGTTTTCTTTAAAAAATGGAACAAATAAACAATTTATCTACGACGCTTAGTGTAACCACAGTCTACATAGTCATCACAACTTATGTATGTTTATGTTTTAATACTTTTATTATGATAAAGATATAATATTGATGTTTACATCTTGTTTCTTTTCGAACTAATCTGCTTTAACGTGTAAGACGCAAGAATGGTTGGTACTACGTTCGGAATAAAACCTTGCTTTCTTAGTAACACCTGAGAGCTTTAAGCCAAAACCTACATGAAACTGTTTGTATGGTGGTTGCTACCTTAACCAAGTCGTAAAACCGGCATAGCAGGGTAAGAGGTTGTGGCAGGCGTATTGCGACGGAAAATTCCGATAAAGGCATTTGATGGTTGGAAGTAAATAATTAATAATGATGCTAATATTAAGCAATATTTGTACAGGGTAAACTTTGTCAGTGCCATAAGTACTGTTATCAATAGGACCCAGTTAGACATTTTTGCCGTTTTGATATTGCATGACATTATATGTTGAACTCCCTCTGTTATTAGACCCTCTAAGACCGATTTCCAAAAATCACGACCTTCACAATTGTTCAGAAATTAATAGGTTTAGGCTTAAGCACTGTTGTAAAGGTCTGTTCATGTCTGTCGAAAAGATTCAACTGCATTACTGTTGAAGATGCTGACAATTTTTGAAGTCCAGCAGATTTAAAACTGATACTTTTTAAGCTCTACATCTGTTAGAACATTGTTAGTGAGGATACTGAAATCTTTCAATCTTCATCATCGGAGGCCCTGCTTCACCTTGTTAATTTGAGAACAAATTATAAACAATTTAGTCTCAAAATTTGGAAAAATTTAGAAATGGCAGTCTGACCCCCAATTTTCTTGGTTTTCATGAAAAAGGGTGGTACCCTTGTCTTCCCAATGTTCCCTCATACAAGCCAAAAACGAATGAGAGGCTACAGATCCAATTGCGAGGTTGGATGGAGGAAAAAAATCTAAGGTAGTAGAATTTAGTCCTAGTCCTACTAACAATTTCCCGCAGCTTCGAGCTGCTTTTATTTGGATGACATGTATGTGAGCGATGCTTTGGAGAAGTTTCAAAAGTTGCAAGATGAGCTTAATCAAAGAATCGAAGACCTGCATGCAAAGAGGGAACTTTTAAATGCGCAGAAGGAAGGAGAAATGGTTAGGCCTTCAGTCTGGATGATGGATTCCTGGAGTGCTGCTGATGTCATATCTAAGTAAGGGTCCAATTTCGGATGTTATTCGAAGCGAAAGGCATCTACCAGCGATGCCGGAAGAAGGGGGGCAGCTGCTTTCCTTACCCTTTCCCAAGGGGGGGGGGGGCAGAGGAGGCAAGAAGTGCCCTGCTCAATTCTATAAATTCTTTTTGAAAATCAATCAGAACAAAGCACAAATCGTTTTGAAATGTACATTTAAATGGACAGAGAGGTACCATCATATAACTTCAATAGGACCCAAGATTTGCTACCATTTTACAGGATGTATTTTGTTCTCGAGTTCTGCCATGCTCTGCAGACTGGCTCCTGTGCACATCTGGTCACAGTACTATCCTATTGCATCTTATCCTATGCTTCAGTTAAATTGTGGATACAAACAATTAAAGGACTGTTTAGTGACATGTAAATGAATTGAAAGACTTCTTGGAAATTAAGCAAGGCTAAGAAATCTTTCCTCTGCTCATCCCCTGTCAATTAAATTTTCAAATAAAGACTGAGTAACAAGGGAGTAAAGTCAATTCAGAACTGGGAAAGTCAATCACAAGGCCAGTTTGGTCTCTTTGCTATACTATTAATGGTAGTATTAAGATTGCCAAATCCCACAAATTTTCTCTGCTTTCATCACTTTGCTGAAAGTCCCCCATATCCATTAAAAAGTTTCCTGAGAATCTTATTCCTGTTAAGAGAATGTTTTGCTGCTCTCCAGATAGATTTTTCCTTCATTTGATTATGCAACTAGTCCAGCAAACCAATTATTTTCCTCAATCCTTATCTTTTAGGAAAGAAGAGAGTATTGCAAGAAATAAAAAGGAGAAGATTGAAATTGATTTGTTAATCTCTGGTGTTTACGAAACATTGACATCCATGCAACTCCACAGGTTATCAGCAATTCTGAACAAATTGCAAGCTCTTCGCAACAAAAATCCTCAGCAAACATGCCCTATGGAATTAACCATGGAGCGGTATGAAGACTGGATGAAGAATGATGCACAAGTGAATGCAAAGCAATCAGAAATACTACAAGCATTGACCAAAAAAGTTAGGTGTGTTTTTATTTATCCTTTCCAAAGGAGAGACATTACTATCCCCCCCCCCCCTATACATACTGAGAGGTTAGTCCAAGTGGCATGGTTACTGAGTGATTAAAGTGCATTCTCTACCTCCCATTGAAAATGCTTTCTGCAGTCTTTTTCTCAGCCTCTTTATAAAGGGAACTGAAAATACGAATTATGTGTAAAAACACTTAATTCCTGTTAACAAAATTGTGTGAAATTTTGTCCATGAATATACACTTATATTTAGCATTTGTAATGACAACCATTTATGAGTATTAGGAGTCTTACATCTTGTCCTGTCAGTCCTGGATAAATCTGTTTTGTCACCTTTCAGGTTGACACAAAAATGTGCTCAAGATGAGGAATATCATGTAATGGTGAAGGGCGCAAATGTTTACCAATTTGATGTCAAAAAAGAATTTGAACGACTGGAGCAAAGGAGATACATAAAATTAGAGCAAAATTCAACAGTTGAGAGACAGCTATCAGATTATGTGAGAAGGCTGCTGAAATTGAGTGGATGCAATTTTGAGGCTGTGAAACTACGAGAGTTTATTGATCAATGCCATAAAACACCAGATTATGGAACAGAGTCAGTAGCAAGTCCACAAAACTACCAAAGTTTTGTTTGTGCAATGTCTCAATATATAGTTAGTAAATATGATGCAGTCGTTAAATCAATGGAGTCAGATCCATCAGAGAGACTTGATCAAATTTATGTAAGTAAATCTGTTAGTTTTTTTTTAAAGTTTGAAATATTGTCTTTTCAGAGTTTAAATTGATAGTTTTATACACAATGAAAAGGTTATTCCAGAAACATCCTCCAATTTCTTTTTTCTAAATTAAACTAACACACACAAAACTAACGCATTTCTTGTGTGCTCAGTCGATCTCTTTGCTTAACTCATTGCCCCCTGAAGCCATTTGGAACTCACATACAGATAACTGTGGAAGCAACTGGTGCATGGGGGTACATAGATACAGGAAATATCCTTGTTTCAATAAACTTTCAGTGCATGTTCAGCTTAATTAATCTTGATGTCATTACCCCCAGGTATATCTTTAATTTACTCTAACTTATACTGTACCACATGGCGTCTGCAGGGGGCTATGAGTTAAACATATTTTAAGCCTGTTTATTCGGCATGTTATGAAAATATTGGTGGCACCCTTCCTCCAGCAACCTTCCCCCACAACACCCTTTAATGCATTTATTCATGTTAATCATGTTTCAACCTGTTGTAACATCTTTTTTAAGAGCCTAGTTGAAGACGTTCTCTTTCCACAAGTGAAAGAAATAGTAGAACTCCAACTCGATAATCAATGCCAAAAAGACAAAATGCTTGAAGAAAAATACAAAAAATTTGCAGATGTTGATCAGCAAACTATGGGAATCAAAGAAACATTCCTGGATACAAGAATCCACCCACATTGCAAAGCAATAACAGAAATCATGAAAGTAAACATTGTGAATTCACCAACTCGGAAAATAAGGCACATTCTCACAGCTGCTCATGAAATAATTTGTTACATGAATTCATTATGTGGAGAGGATGATATGGTACCTGGAGCTGGTGAGTGATTTCATTGATTGACAGATTGATTGATTGTTTGATTGATTGTTTGATTGATTGATCGATTGATTGATTGATTGACTGATTCATTGATTCATAGTTTGGCTGATTGCTTGATTGATTAAACCTTAAATTAAGATTTGAACCTTGATATCAACCAAATTATCCACAAATTTTCTTGTACAAATAACACTGTTTTGAAGTACGGAACAACTTTATGGGGTAATGTTAAGAATAATTGAGGATGAAATAGCATAGTATTATGCAATTTTTTTATACTCGTGTAAGGGACGAGGCCATGAAAGCGAATCATAAGTTATCTACACGTAGGCAAATAGACCTTTTCCAAACACTGCATTTAAGACTATTTTTAGAGTAATATTTTATGAAGACCTTTTTTTTAGATGAATTCATGGACATTTGGGTGTATGTTATATTAAAAGCTCGCCTCCCACGGTTCTTCACTACGGTTTCATTGCTTCGTGATTACAGCAATCCGAGGATCCGACTATCCGAGTCCGGTTATTACATGGCAAGTTTCGAGTTTGCCGGAGAGTACATCCGGACATTAACAGACGATTTCGCAAAGAGAAATATTCAAATGCAGTCTGCTCGTAGTAAAAGTGCCAATGAAGTATTTTTTGCACCAGAGGTTTCTCGCTGTCGGGAGTTTGCGAAAAGATTTGAGAACACAGTTCATATCATTGATGAGAATTTCTGTTTTGATGGCTTTAAGCTCGTAGTTGATTATGATTTTCAGTTAGAGTATAACGGGTTTGTCTTCTTATTTAAATTGCTTTCTTTACTGTTATTTACTTAAGGACACCGCCAAAAAGTGATATTACTTTTTAAAGTCTTTAAAAAGTATAAGAATACCTATTTGGTGCTGCAAAATATTATAGTTGCCTGATACAATATTACAATTGCACGATACATTATCACAGCGGGACGATACAATATTACAAAAACACGATTCAATATTACAATTTCACGATACAATATTACAATTGCACGATATGATTCTACAATTGCATGCTTAATTATCACAATTGCACGATACATTATCATTGTGGCACGATAGCGTGTAACAATTGCATGATACAATATTACAATTGCACGATACATTATCACAGCGGGACGATACAATATTACAAAAACACGATTTAATATTACAATTGCACGATACAATATTACAATTGCACGATATGATACTACAATTACACGCTTAATTATCACAATTGAACGATACATTATCATTATGGCACGATAGCGTGTAACAATTGCACGCTTAAATATTACAATTACACGATACATTATCAAAATTCCACGATACCATGCTACGATTACATGATACAATTATAATTGCGCGATAAAATATTACAATCGCACGATACAGTATTACAATTGACCGATACAATTACATTTGCATAATTCAATGCTACAATTGCAAGATATAATATTACAATTGCACGCTTAAATATTACAATTACACGATACATTATCAAAATTCCACGATACCATCCTACGATTACATGATACAATTATAATTGCGCGATAAAATATTACAATCGCACGATACAGTATTACAATTGACCGATACAATTACATTTGCATAATTCAATGCTACAATTGCAAGATATAATATTACAATTGCAGGAGGGAAAATAATGTAGTTTCTGTTCAATACAAGTCTTGCATGCTTTTAACAGTACGCTCCTGCAATTGCAACTGCAGCTTAGCACAGTGAAATTTATTTTTGCTTCTGGCACTCCTCCTTCTCTCCGAGTATGAATTTGTTTTTCTTTCCTTTTTTGCTTGTTCTTTTACTTCCTTTGCTTTATTTACTTGCTTGCCTACCAGCTTGCTTGTTTTCTATGCTTGCAATGTTATATTGTTCTACTTGCTTACTTGCTATGGTTGCTTACTTGCTTTCTTGCTTGCTTATTTTTTGTCTTTGTATGCTTGCTTGTCTGATTCCTTGCTTGGTCGCTCGCTTGCTTCCCTGCTATGCTTACTTGCTTGCCTATTTGTCATGCTTACTACATCATTTTCCTACTTGCTTAATTTCTCGCTTGGTTGCTTAATCACATTTTTTTTTAGTTGGTCGCTTTTTGGTTCTCTTGTTTGATATACTAGCTATGTTATTCTTTTAGACTTGCTTGCTTGAAAGCTAATTTGACGTTTTTCATTGTTAGATTGTACACATCTTTTCTTGTGGAAGATCCAGAATGCTGCGTTTTTGGTTCTCTGTTCTCCTGCCCAATGAATTCAAACATTAACAATAAAGGAATCAAGGCACAGATGAAAAGAATTTCGCGAAATGTTTCTGTAAAAACTTTCAAAGGAATCAACGTTGCTGTGAGAGATAGTGTTATAACTGATATGTCATCATTCCCAAGGTATATCGAAATCCCTTCTGGCAGATATGATGACTATAGACTGGCATTAGAAAGACATTTGTGTTATGAAAGGCTTGGTAGCAGCAAGTTCACTTCAGATAGCATGACATTTTATGAAAAGGGCCTTACGCACGATGCTATAAATGTTAATGATTTGCTGCGAAGGCATAGTTCACCACATTTGACTGACTACTGTGGAGGCAATGTTGAAAGTACCGATGACGTCATAATCGAGAAAGTGAAAGATATTCAGGTAAGCGTTTTGAACGAGCCTCGTTTACACTTTAGGATCCATTTAAAACCATACATTTGCAATGTGTATAAACTGAAAACAGAAAAAGGAATGCTTTGTTATGTTATGTTATGTTCTGTTATGTTCTGTTATGTTATGTTATGTTATGTTATGTTATGTTATGTTATGTTATGTTACGTTATGTTATGTTATGTTATGTTATGTTATGTTATGTTATGTTATGTTATGTTCTGTTATGCTTTGTTATGTTCTGTTATGTTATGTTATGTTATGTTATTTTCTGTTATGTTTTGTTATGTTATGTTATGTTATGTTATATTTTGTTATGTTATGTTCTGTTATGTTATGTTACGTTATGTTATGTTATGTTATGTTATATTTTGTTACGTTATGTTTTGTTATGTTATGTTATGTTATGTTATGTTATGTTATGTTATGTTATGTTATGTTATGTTATGTTATGTTATGTTATGTTATGCTATGTTGTTATGTTAGGTTTGGGGGCAGGGATAGCAAAAAAATCACCTGCTAAAGGTTGCAAAACAGCTGGTTTAACTTGCTAAATATCTCGAAGATACCCATTAATGATATAGCAGAACTTCATTTTTAATTTCTATTTTAATATTAACGTGTGTAGAGTTATGCTACCGCTTCCTCGTTTAGTTTTATTGTTTTTCCACCAGTTCTATTCTTGTTTCCATAGACACGTCTACGCAGTTTCGACTGCTATAGCAAGATTTTGCCAATTAATGGAATATACAACACTGCAACTTTGCAAAGCGTGAAGATTTTCCAGAAAATGTGCAACGCAAAAATGCACGGAAAAGCGAAATTTCAACTAGACGTCGATGGTATTTGCGATTCAAGAACATTTGATTGTTTGCAAAAAATCCAAAAACAGGTATTTAAATGATAATATAAAGCTGTCGGATTTGAGCTCATCCACAAATATCCCACACTGGTCACCATTCGCATTATGGTGCAGCAACAGCTAGCCTCGTTAGTTCTGACCAGGTATCTTGGTGTACCCCTAAGTGGGCAGAGGCACAGCATTGGAAATCAACATTTCTGGCTGAGTGTCGTAGGGGCATTTAAATCCCGTAGGGGTCGAAAGGGCAGGCCTTATTGAACACAACAAGAATGCTTGAAAATGACAAGAATCATGTTTATTGTAAATTTGATAATAAAACGGAAATTAAAATGTAACAGTAATTACTTTGGACTTTATTTAATTATTTGATAAAGGATAAAACAGTTATTTAATGTAAATGTTTATTTTAATCGAGATTTTGTGAATGCTAGATGTTTAATTAATATAATGGAAAAACCTTGGGAATAAAATCCTCTAGGGGTCTCGCGAGTAAATTTCTATAATTTTACTGGAGTTTTGATTCTATATCATTTAGAGCGCCATGGCCCTCCGTCCCTTTGGATCCGGTAGTTGTTAAGAGCAAAGGGTTGTCGTTGTCTTTTGCACCTCTGGAATCGTTCCCATATTTTTGTATAGTGCTTATAACGTATAGCGGGTTCATTACAGCTTTTTCTGAGTGCAGAATTGCCCCACGCCCCCGCCCCGCTGTTAGCGCCCCTTGGATTATCCCCCAAAACGTTTCAGACATCAAAGAATTTAGTCAGATGCATTCCACGTGGCCACTCAATGACTTATACAGTACCAGGTGTGGATAAGAGTTAATGTTTTGTGAAGAGTGAACCACATTGAAAAGTATAATGGTTGAGGTGGTTTATTTTATTGTTAATGGGTATCTGGGAGGTCCCTATATAATCGGAGGATCAAGCTAGCCCCTCTCTGTCTACTTTTAAACGTAGAGTTGCCTATAAATCAATTTTTGCTTTGAAATTTTGTTTGATTTTGTATATTCTGTGCTGATTTGCAAATTGTAAATAATCCTCTTTATTCAATTATTGCTGTAGTTTTCATGTCACGGCCCCCTGAGAAACAGCCTCTCTAGGCTAATTGGGGAACCGTGTTTAAAGAATTTAAAATGGAATGAAATGGAACAAATCAAACCAAATGAATTCAAATGAAATGATCGATTTAAAGAGACTCGTGTATAATTCCTTCAGCATATCAAAGAGAATATTGAAACATCTAATTATATTACAACCTAAACACGATAAATCTTTTGGGTTTATTTACCCCCTCCAGGAGTCGTGTTTTGATTTAGCTTCAGCTCTTCAAGTATTTTAATGCTCTATTGAGCTGGGGAAGAGTTGGCAGTTGGCAGATTGAGATAGAGATGTAATTCCACGCAGTAAGGGCGGAAAAGTGGGTGTCTTATACCGTATATTCAAGGTTATATCTTGGACTTTGCTCAAATAATCAAAGGATACTATTAACTACTGTTAAAAATCACTACAAACTTAATTCACCTTGTCTGGTATTCAGAAAGTGTTTTTATTATTACATGGAATTTTGGTCGATGTTAAGAACGCAACTCCTATGTACAACATTGGTCGTAAATGGGCATTTCCTCGGCATATTTTCCATTTACAATTCTTTGAGGAACCATGCGCATGACTTGGATGGTGCCTCCCTCCCCTTATGTCATACGTTGTTTTTCCGAAAAACTAAGAACAAATAAGATAAGATAAGCTGAGATAAGCTCATTACCAGGAACAAATAAGGAGTCCTCAATTATCCTGGCTATTATTCTATGCGAGACAGACATCTGCAAAGGAAAGACGACCACCATCAAAGTGCGGGTAATCTCTCGTAACCAGGAATGCCGGGAACATTGAGGGGCGCAGGGGGCAAACATATTTTGAAGTTCACTTTACAAAAAACCACATCCTCTGAATAGACGCCCCCTAAAGTATCAGAAAAGTTAATAAACGCCCAGGGCTTTTAATCGAAGCATTACGGTATGAAGTTATATTGACGTAAAGTGTTAACTTCTCGAGCACCTTAGCGAACGGAACATACTCCTAACAGCTGATCTAATTTCTCGTAACCTAACTGCATAAATGATCGGGTTCACCAAAGAGTTTATTTCTAAAAGTACAACAGTATATTGCATGGCTGTTTTGCAGCCTGTCGGACATGCCCCCGCAAGATGCATGAAGACAATAAGCAAGAAAGGTGACCAGGTGACTATTATCAGGAGGTAAACGCAGTTTGAAGCGATCGTGAGTGCGTATTCCCGTTGCATAGAATGCCTTTGTAAGCTGCTTTGGCCATTACAATTTGTCGAGAATTGAGATTTCTTTTCAGAGCTACAGGCAGTTGAAGTAGCAGGCAGAACGGTGACCTCAGTTACGGTGAAAATTCGCCTCAAGTGTTGCCGTACCGTGCAAATTGTTCGCAACTGCATCCAGCCAAGAACGATTGAAATACAGACGAACATTGACAACAGTGTTAGTACATAAACCTTCTCGTGTTTAGAAACAACATTCAGCTTAATCTCAAGTTTATCCATAAAAGCGATTGGTATTGTCACTAGCACTGCCAAGAGCCAAGCACTGGCAATAAGGATATACATTCGCTTACTGTTGAGCAGAACACGGTATCTGAGAGGTCGGAAAATGACGACCCATCTATCACAGCAAACAACGATTAGATTGGTGATTGATGCTGAATGCCCAAATACTACAAGCCCGATTGCCAGATTAAGTGCAAAATCCGCCTGTATGTTGTCATTCCTGCATACGGCGATTAAAGCAACGGCGATTGTAATTAAACCATTCAATGAATCGGCCATAGCAAGACTCATTACTGGCATGTATCTTCTGTTTCTAAGACGCTGCTCTCGTATTATCGCTAATACCACAAGCATGTTACTAGTGGTTACGGCAATTCCTTCTATGATTAACAATGCTACAAAGAATCCATCTAGCTTCCATGCTACGGACATTTTTTTGCAACCCATGATGTTCGTTGTATATTCCACAGCCTCTAATTGCAACTACATTGGGTTTATCATCGTTGTACAGGTAAAGGTATCGTCCAATCATGTTGCCCCCGATAAAAAAATCGCTCGGTGATCATGGGTCTTTAACTTACAATGACCAATTTTATAGGCTGCAGGTTTACCAGGGGGTATCTGATAGACACAGCGGTAGCTAGATGTCTTTTCGGGGGGTGTGATGAAAACCTGATGTCAGCACGTGGGAGGTACCTCAAGGCTGAAAAGTGGGCTGGGGGGCTCAAATGTCCCTAAAATCTGCTAAAATAACATGTGAACAATCCCTTAGCACGACATGCTATAGATTTTAAGCAGGTATCCTTTTAATAAATTCCAGGTATCGTTTTATAATGGCAAGGTCACTCGCAAGAGTTCGTCATTCATAATTGCTTTATCTCGTTACTAGGGGATTTTCCTTTCAGAGACTGAAAGCAATTTGCGGATTACTAGTTAGACAAGTTTATATTTGTTGCTACAACAATGCTTTTTAGTTTGGAGAGGTGGAACTATTAAATAGCATTTTATTTAATTAGCGTGTTAAAAGAAGTCAAGAAACGATGACGATGATCAAATGGGATTCGACTAATTGCTCTTTCTTTGGGCGCATTACCATTAACATGTTAATTTGCGATAAGACCAAACTTTGCTTAATCTCGGGGGTATGCAAACTTGTGACAAAATTATCCATCGCACTTACGGTTTCCTAAGAATCTGAGATCTGGGAACTTAGAGATGCTTAAAAGCAAGAAACTTGAGCACTCATGGTTGCTCAGTAAATGCTTAGCCCCATGCGTGCAAGATGTGAATGACATGCCAAGAAAGATTACGCACAGAAAGTTTCTTAGAAACAAGAAACTTGAGAAATCCAAGTTGCTTAAAACACACTTAGCACTTCACGGAAGAAATGCACGGCCCTGTCATTGAAGAACTTATTCAAAGAAGTTCATTGAAAATCAACGAAGGTTTTGGGACGAGCCTCTTCAATACCAATTTGATAGCAAGAGTTTTGTGAGCGTACTTTTAAGTTGGCTGCTGTCCTGCTGTTATTTTTCTTGATTGTCCCTTCCTTCTACTAGCAGAGCAGGCTTCTCCGGGCTTAATCAGAGGCTTCATTTTATGGGGGTTTGGGGGGTGGCTCACCCTCCCAACTATGAAAACATCGTCTTCTTGCAGGGCAAAAATAGGCGCTGCAGGGCAGGTTTTAGCTCAAATTGGAAAAATTTTCAATTTTTAAATGGCAAAGAATGATTTTTGCAGGGAAAATCGGACACCTTTTCAATTTACGCAGGCTTTCTGGTGGGAGCGAAGTTTTTTATAAACCATGTTGGAATTGAGTATTTTACGGAATAACAATAAAAAAGCGAGGCTGCATAATCTCGCTTTCATATTGGTTAAAAAATGGCAGCCGTTAGAGCACGAATTTTTTGCTCTCTGAAAAATGCAAAGCAAATTTTACTACCAGTTGTAAGTATAAAACAACTATGCAAGTTAAATTAGCTTTTAATATCTGCAGTAAAATGTTATCTTGAATATTCGATAGCTACACAAAAATTCTTGCTTTCGCTTAGGCCACTTTTACCATCCCAGTTTTTTCCTTCCAGGCTGTCCAACCGAAGTTTAATTTAAAGCATTTTAGATATTATGCCACAGGCACAGTAGAGCATATGGATGACCCTGTGAGTATACCTCTAAATAATCTGTGAACTATTTAGATATAATTAGTGAAATATTAAATATGTAAGTACGGGAAATATTATCTTCATTTTTATCATTAAAAAAATATATTTCTCAAAAATATTTGGGCATTGAAATCCATTGGGAAAGTTACTATAATTGTTACTTTAAATTGTTACTTTTGCTCTGTTGGAGAGGAGTTAGCTGAGAAAATAGATTAATCATAGAGGCAGTTTTATTTGAAAATGATTCAAGTTCCTATTTTCACAAAATAAAGGAGCATTTTTAAAGGAAAAACCAAGAGAAGATTTATGCCAAAGTATTAGTTCAAAACTTGTTTGGCAACCTAAGTAAATTTATACAGTAAATAGATGCTTTTTATTTCTTTGAAGATTGAAGGGGCTGATAGAAAATTGGTGACACTGATTCCTGGTGATGGGGTTGGACCTGAACTGGTTGCCAGTGTGAAAACGGTTTTCAAGTAGGTTTATAATATTGACTATTTTAGTTTTCAGTGAGTTTGAAATTCAAAAAGAAGTACCATTTGGAACTAAGTTGTTTATAAATGTTGCAAAACAATTATTGGTAAAGGGAAACAGGATTTTAAAGTTGAAAGTTTTTAATGACTATATACATTTATGTTAAGAGAGGTAATAATTACTATTCACACTTATGCTGGCAAATAGTCCTCTTCTTCCTTTCCTCTTATCCATCTTGTCATTATGAACAGTAGTGGACACTTGGCCAAATATTGGGGGCAAGCCTATTGTTTTGAAAAGATAACACCACACATTTCCATTGTTTTTAGAACAAAATACTATTGTCTTCAAAAACATTGGGGTTCAATGCCCCCCTTGCCCCCTTGCCCCCCACAGGTGTCCACCGCTGATTATGAAATTATATTTCATGTCAGCCATCAGGAATAGGCTGATCCCAATACCTGATTTACTAGTTTTTTCCACATTATTCTGTTCTTTGCCTTGTTATATGTGTTCTGCTGACTGATGTGTTCTGAAAGTGATGTCATTTGAATGGAGGCATATTTTTCTTTTATTCTCTTTATGTTATTGTTGATTGGCATAAATTAAGGGGACAAGCGAGTAAGATAGATAACATTTTAAGCTGAATTCAACAGCTATGCAGGATTTTCTAATAATTATCATTGCTCACTTGCACACTAGATACAAGAATAGGGTACAAGCATTGATAATATTGGAGCCAAGGATCTTGAACAATGTTTAGAAGCAGATATATCCAAATATTAAAGGATTAGACTCCCACTTCTAAGAATTAACTAATTTTTATTAAAGATGACAAGACTAAGTGGTGGATAGTGTCAGATATGACAATTTAAAGGTTCAAATGCCTTATCTACCAAGATTAAGTTGATTAATAGCTTCCTTTATGCAAAACTACAGAAACTGATTATCTCAAATATATCTGTGTCCTAATTGTTGTAATTTTTTCTAAACTTTTTTGCGTCTAGAGGGTAGGATACACAACTGGGGAACATATTGCTGTTTTAGAATTTGTATGCGTCTTTGAAAAGACTTTTAAGCATTTATATTGATGCTTTTGACTAAATTTTTAGCGCTGCAGGAGTGCCAGTCGATTGGGACGAGGTTCCAATAAGGTACTTAATAGTCTTCTCTTTTCTAATTATAATTATTATTATCATTATTATTATATGATTAAAGTGCATAATTATAATACAATATTCTATACACGTTACATTTGAAAAGCTATTAAAAAATATCATATGCTTATTTTATATAAATAAGTCTTTAAGGATGATTTAAAACTGTAAATATTATCGATAAAACAATTTTCAGAGGAAGACTGTTCCATATAGTTGCTGCAGCAAAGGCAAAAGTTCTAGCGCCTAATGTTTTGTTCTTGAAACGAGGAACCTTAAACAGCAAGGCATTACTCGACCTGAGGGTTCTGTCAGGCATATACCTCTCTACCATGTCCGTTAAGTACACAGGTGCCTTTCCTTTCAAGCACTTGAAAGTAAGCAGCATAATTTTGAACCATATGTGTTGTTTGACTGGTGGCCAGTGGAGGTCAAATAAGGCTGTGCGAATATGGTCAAATTTAGGTATCAGTAACAGAAAACGAGCAGCTGCATTTTGGACATGCTGCAGTCTGTCAATAGAATGCTGAGACATGAGACATCTTAAATATTGACTCTTTGTGGCATATGCTTATTACATGCCCATGCGATCAGTTCATTATCATTTCAAAATTCTACCACTTCATAATAACCATACAAAGATATCAAAATTTGATACAAATAAACTTATCACAGGACAAAATATAAGACTACATTGTGATGTAACACTGGAAAAATGTTGGTTGAGGAAATATCAAGGACTTCACCATCTTTTTTATTTTATATAGACCAAGATGCCTAACCCCCTAAGAGCGCCAAGCCTCTGGCATGAAATTCAAATGTCATAAAATCGACGAAAAACGTTTTTAAGTGTTCAAAATTTATCTTAAGATTTCAAAGCTGAAATGATGTTGTAAATGAACCAAAGAGATATTATATATATAATTATCATTTATATTCAATTTCATTTGAACTCTATAAAATGTATGGATCTTTGTGCCATTCTGTTATCAAAAAGTTCTTCAATTGAGCGAACAGCTTGATGATAAATCAAGGTCATAATAACAAATTTTGTAAATGGTGAACATTTTTGTAAATTACTTTGAGGCTTCCCCCATGTGCATGAGCACAATTTTAGTGTATTGCTTTATGCATGAACAGCTGTGGTGAATATAACTTTTTGCAGAAAATCAAGCCCAAGGCAGGACCACATTGCCCCTAAGATATTGGAAATATATGCCGGATAAATTTTTGATTTGCCTACTTAACTGTAGTTAGTTGCATAGATCATTATTTTAGAACATGGCATTGGTAAATTGAATTCTGAGTGAAGGAGATGTGATTAAATATTGCCTCTTGTTAACAAAGATTCCCTAACCATTTATTTTGCCATCCAACACAAGCCCAAGAAATTCTTTAAGAAGAGCCTCACCCTAATGATAGACTATAATTCACCACTTTAACCTCCCCTTGATTTTTTTAGTGATATAGGACCATATGGTAGTAAATTTTCAATAGATGATGTTAAAAAGTCAATTGAGCAGACTGGTGTTGGCCTTAAAGGTGAATATGATTGTTTTAAAACTACCCTTATTTCCATACTTGCCAAATTTTCCCTGCATAAAACTACTTTCATTCTCATTCTCATATGTTTCGTTAATTATCACATGTTTTGTTAATATTTGATTTCATTGAATATACGATTTTGTAGCTTTCCAATTACCAGTTTATTCGTTAATTCATTATTGGACAAATTTACTACCTCCCTACCTTATGAGAACGAGAAATGAGTCTATATTTATTTCTCGTGTGTCCCGCACCAACGGATTGTAATAAAGTTTCTTGTCGCGATCTTAGGTGCTTTGACGACACCATCAAGTATTAGCGGAATGGATCACCTTTCATTGACTCAGAGGCTTAAGTAAGTAAACTTGATGTTACTTTCTTAAACTACAGTTTCGTACTGCCAAAGTTTTACCTTCTCAAACCCTAAGGGACCATTTGGCTCAAGAACCTTCTACAAGAATTGGTTATTTCGATATACCTGCTTCTAAATATACGCTAAGATTCTTCGCTCGGAGATTATTAACCTGTGAACCCCTCTGGAATCTGAGCGCTTACTTTTATGTTGCTGTACAGCAGTATAACCACCAAGCAAGCAAGTAAGCAAGCAATCAATCAATTTAATTTTTTAAGCCAGGCTGGAGTTCTGGCAGCTATCAAGCTGATGTTGACTTATGGCGGTAAGGCCTGTGCCCTCTCCTGAGTACCCATTTACCGACCTTGGAAGGGTGGATAGCTGGGTTGGCTGAACAGTGTGTAGTAAAAGGTTGGTCTGGAGCCGCAAACCTCTCGGTTCATATGTTCCTAGACCTGCGCCCTAACTACTCGTCCACTTCACTGCTAGCTGTATAAAGGCCGCATATGGAAAAGAAACAGTCGAATATTCAACAATGAGTCGAATGAAATACAAACTTGGCTTTGAACGTCGCAAAATTGCCATATTTTAATACTTTGCTATTTTTTAACAACAATGTAATCCAACATAAATATTATGCTGCGTATAAATCCATCCTAATGTCTCATAAAACAGTTTACTGATTTCACATACGATGTAATTCAGCTCCCCATAATTTCTATTTTTTAAAGGATTGACCTGGATTTGTTTGCAAATGTTGTTCATTGTAAATCATTACCAGGCTTCAAGACAAGGTACGTAAAATAAAAATCCTCTGCAAAGTTCTTCATCAAACGCAAATTTAACAAATACAAGGGTGATGAATAGTTGGTCGGTTTTCTAGAAAAGCTCTGCAGTCGATCTGCAGTATGATGCTTTTTAAAGATCTCCAGATCCTAGGAGGAGATATAGGACTGTTTTTGCAAAGAGTGGCTTATATTGCGTGGCTCTGAGATAATGGAATGAAAGACCTGCTAAAATTCATGAACTACGGACACTAGATCGTTTAAAAAACAATTTAAACCGCATCTAAAGAGCTAGACTCTTAAACGGAACAGCAATTGATGTGTGTTGTTGGAAGAAATAATTATTATTGTGCTTTTTATCACTTTAAATTAGTAGTTATTGTTATATATTATGTGCTGAAAGGTTAAGTTATGTATAAATAATATTAAATGAAGAAAAATAGAGAAGAATCAATCGTTACTTTGCAAATTAACCTTTGCCGTGTGCTTGGAATTTCATAGTTGTTATCGGAGCTAAACTTCCATTCAACTCCAGCTTCTCAAGATCTCTTACAGATTTCTATATTCCTTTAAATTATGTTTTTCCCAACACTCAATGGATTTCTTTTGACCGCCAATATACGATAGAGCTCTCCAGATTTCCAACGCAAAAGTACAATTTCTCTTATCATTACTGAGGCAAGTAGAAACGCGAATGGGTATAAATCCAGTCTCTATACAGCGCTAAAATAAGACAACATCTTATCGGAATTCAGAAGAATTTTAGCTTTTGTATATTAAGCATGTAAATAGGAAATAGTGCTGTGTAGAAAAGTTGACAATTCGGTCCCTTATTGAATTTATGTTCTTTTATGAAGGCATTCTGACGTTGATATCATTATTGTGAGGGAGCAGACAGAGGGAGAGTACACAAGCCTGGAACATGAGGTATGGAGACAGTTATTATTAATCAAGGAATCAGTACTGAAAACTCTTTAAATGATGAACCAATCCATTTCCGCGAATTTACTTGACAGTTCTTCAAAAATTTTAGTTTATTACATTAATTTAAGTTTAGTTTAGTCCCAGCTCATTGGTCAGTTCGTTCAGTTTAGCTCACTTCAATTCAATTCAGTGTAATACATATCTATTCAGTTCAGTTCAGGTCGGCTCAATTCACTTAAGCTCAATTAGATTCTGTTCATAACAGTTAAGTTCAGTTTAGCTAAATTCGCTTCAGCTCAAGTCAATTCAACTCAGTTAAGTTCAATTCAGTTCAGTTCAATTCAGTTCATTATCATTTCAGAATTTACGCTACTGCAAAGACATTATAATCATACAAAGATACTTAAACCTAATACTAGTAAACTAATCAAAGGATTTATGCCATTTCTTTCGTACAGAGCGTAACTGGTGTTGTTGAGATGATCAAAGTTGTTACGAAGAAGAAATCGCAAAGAATCGCGAAGTTCGCGTTTGATTATGCGATGCGAAATAATCGCAAAAAGGTTACAGCTGTCCATAAAGCCAATATCATGTAAGTAGATGAGCTAATCAGTCAACCGATCAATTTATCCCTCGCTGAATCATTTTATCAGTCAGCCAATCAATAAGTTAATGAATGAATTGGCTAATCAGCCCGTCATTCAATCAACCAATCAATGACCATTCAGTTAGCTTCAATGTCTATTAATTTTTTTCATAAAAGCACTTGATCATTAAAGCCTTGCTTTAATCAATCAACCAATCAATCAATCAATCAATCAATCAATCAATCAATCAATCAATCAATCAATCAATCAATCAATCCATTAGTCCTAAATGTTTTCTGTTGCTAAATCCATCAGTTTCACAATCAACCAATCAAACCGACTTTTGGTCAATCAATCACTTAATCAATCAATCAATCAATCAATCAATTAATCAATACTTGATTGCTTAGCTACTTTTTAATAAGTACTTCATAAGATCATCATCAATCAATACTTGTCCACTTTTCGATAGCAAACGCATTCGCATTTAACTTTTCATCATGTTCACCCAGTCAAATACAACAAGAGCTAGTGCAATATTGAACGCTAGCAATGTTTTATTTGCCATTTTGTTTACAGGAAGCAAGGCGATGGGTTGTTTTTAGAGTCTTGCCGAGAAGTATCAACGCTTTATCCAAAAATTAAATTTGAAGGAATGATCGTTGATAATGCCTGTATGCAGGTAATGTTCTATATTTTTTCTGTCTATAATTGTTCACCTACTGTATATATGAATTGTTTTGATCTATAAATCTAAAAATATATTTTTTGAGTGGTGATTCCTAGGGTATTCGTAACAAAGATCTCTTATTTACTTAGAAGTCGATTAATGACATAACTTTCTTATTTTAGTTGGTTTCAAAACCCAACCAGTTCGATGTTATGGTCTTGCCAAATCTTTACGGAAGTATTGTTGACAATGTCGGAGCTGGTTTGGTTGGTGGAGCGGGTGTTGTGCCAGGAAAGAATTTTGGACATCGATTTGTAATCTTTGAGCCAGTGAGTTTTTGAAATAATCTTGCCTGTAATACCGTTATTAATACTTTAAAATACCTTAACATCTATTTCAAGGAATGGCCTTATAATTACTGGGGCCCGATTTCAGATTAACCCCTTTTCATTTTTCCCCAAAACAGCCAATATAATAAGGGTAAACTTTTGGGCCAAAATGTAAGGTTAGACTCTCGCCATGTTGCCCAAAAGTTGTTGATATAATTGGGGACCAATTTTTGGCAAAAAAATTTTGCCAAACCATTTTGCCCCAAGCTTGACAATATTTTTTAGTTCCAATTTTTGTCAATAAGCTGAAACTCTAACCATTTTCCCCTAAGGTTGCCAATATAATTGGGGTGCCATTTTGAGCCAAAAATAAGGTTAATTCCTTGGCAATTTTCCCAAAAATTGCCAATTTTATTGCGGTCCAATTCTAGGCCACCAACGAATAATTTTTTTCGTATATTCTTTCAAGGGCGCAAGACACACTTTTGCTCAAATGGCTGGCAGAAATGTAGCGAATCCTGTTGCAATGTTATTATGCTCATGTGATATGCTAGAGCATCTACAGTAAGTAAAATTGCTTTTTATCGATCAAAGGTCTCAATCATTTGTTCCTCCCAGTGAATTTGCATTCTCTCTTCATTTCCGCGCCAAAACTAGGATTTTTTGTTACCTTCCGCAGTTCAGTTCGCGCATTTCGCGTTCGCACTCGCATTTTGCATCTGCACATGCATTCACATTCGCATTCGCACGTAAAATTACACCCGCAATCACACATGCACTTCGCATTTGCATTCCCGTATCATTTTTGTTTGCTTTAGTTTGATTTGCAATTTGCACAGCTAGCAATATATGCAATTTACCTTGTCTAGACTTAGTAAAACAATTCATAAAACTATATCTACTGCAGGTGCTTCATTTGGATAATTTCATTGGTTTTTCCTAAATGTTTCATGTCCTCGGGTATTCCATTGCTTTTTAAAAGGTTTGAAGTGTACTAGGGCAGCTTCACTGAAGCTTTACTTTCATCCGCCCTCGCTCGCTTGAAAATAGCCCTTATTGCAGTTATGCTTAGCAAACAGTAGTATAACGTACAATTCATTAAAGAAACCTCGTGTATTAGTGCGAAGAATCAGCAATAAATCATAAATGATAATTTTGTCCTACTTGCTTTCTTTTCCTTCCACGTTGCGTTGCTCATTACTCATAGTTTCGGAAGCTTTCAATTTAAAAAAATGCTCTTTTCTTTATTTTGCAGCCTTTTTAAACATGGACGTATGGTTAGAAATGCAGTTGTAGAGACTTTATCAAAAGGACAGGTAAGAAATAATTCTGAAAAGAAGGGGTACTCTCTCCTCGATTAGCTTAGCTGTTGAGAGAGTTTCCTCCTTAAGAATTCCCCTGCATACAAATCCTCTGGTGTCATGTATCTTAATCTTTTTCTGTGTGTTATTGCCTTATCAATTTATATTTAGTTATTTATGATTGTAAGTTTTTAATTTAGAGAGTGTTTGCATGTAGTAGTGGAATTTAAAATAAATGAATGAACTGACTTGCTTCTTAGTATATGCCGCTTTGAATCAGCTAGCAACCTCCTTTTGTTTTGACTCCATCTCCATCTTCGCATTGCAATGATAATAATAATAATAATAATAATAATAATGATAATAATAATAATAATAATAATAATAATAATAATAATAATAATAATAATAATAATAATTATAAACATTATGTTTATACAGGGTGAATACCTTATTAATACTAGAATGTATTGTTATCAACAAGAGCTGTATTAAAATTAAAATAAAATAATTATAATTAAAGTTAATGATTTGCTGTTCAAATCAGTGATTTTGGATTTCTCTGTTTCATGAAAATAATCAATTTTTTGACTCCGTACCGGTGATAATAATGTTGAGATGTTCTTGCAGAAATGTTTTAAAATCTTTATTTGCTTGACAGAATTTGACGTTGGATATGGGAGGCAGTTCTAGTACAACAGATTTCGTAAAAGCCGTCATCGGAAACTTGAAAGAAGTTAAGTAAATTGAAGTTATTAATTAATGTTGTATTTATTGTTTTTATTAGATTCCTTTCAGTCAGATTTTTATTAGAATGTACACGTTGACCCAGCTTCAATAGAAACGATAAATCTGTATATATTTATTTCTGTCATGAATTGATGAAAATTTATACCTCACCCCTATTTTCTGTATTTTTGCTTATATATAGTTTCAAGTAGGGTGATACACTCCTTGTGTCGTGTTTCATATGATACCTATGTAATCAAGCTAGATATGAGCAGCATTAATACTGATTGCAATCTGCAAAACAAATTATAATCGGAACGAAAGTTTGTGCGGTGTGTCAAAATTAAAATGTTTAAAAATTGCAAGCAATTAACCTTATTTTTGGCAAAAATTCTATACCCTGGGCAAAGGTCAATCTTGGGCAAAACTGCAAACGGTAAACCTGACATGTTTACCCAAAATTCGTCCCCAAAAAAATTTGAAAATTTTTCAGGAAAAATTGCAAATATTTAGCCTTACTCTTTTTAACCAAAATGTGACACATAAAATTGGAATTTTTTTATCAATATTGCAAGTAGTTAGCCTTACTTTTTTGCCCAAAATTTTAGCCCATCGGATTCGGTATTTTATGACCATCTTTTTAGCCAAATCCTTATAACCCACAAATTTGGTAATTTTTCCCCTAAACTTAACCCCAGACTATTTAGTATTTTTGGGAAAAGTTACAATAGTTTAATCTAAGTTTTTTGCCCAAAATCGAATCCAAATCCAAACCAAATATTTTATGCCCTTACATTTCTGCCCAAAATTTGAACCAAAAAAAAAATTTGGTAAATTTTTGACGAAATCAGAAAGGCTTTGCCGTATTTTTTTACCCAAATTTGAACCAAAAAAAATTTGGGTGAACCGAGGACCAAATTACAAAGAGTTAGCCTTACTTCTTTCTCCAAAATTTGAGCTGAAACAAGTAGGCGTAGAACAAGTAGAAATAAACGAGCCCCTTACTATTTTGTCCAATATTTGAACCAACAAATTTGATGAATTTTGGACATAATTAAAAGGGCTGAGCCAAAAAATTGGGTAAGTTTTAGACAAAAGTGTTAGGGGTTAGCCTTACTTTTTTGCCCAAACTTTGTACCGAAAAAATTGGGTAAATTTTGGACCGAATTGTAAGGGGTTGGCCTTCTTTTTGTGTTAGAAATTTTAGGCAAAAAATTGGGTAAATTGTAGGCTTTGTTTGCTGAAAATCTTTACCACAAAAATTTGATAAATTTTAGACAACATTGTTATGGGTTAGTTTTACTTTTTTGCCCAAAATTTCAACACAAAAATTGTGTAACTTTTGGACCAAATTGGAAGGGGTTACACTTATTTTAGGCAAAAAATTGGGTAAATTGTAGGCTTTGTTTGCTGAAAATTTGTTCCAAAAAGATTTGATAAATTTTAGTCAAAATTTTGGACAAATTTGTAAGGGGTTAGCCTAACTTTTTTCTCCAAAATTGGTAGGAAAAATATTGGGTAAATTTTTGACAAAATTGTAACGCGCTGGCCTTAATATTTGGTCTAAAATTTATACCAATAATGTTGGGTAAATTTTGACACAATTATAAGGGGCTAGCCTTACTATTTCGTGTAAAATTTGTGCCAAAAAATTGGGTAAATTTTGGACATAATTGTAAGGGGTTAGCCTGACTTTTTTGCCCAAAATTTGAACAAAAAAAAGTTGGTAAGTTTTGGGCAAATTTGTAAGAGGATAGCATTACTTTTTTGCCCCAAATTTGTACCAAAAAAAGTTGGTAAATTTTGGACAAAATTGTAAGGGGTTAGTCTTACCATTTGGTCTAAAATTTGTAGCAAAAATATTTCGTAAATTTTTGACAAAATTGAAAGGGGTTAGCCTTATTATTATGTCTATAATTTGTACCAAAAATATTGGGTAAATTTTGGACAAGACTGTAAGGGGATAGCCTTACTTTTTTGCCCAAAATTTGTACCAAAAAAATTTGTGCCAAAAAATTGGGTTCATTTTGGACAAGATTGTAAGGGGTTAGCCTTACTCTTTTGCCCAAAGTTTGTGCCAAAAAATAAGGCAAATTTTTGACAAAATTGTAAGGGGTTAGCCTTACTTTTCTGCTCAAAATTTGTCCCAAAAATATTGGGTAAATTTTGGACCAATTTGTAAGGGGTTAGCCTTACTTTTTTGCCCCAAATTTGTGACAAAAAAATTCGGTAAATTTTGGACGAGATTGTAAGGGGTTAGCCTTACTTTTTTGCCCAAAATTTGTGCCAAAAAAATTCGGTAAATTTTAGAGAAGATAGTAAGGGGTTAGCCTTACTTTTCTGCCCCAAATTTGTGACAAAAAAATTGGGTAAATTTTGGACAAGATTGTAAGGGGTTAGCCTCACTTTTTTGCTCTAAATTTGTGCCAAAAAAAATTCGGTAAATTTTGGACAAGATTGTAAGGGGTTAGCCTCACTTTTTTGCTCTAAATTTGTGCCAAAAAAAATTCGGTAAATTTTGGAGAAGATTGTAAGGGGTTTCCCTTACTTTTTTGCCAAAAATTTGTGTCAAAAATATTGGGTAAATTTTGGACAAATTTGTAAGGGGTTAGCCTTACCTTTTTGCCTAAAATTTGTGCCAAAAAATTAGGTAAACTTTTGACAAAATTGTCAGGGGTTAGCCTTACTTTTTTGCCCAAAATTTGTGCCAAAAAATTAGGAAAATTTTTGACAAAATTGTAAGGGGTTAGCCCTACTTTTTTGCCCAAAATTTGTGACAAAAAAATTGGGTAAATGTTGGACAAGATTGTAAGGGGGTAGCCTTACTTTTTTGCCCAAAATTTGTGCCAAAAAAATTCGGTAAATTTTTGACAACATTATAAGGGGTTAGCCCTACTTTTTTGCCCAAAATTTGTGCCAAAAATATTGGGTAAATTTAGGACATATTTGTAAAGGGTGACCCTTACTTTTTTGCCAAAAAGTTGTGACGAAAAAATTGGGTAAATTTGCGACAAAATTGTAAGGGGTTAGCCTTACTTTTTTGCCCAAAATTTGTGACAAAAGTATTGGGTAAATTTTGGACAAATTTGTAAGGTGTTAACCTTAATTTTTAGCCCAAAATTTGTGACAAAAAATTGGGTAAATTTTTGACAACATTGTAAGGGGTTAGCCCTACTTTTTTGCCCCAAATTTGTGCCAAAAATATTGGGTAAATTTAGGACATATTTGTAAAGGGTGACCCTTACTTTTTTGCCCAAAAGTTGTGACGAAAAAATTGGGTAAATTTGCGACAAAATTGTAAGGGGTTAGCCTTACTTTTTTGCTCAAAAATTGTGCCAAAAAATAAGGCAAATTTTTGACAAAATTGTAAGGGGTTAGCCTTACTTTTCTGCTCAAAATTTGTCCCAAAAAAAATTGGGTAAATTTTGGACCAATTTGTAAGGGGTTAGCCTTACTTTTTTGCCCCAAATTTGTGACAAAAAAATTGGGTAAATTTTGGACAAGATTGTAAGGGGTTAGCCTCACTTTTTTGCTCTAAATTTGTGCCAAAAAAAATTCGGTAAATTTTGGAGAAGATTGTAAGGGGTTTGCCTTACTTTTTTGCCAAAAATTTGTGTCAAAAATATTGGGTAAATTTTGGACAAATTTGTAAGGGGTTAGCCTTACCTTTTTGCCTAAAATTTGTGCCAAAAAATTAGGTAAACTTTTGACAAAATTGTCAGGGGTTAGCCTTACTTTTTTGCCCAAACTTTGTGCCAAAAAATTAGGTAAACTTTTGACAAAATTGTCAGGGGTTAGCCTTACTTTTTTGCCCAAAATTTGTGCCAAAAAATTAGGAAAATTTTTGACAAAATTGTAAGGGGTTTGCCTTACTTTTTTGCCCAAAATTTGTGACAAAAAATTAGGTAAATTTTTGACAAAATTGTAGGGGGTTAGCCCTACTTTTTTGCCCAAAATTTGTGCCAAAAAAATTGGGTGAATTTTGAACAAGATTGTAAGGGTTTAGCCTTACTTTTTTGCCCAAAATTTGTGCCAAAAAGTTAGGTAAATTTTTGGCAACATTGTAAGGGGTTAGCCCTACTTTTCTGCCCAAAATTTGTGCGAAAAATATTGGGTAAATTTAGGACATATTTGTAAAGGGTGACCCGTACTTTTTTTCCAAAGAGTTGTGACGAAAAAATTGGGTAAATTTGCGACAAAATTGTAAGGGGTTAGCCTTAATTTTTTGACCCAAATTTGTGACAAAAAAATTGGGTAAATTTAGGACATATTTGTAAAGGGTGACCCTTACTTTTTTGCCCAAAAGTTGTGACGAAAAAATTGGGTAAATTTGCGACAAAATTGTAAGGGGTTAGCCTTACTTTTTTGCTCAAAAATTGTGCCAAAAAATAAGGCAAATTTTTGACAAAATTGTAAGGGGTTAGCCTTACTTTTCTGCTCAAAATTTGTCCCAAAAAAAATTGGGTGAATTTTGAACAAGATTGTAAGGGTTTAGCCTTACTTTTTTGCCCAAAATTTGTGCCAAAAAGTTAGGTAAATTTTTGGCAACATTGTAAGGGGTTAGCCCTACTTTTCTGCCCAAAATTTGTGCGAAAAATATTGGGTAAATTTAGGACATATTTGTAAAGGGTGACCCGTACTTTTTTTCCAAAGAGTTGTGACGAAAAAATTGGGTAAATTTGCGACAAAATTGTAAGGGGTTAGCCTTAATTTTTTGACCCAAATTTGTGACAAAAAAATTGGGTAAATTTAGGACATATTTGTAAAGGGTGACCCTTACTTTTTTGCCCAAAAGTTGTGACGAAAAAATTGGGTAAATTTGCGACAAAATTGTAAGGGGTTAGCCTTACTTTTTTGCTCAAAAATTGTGCCAAAAAATAAGGCAAATTTTTGACAAAATTGTAAGGGGTTAGCCTTACTTTTCTGCTCAAAATTTGTCCCAAAAAAAATTGGGTAAATTTTGGACCAATTTGTAAGGGGTTAGCCTTACTTTTTTGCCCCAAATTTGTGACAAAAAAATTGGGTAAATTTTGGACAAGATTGTAAGGGGTTAGCCTCACTTTTTTGCTCTAAATTTGTGCCAAAAAAAATTCGGTAAATTTTGGAGAAGATTGTAAGGGGTTTGCCTTACTTTTTTGCCAAAAATTTGTGTCAAAAATATTGGGTAAATTTTGGACAAATTTGTAAGGGGTTAGCCTTACCTTTTTGCCTAAAATTTGTGCCAAAAAATTAGGTAAACTTTTGACAAAATTGTCAGGGGTTAGCCTTACTTTTTTGCCCAAACTTTGTGCCAAAAAATTAGGTAAACTTTTGACAAAATTGTCAGGGGTTTGCCTTACTTTTTTGCCCAAAATTTGTGACAAAAAATTAGGTAAATTTTTGACAAAATTGTAGGGGGTTAGCCCTACTTTTTTGCCCAAAATTTGTGCCAAAAAAATTGGGTGAATTTTGAACAAGATTGTAAGGGTTTAGCCTTACTTTTTTGCCCAAAATTTGTGCCAAAAAGTTAGGTAAATTTTTGGCAACATTGTAAGGGGTTAGCCCTACTTTTCTGCCCAAAATTTGTGCGAAAAATATTGGGTAAATTTAGGACATATTTGTAAAGGGTGACCCGTACTTTTTTTCCAAAGAGTTGTGACGAAAAAATTGGGTAAATTTGCGACAAAATTGTAAGGGGTTAGCCTTAATTTTTTGACCCAAATTTGTGACAAAAAAATTGAGTAAATTTTGAACAAGATTGTAAGGGGTTAGCCTTAATTTTTAGCCCAAAATTTGTGACAAAAAATTGGTGAATTTTGGACAAGATTGTAAGGGTTTAGCCTTACTTTTTTGCCCAAAATTTGTGGCAAAAAATTAGGTAAATTTTTGACAAAATTGTAGGGGGTTAGCCCTACTTTTTTGCCCAAAATTTGTGCCAAAAAAATTGGGTGAATTTTGAATAAGATTGTAAGGGTTTAGCCCTACTTTTTTGCCCAAAATTTGTGCCAAAAATATTGGGTAAATTTAGGACATATTTGTAAAGGGTGACCCGTACTTTTTTTCCAAATGTTGTGACGAAAAAATTGGGTAAATTTGCGACAAAATTGTAAGGGGTTAGCCTTACTTTTTTGCCCCAAATTTGTGACCAAAAAATTGGGTAAATTTTGAACAAGATTGTAAGGGGTTAGCCTTACTTTTTTGCCCAAAATTTGTACCAAAAATGTTGGGTAAATTTGGGACAAATTTGTAAGGGGTTACTATTTGGTCTAAAATTTGTGCCAAAATATTGAGTAAATTTAGGACCAATTTGAAAGGGGTTAGCCCTACTTTTTTGCCTATAATTTATACCAAAAATGTTGGGTAAATTTTCAAACAATTGTAAGGGGCTAGCCTTACTATTTCGTCTAAAATTTGTGCCAAAAAATTGAGTAAATTTTGGACATAATTGTAAGGGGTTAGCCTTACTTTTTTGCCCAAAATTTGAACAAAAACAAGTTGGTAAGTTTTGGGCAAATTTGTAAGGTGTTAGCCTTAATTTTTAGCCCTAAATTTGTGACAAAAAAATGGGTGAATTTTGGACAAGATTGTAAGGGTTTGGACTTACTTTTTTGCCCAAAATTTGTGCCAAAAAATTAGGTAAATTTTTGACAAAATTGTAGGGGGTTAGCCCTACTTCTTTGCCCAAAATTTGTGTCAAAAATATTGGGTAAATTTTGGACAAATTTGTAAAGGGTGACCCTTACTTTTTTTCCAAAGAGTTGTGACGAAAAAATTGGGTAAATTTGCGACAAAATTGTAAGGGGTTAGCCTTACTTTTTTGCCCCAAATTTGTGACCAAAAAATTGGGTAAAGTTTGAACAAGATTGTAAGGGGTTAGCCTTACTTTTTTGCCCAAAATTTGTACCAAAAATGTTGGGTAAATTTGGGACAAATTTGTAAGGGGTTACTATTGGGTCTAAAATTTGTGCCAAAATATTGAGTAAATTTAGGACCAATTTGAAATGGGTTAGCCTTACTTTTTTGCCTATAATTTATACCAAAAATGTTGGGTAAATTTTCAAACAATTGTAAGGGGCTAGCCTTACTATTTCGTCTAAAATTTGTGCCAAAAAATTGGGTAAATTTTGGACATAATTGTAAGGGGTTAGCCTGACTTTTTTGCCCAAAATTTGAACAAAAACAAGTTGGTAAGTTTTGGGCAAATTTGTGAGAAGATAGCATTACTTTTTTGCCCCAAATTTGTACCAAAAAAAGTTGGTAAATTTTGGACAAAATTGTAAGGGGTTAGTCTTACCATTTGGTCTAAAATTTGTAGCAAAAATATTTGGTAAATTTTTGACAAAATTGAAAGGGGTTAGCCTTATTATTATGTCTATAATTTGTACCAAAAATATTGGGTAAATTTTGGACAAGACTGTAAGGGGATAGCCTTACTTTTTTGCCCAAAATATGTAACCAAAAAAATTTGTGCCAAAAAATTGGGTTAATTTTGGACAAGATTGTAAGGGGTTAGCCTCACTTTTTTGCTCTAAATTTGTGCCAAAAAATAAGGCAAATTTTTGACTAAATTGTAAGGGGTTAACCTTACTTTTCTGCTCAAAATTTGTCCCAAAAATATTGGGTAAATTTTGGACCAATTTGTAAGGGGTTAGCCTTACTTTTTTGCCCCAAATTTGTGACAAAAAAATTGGGTAAATTTTAGACAAGATTGTAAGGGGTTTGCCTCACTTTTTTGCTCTAAATTTGTGCCAAAAAAAATTCGGTAACTTTTGGAGAAGATTGTAAGGAGTTTCCCTTACTTTTTTGCCAAAAATTTGTGTCAAAAATATTGGGTAAATTTTGGACAAATTTGTAAGGGGTTAGCCTTACCTTTTTGTGTAAAATTTGTGCCAAAAAATTAGGTAAACTTTTGACAAAATTGTCAGGGGTTAGCCTTACTTTTTTGCCCAAAATTTGTGCCAAAAAATTAGGAAAATTTTTGACAAAATTGTAAGGGGTTAGCCCTACTTTTTTGCCCAAAATTTGTGACAAAAAAATTGGGTAAATGTTGGACAAGATTGTAAGGGGGTAGCCTTACTTTTTTGCCCAAAATTTGTGCCAAAAAAATTCGGTAAATTTTAGAGAAGATAGTAAGGGGTTTGCCTTACTTTTTTGCCCAAAGTTTGTGCCAAAAAAATTGGGTAAATTTTGGACAAGATTGTAAGGGGTTAGCCTTACTTTTTTGCCCAAAATTTGTGCCAAAAAGTTAGGTAAATTTTTGACAACATTGTAAGGGGTTAGCCCTACTTTTTTGCCCAATATTTGTGCCAAAATTATTGGGTAAATTTAGGACATATTTGTAAAGGGTGACCCTTACTTTTTTGCCAAAAAGTTGTGACGAAAAAATTGGGTAAATTTGCGACAAAATTGTAAGGGGTTAGCCTTACTTTTTTGCCCAAAAATTGTGCCAAAAAATTAGGTAAATTTTTGACAAAGTTGTAAGGGGTTAGCCCTACTTTTTTGCCCAAAATTTGTGACAAAAAAATTGGTTAAATTTTGGACAAGATTGTAAGGGGTTAGCCCTACTTTTTTGCCCAAAATTTGTGCCAAAAAAAGTCGGTAAACTTTAGAGAAGATAGTAAGGGGTTTGCCTTACTTTTTTGCCCAAAGTTTTTGCCAAAAAAATTGGGTAAATTTTGGACAAGATTGTAAGGTGTTAGCCTTACTTTTTTTTCCAAAATTTGTGCCAAAAGTTAGGTAAATTTTTGACAACATTGTAAGGGGTTAGCCCTACTTTTTTGCCCAATATTTGTGCCAAAAATATTGGGTAAATTTAGGACATATTTGTAAAGGGTGACCCTTACTTTTTTGCCAAAAAGTTGTGACGAAAAAATTGGGTAAATTTGCGACAAAATTGTAAGGGGTTAGCCTTACTTTTTTGCCCAAAATTTGTGACAAAAGTATTGGGTAAATTTTGGTCAAATTTGTAAGGTGTTAACCTTAATTTTTAGCCCAAAATTTGTGACAAAAAATTGGGTGAATTTTGGACAAGATTGTAAGGGTTTAGCATTACTTTTTTGCTCAAAATTTGTGCCAAAAAATTAGGTAAATTTTTGACAAAATTGTAGGGGGTTAGCCCTACTTTTTTGCCCAAAATTTGTGCCAAAAAATTGGGTAAATTTTGAACAAGATTGTAAGGGGTTAGCCTTACTTTTCTGCTCAAAATTTGTCCCAAAAATATTGGGTAAATTTTGGACAAATTTGTAAGGGGTTAGCCTTACCTTTTTGTGTAAAATTTGTGCCAAAAAATTAGGTAAACTTTTGACAAAATTGTCAGGGGTTAGCCTTACTTTTTTGCCCAAAATTTGTGCCAAAAAATTAGGAAAATTTTTGACAAAATTGTAAGGGGTTAGCCCTACTTTTTTGCCCAAAATTTGTGACAAAAAAATTGGGTAAATGTTGGACAAGATTGTAAGGGGGTAGCCTTACTTTTTTGCCCAAAATTTGTGCCAAAAAAATTCGGTAAATTTTAGAGAAGATAGTAAGGGGTTTGCCTTACTTTTTTGCCCAAAGTTTGTGCCAAAAAAATTGGGTAATTTTTGGACAAGATTGTAAGGGGTTAGTCTTACTTTTTTGCCCAAACTTTGTGCCAAAAAGTTAGGTAAATTTTTGACAACATTGTAAGGGGTTAGCCTTACTTTTTTGCCCAAAATTTGTGACAAAAAAATTGGGTAAATTTTGAACAAGATTGTAAGGGGTTAGCCTTACTTTTCTGCTCAAAATTTGTCCCAAAAATATTGGGTAAATTTTGGACAAATTTGTAAGGGGTTAGCCTTACTTTTTTGCCCAAAATTTGTGCCAAAAAATTAGCAAAATTTTTGACAAAATTGTAAGGGGTTAGCCCTACTTTTTTGCCCAAAATTTGTGACAAAAAAATTGGGTAAATGTTGGACAAGATTGTAAGGGGGTAGCCTTACTTTTTTGCCCAAAATTTGTGCCAAAAAAATTCGGTAAATTTTAGAGAAGATAGTAAGGGGTTTGCCTTACTTTTTTGCCCAAAGTTTGTGCCAAAAAAATTGGGTAATTTTTGGACAAGATTGTAAGGGGTTAGCCTTACTTTTTTGCCCAAACTTTGTGCCAAAAAGTTAGGTAAATTTTTGACAACATTGTAAGGGGTTAGCCTTACTTTTTTGCCCAAAAATTGTGCCAAAAAATTAGGTAAATTTTTGACAAAGTTGTAAGGGGTTAGCCCTACTTTTTTGCCCAAAATTTGTGACAAAAAAATTGGTTAAATTTTGGACAAGATTGTAAGGGGTTAGCCCTACTTTTTTGCCCAAAATTTGTGCCAAAAAAAGTCGGTAAACTTTAGAGAAGATAGTAAGGGGTTTGCCTTACTTTTTTGCCCAAAGTTTTTGCCAAAAAAATTGGGTAAATTTTGGACAAGATTGTAAGGTGTTAGCCTTACTTTTTTTTCCAAAATTTGTGCCAAAAGTTAGGTAAATTTTTGACAACATTGTAAGGGGTTAGCCCTACTTTTTTGCCCAATATTTGTGCCAAAAATATTGGGTAAATTTAGGACATATTTGTAAAGGGTGACCCTTACTTTTTTGCCAAAAAGTTGTGACGAAAAAATTGGGTAAATTTGCGACAAAATTGTAAGGGGTTAGCCTTACTTTTTTGCCCAAAATTTGTGACAAAAGTATTGGGTAAATTTTGGTCAAATTTGTAAGGTGTTAACCTTAATTTTTAGCCCAAAATTTGTGACAAAAAATTGGGTGAATTTTGGACAAGATTGTAAGGGTTTAGCATTACTTTTTTGCTCAAAATTTGTGCCAAAAAATTAGGTAAATTTTTGACAAAATTGTAGGGGGTTAGCCCTACTTTTTTGCCCAAAATTTGTGCCAAAAAATTGGGTAAATTTTGAACAAGATTGTAAGGGGTTAGCCTTACTTTTTTGCCCAAAATTTGTACCAAAAATGTTGGGTAAATTTGGGACAAATTTGTAAGGGGTTACTATTTGGTCTAAAATTTGTGCCAAAATATTGGGTAAATTTGGGACCAATTTGAAAGGGGTTAGCCTTACTTTTTTGCCTATAATTTATACCAAAAATGTTGGGTAAATTTTCAAACAATTGTAAGGGGCCAGCCTTACTATTTCGTCTAAAATTTGTGCCAAAAAATTGGGTAAATTTTGGACATAATTGTAAGGGGTTAGCCTGACTTTTTTGCCCAAAATTTGAACAAAAACAAGTTGGTAAGTTTTGGGCAAATTTGTAAGGTGTTAGCCTTAATTTTTAGCCCTAAATTTGTGACAAAAAATTGGGTGAATTTTGGACAAGATTGTAAGGGTTTAGCCTTACTTTTTTGCCCAAAATTTGTGCCAAAAAATTAGGTAAATTTTTGACAAAATTTTAGGGGGTTAGCCCTACTTCTTTGCCCAAAATTTGTGTCAAAAATATTGGGTAAATTTTGGACAAATTTGTAAGGGGTTAGCCTTACGTTTTTGCCTAAAATTTGTGCCAAAAAATTAGGTAAATTTTTGACAACATTGTTAGGGGTTAGCCTTACTTTTTTGCCCAAAGTTTGTGCCAAAAAATTAGAAAAATTTTTGACAAAATTGTAAGGGGTTAGCCCTACTTTTTTGCCCAAAATTTGTGACAAAAAAATTGTGTAAATGTTGGACAAGATTGTAAGGGGGTAGCCTTACTTTTTTGCCCAAAATTTGTGCCAAAAAATTAGGAAAATGTTTGACAAAATTGTAAGGGGTTAGCCCTACTTTTTTGCCCAAAATTTGTGACAAAAAAATTGGGTAAATGTTGGACAAGATTGTAAGGGGGTAGCCTTACTTTTTTGCACAAAATTTGTGCCAAAAAATTCGGTAAATTTTAGAGAAGATAGTAAGGGGTTTGCCTTACTTTTTTGCCCAAAGTTTGTGCCAAAAAAATTGGGTAAATTTTGGACAAGATTGTAAGGGGTTAGCCTTACTTTTTTGCCCAAACTTTTTGCCAAATAGTTAGGTAAATTTTTGACAACATTGTAAGGGGTTAGCCCTACTTTTTTGCCCAAAATTTGTTCCAAAAATATTGGGTAAATTTAGGACATATTTGTAAAGGGTGACCCTTACTTTTTTGCCAAAAAGTTGTGACGAAAAAATTGGGTAAATTTGCGACAAAATTGTAAGGGGTTAGCCTTACTTTTTTGCCCAAAATTTGTGACAAAAGTATTGGGTTAATTTTGGACAAATTTGTAAGGTGTTAGCCTTAATTTTTAGCCCTAAATTTGTGACAAAAAATTGGGTGAATTTTGGACAAGATTGTAAGGGTTTAGCTTTACTTTTTTGCCCAAAAGTTGTGCCAACAAATTAGAAAAATTTTTGACAAAATTGTAAGGGGTTAGCCCTACTTTTTTGCCCAAAATTTGTGACAAAAAAATTGTGTAAATGTTGGACAAGATTGTAAGGGGGTAGCCTTACTTTTTTGCCCAAAATTTGTGCCAAAAAATTAGGAAAATGTTTGACAAAATTGTAAGGGGTTAGCCCTACTTTTTTGCCCAAAATTTGTGACAAAAAAATTGGGTAAATGTTGGACAAGATTGTAAGGGGGTAGCCTTACTTTTTTGCACAAAATTTGTGCCAAAAAATTCGGTAAATTTTAGAGAAGATAGTAAGGGGTTTGCCTTACTTTTTTGCCCAAAGTTTGTGCCAAAAAAATTGGGTAAATTTTGGACAAGATTGTAAGGGGTTAGCCTTACTTTTTTGCCCAAACTTTTTGCCAAAAAGTTAGGTAAATTTTTGACAACATTGTAAGGGGTTAGCCCTACTTTTTTGCCCAAAATTTGTTCCAAAAATATTGGGTAAATTTAGGACATATTTGTAAAGGGTGACCCTTACTTTTTTGCCAAAAAGTTGTGACGAAAAAATTGGGTAAATTTGCGACAAAATTGTAAGGGGTTAGCCTTACTTTTTTGCCCAAAATTTGTGACAAAAGTATTGGGTTAATTTTGGACAAATTTGTAAGGTGTTAGCCTTAATTTTTAGCCCTAAATTTGTGACAAAAAATTGGGTGAATTTTGGACAAGATTGTAAGGGTTTAGCTTTACTTTTTTGCCCAAAAGTTGTGCCAACAAATTAGGTAAATTTTTGACAAAATTGTAGGGGGTTAGCCGAACTTTTTTGCCCAAAATTTGTGCCAAAAAAATTGGGTGAATTTTGAACAAGATTGTAAGGGCTTAGCCTTACTTTTTTGCCCAAAATTTGTGGCAAAAAATTAGCTAAATTTTTGGCAACATTGTAAGGGGTTAGCTTTACTTTTTTGCCCAAAATTTGTGCGAAAAATATTGGGTAAATTTAGGACATATTTGTAAAGGGTGACCCTTACTTTTTTGCCAAAAAGTTGTGACGGAAAAATTGGGTAAATTTGCGACAAAATTGTAAGGGGTTAGCCTTACTTTTTTGCCCAAATTTGTGACCAAAACATTGGGTAAATTTTAAACAAGATTGTAAGGGGTTAGCCTTACTTTTTTGCCCAAAATTTTTACCAAAAATATTGGGTAAATTTTGGACCAATTTGTAAGGGGTTAGCCTTACTTTTTTGCCACAAATTTGTGACAAAAGAATTGGGTGAACTTTGGACAAGATTGTAAGGGGTTAGCCTCACTTTTTTGCCCTAAATTTGTGCCAAAAGAAATTGGGTAAATTTTGGACAAGATTGTAAGGGGTTTGCCTTACTTTTTTGCCAAAAATGTGTGTCAAAAATATTGGGTAAATTTTGGACAAATTTGTAAGGGGTTAGCCTTACTTTTTTGCCCCAAATTTGTGACAAAAAAATTGGGTAAATTTTGGACAAGATTGTAAGGGGTTAGCCTCACTTTTTTGCCCTAAATTTGTGGCAATAAAAATTCGGTAAATTTTGGACAAAATTGTAAGGGGTTAGCCCTACTTTTTTGCCCAAAATTTGTGACAAAAAAATTGGGTATATTTTGGACAAGATTGTAAGGGGTTAGCCTTACTTTGTTGCCCAAAATTTGTGCCAAAAAGTTAGGTAAATTTTTGACAACATTGTAAGGGGTTAGCCCTACTTTTTTGCCCAAAATTTGTGCCAAAAATATTGGTTAAATTTAGGACATATTTGTAAAGGGTGACCCTTACTTTTTTGCCAAAATGTTGTGACGAAAAAATTGGGTAAATTTGCGACAAAATTGTAAGGGGTTAGCCTTACTTTTTTGCCCAAAATTTATGACAAGAGTATTGGGTAAATTTTGGACAAATTTGTAAGGTGTTAACCTTAATTTTTAGCCCTAAATTTGTGACAAAAAATTGGGTGAATTTTGGACAAGATTGTAAGGGTTTAGCCTTACTTTTTTGCCCAAAATTTGTGCCAAAAAATTAGGTAAATTTTTGACAAAATTGTAGGGGGTTAGCCGAACTTTTTTGCCCAAAATTTGTGCCAAAAAAATTGGGTGAATTTTGAACAAGATTGTAAGGGTTTAGCCTTACTTTTTTGCCCAAAATTTGTGGCAAAAAATTAGCTAAATTTTTGGCAACATTGTAAGGGGTTAGCTTTACTTTTTTGCCCAAAATTTGTGCGAAAAATATTGGGTAAATTTAGGACATATTTGTAAAGGGTGACCCTTACTTTTTTGCCAAAAAGTTGTGACGAAAAAATTGGGTAAATTTGCGACAAAATTGTAAGGGGTTAGCCTTACTTTTTTGCCCAAATTTGTGACCAAAACATTGGGTAAATTTTAAACAAGATTGTAAGGGGTTAGCCTTACTTTTTTGCCCAAAATTTTTACCAAAAATATTGGGTAAATTTTGGACCAATTTGTAAGGGGTTAGCCTTACTTTTTTGCCACAAATTTGTGACAAAAGAATTGGGTGAACTTTGGACAAGTTTGTAAGGGGTTAGCCTTACTTTTTTGCCCAAAATTTGTGCCAAAAAATTGGGTAAATTTTTGACAAAATTGTAAGGGGTTAGCCCTACTTTTTTGCCCAAAATTTGTGACAAAAAAATTGGGTATATTTTGGACAAGATTGTAAGGGGTTAGCCTTACTTTGTTGCCCAAAATTTGTGCCAAAAAGTTAGGTAAATTTTTGACAACATTGTAAGGGGTTAGCCCTACTTTTTTGCCCAAAATTTGTGCCAAAAATATTGGTTAAATTTAGGACATATTTGTAAAGGGTGACCCTTACTTTTTTGCCAAAATGTTGTGACGAAAAAATTGGGTAAATTTGCGACAAAATTGTAAGGGGTTAGCCTTACTTTTTTGCCCAAAATTTATAACAAGAGTATTGGGTAAATTTTGGACAAATTTGTAAGGTGTTAACCTTAATTTTTAGCCCTAAATTTGTGACAAAAAATTGGGTGAATTTTGGACAAGATTGTAAGGGTTTAGCCTTACTTTTTTGCCCAAAATTTGTGCCAAAAAATTAGGTAAATTTTTGACATAATTGTAGGGGGTTAGCCGAACTTTTTTGCCCAAAATTTGTGCCAAAAAAATTGGGTGAATTTTGAACAAGATTGTAAGGGTTTAGCCTTACTTTTTTGCCCAAAATTTGTGGCAAAAAATTAGCTAAATTTTTGGCAACATTGTAAGGGGTTAGCTTTACTTTTTTGCCCAAAATTTGTGCGAAAAATATTGGGTAAATTTAGGACATATTTGTAAAGGGTGACCCTTACTTTTTTGCCAAAAAGTTGTGACGAAAAAATTGGGTAAATTTGCGACAAAATTGTAAGGGGTTAGCCTTACTTTTTTGCCCAAATTTGTGACCAAAACATTGGGTAAATTTTAAACAAGATTGTAAGGGGTTAGCCTTACTTTTTTGCCCAAAATTTTTACCAAAAATATTGGGTAAATTTTGGACCAATTTGTAAGGGGTTAGCCTTACTTTTTTGCCACAAATTTGTGACAAAAGAATTGGGTGAACTTTGGACAAGATTGTAAGGGGTTAGCCTCACTTTTTTGCCCTAAATTTGTGCCAAAAAAAATTGGGTAAATTTTGGACAAGATTGTAAGGGGTTTGCCTTACTTTTTTGCCAAAAATGTGTGTCAAAAATATTGGGTAAATTTTGGACAAATTTGTAAGGGGTTAGCCTTACTTTTTTGCCCCAAATTTGTGACAAAAAAATTGGGTAAATTTTGGACAAGATTGTAAGGGGTTAGCCTCACTTTTTTGCCCTAAATTTGTGGCAATAAAAATTCGGTAAATTTTGGAGAAGATTGTAAGGGGTTTGCCTTACTTTTTTGCCAAAAATTTGTGCCAAAAAATTGGGTAAATTTTGGACAAGTTTGTAAGGGGTTAGCCTTACTTTTTTGCCCAAAATTTGTGCCAAAAAATTGGGTAAATTTTTGACAAAATTGTAAGGGGTTAGCCCTACTTTTTTGCCCAAAATTTGTGACAAAAAAATTGGGTATATTTTGGACAAGATTGTAAGGGGTTAGCCTTACTTTGTTGCCCAAAATTTGTGCCAAAAAGTTAGGTAAATTTTTGACAACATTGTAAGGGGTTAGCCCTACTTTTTTGCCCAAAATTTGTGCCAAAAATATTGGTTAAATTTAGGACATATTTGTAAAGGGTGACCCTTACTTTTTTGCCAAAATGTTGTGACGAAAAAATTGGGTAAATTTGCGACAAAATTGTAAGGGGTTAGCCTTACTTTTTTGCCCAAAATTTATGACAAGAGTATTGGGTAAATTTTGGACAAATTTGTAAGGTGTTAACCTTAATTTTTAGCCCAAAATTTGTGACAAAAAATTGGGTGAATTTTGGACAAGATTGTAAGGGGTTAGCCATACTTTTTTGCCCAAAATTTGTGCCAAAAGAATTCGGTAAATCTTGGAGAAGATTGTAAGGGTCTAGCCTTACTTTTTTGCCCAAAATTTGTGCCAATAATATTGGGTAAATTTGGGACATATTTGTAAAGGGTTAGCCTAACTTTTTTGCCCAAAATTTGTGCCAAAAATATTGCTAAATCTTGGACAAATTTGTAAGGGGTTAGCCTTACTTTTTTGCCTAAAATTTGTGCCAAAATATTGCTAAATTTTGGACAAATTTGTTAGGTGTTAGCCTTAATTTTTAGCCCAAACTTTGTGAGAAGAAATTAGGTAGATTTTGGACAAGATTGTAAGGGGTTAGCCTTAATTTTTTGCCCAAAATTTGTGACAAAAATATTGGGTAAATTTTGGACCAATTTGTAAGGGGTTATCCTCACTTTTTTGCCCCAAATTTGTGACAAAAAAATTGAGTAAATTTTGGACAAGATTGTAAGGGGTTAGCCTCACTTTTTTGCCCTAAATTTGTGCCAAAAAAAATTCGGTAAATTTTGGAGAAGATTGTAAGGGGTTTGCCTTACTTTTTTGCCAAAAATTTGTGTCAAAAATATTGGGTAAATTTTGGACAAATTTGTAAGGGGTTAGCCTTACTTTTTTGCCCCAAATTTGTGACAAAAAAATTGAGTAAATTTTGGACAAGATTGTAAGGGGTTAGCCTCACTTTATTGCCCTAAATTTGTGCCAAAAAAAATTCGGTAAATTTTGGAGAAGATTGTAAGGGGTTTGCCTTACTTTTTTGCCAAAAATTTGTGCCAAAAAATTGGGTAAATCTTGGAGAAGATTGTAAGGGTCTAGCCTTACTTTTTTGCCCAAAATTTGTGCCAAAAAATTAGGTAAATTTTTGACAAAATTGTAAGGGGTTAGCCCTACTTTTTTGCCCAAAATTTGTGACAAAAAAATTGGGTAAATTTTGGACAAGATTGTAAGGGGTTAGCCTTACTTTTTTGCCCAAAATTTGTGCCAAAAAGTTAGGTAAATTTTTGACAACATTGTAAGGGGTTAGCCCTACTTTTTTGCCCAAAATTCGTGCCAAAAATATTGGTTAAATTTAGGACATATTTGTAAAGGGTGACCCTTACTTTTTTGCCAAAATGTTGTGACGAAAAAATTGGGTAAATTTGCGACAAAATTGTAAGGGGTTAGCCTTTCTTTTTTGCCCAAAATTTGTGACAAAAGTATTGGGTAAATTTTGGACAAATTTGTAAGGTGTTAGCCTTAATTTTTAGCCCAAAATTTGTGACAAAAAATTGGGTAAATTTGGGACATATTTGTAAAGGGTTACCCTTACTTTTTTGCCCAAAATTTGTGCCAAAAATATTGGGTAAATTTTGGACAAGATTGTAAGGGGTTAGCCATTCTTTTTTGCCCAAAATTTGTGCCAAAAAAATTCGGTAAATCTTGGAGAAGATTGTAAGGGTCTAGCCTTACTTTTTTGCCCAAAATTTGTGCCAAAAATATTGGGTAAATTTGGGACATATTTGTAAAGGGTTAGCCTAACTTTTTTGCCCAAAATTTGTGCCAAAAATATTGCTAAATCTTGGACAAATTTGTAAGGGGTTAGCCTTACTTTTTTGCCTAAAATTTGTGCCAAAAATATTGCAAAATTTTGGACAAATTTGTTAGGTGTTATCCTTAATTTTTAGCCCAAAATTTGTGAGAAGAAATTAGGTAGATTTTGGACAAGATTGTAAGGGGTTAGCCTTAATTTTTTGCCCAAAATTTGTGACAAAAATATTGGGTAAATTTTGGACAAATTTGTAAGGTGTAAGCCTTACTTTTTTGCCTAAAATGTGTACCAAAAACCTTGGGTAAATTTTTGACAAAATTGTAAGGGGCTAGCCTTACTTTTTTGCCCAAAATATGTGACAAAAAATTGGGTAAATTTTGGACACAATTGTAATGGGTTAGCTTTACTTTTTTGCCCATAATTATACCAAAGAAATTGGGTAAATTTTGGACAATAGTGCAAGGGATTGGCCTTACTTTTTTGCCTTAAATTTGTACCAAAAACATTGGGTAAATTTTGGACAAAATTGTAAGGGGTTAGCCTTACTTTTTTGCCCAAAATTTTTGACGAAAATTCGGTAAATTTTGGACAAAATTGTAAGGGGCTAGCCTTACTTTTTTGCTCAATATTTGTACCTAAAATATTTGGTACTTTCGTGTCCAAAATTTGAGGCAAAAACATGATAAAATTGTAGCCTTCTTTGTGCTGAAAATTTTCCTAAAAAAAGTTTAATAAATTTTGGACCAAATTAGAAGGGCCTAGCCTTATATTTGCTGATTCTTTTAAACATTTACATCGAAAATATCACGTGAAATAAAAAGAACTAGCCTGTACTCAAAGGAGATACCGTAAAACAATAAGACGCAAATACATTGGCGGAGTAAAGACTGATCACATGAAAGTAAACATTTACATCGAAATGCTCACGTGAAATATAAGGAGCTAACCTATGCACAAAGGAGATACCATAAAGTAATAAAGTACAAGTACATTGGTTGAATAACGACTGATCACGTGAAAGAAAACCATGTACATCGAAATTCTCACGTGAAATCGAAGGAAAATTACTTATAACTGAAGGAGATCCTCGGCCCCCCAAATAACCACAAGTACCGTACTTGGTTTGTCCACTCTAAAATAGTATGTAGCTATATTTTATTTCAAAATTATTTTCCAATCCTTAGAAAATAGCTTGAAAATAGCAGAATGTCGTTGCCTAACAGATGAAACAAGGCATTCGCAGCTCACGTTTATCGAAAATGCCAGTCTTCAAAGAATTGGGTAGTGCGTGAAAATGCTGAAGGTAGTTAGTAAAGTGAGTAAAAGTGTGTTTTACTGAAATCGTACAACTGCAAAGGAAGTGTTGGAGTCATTTCGAACTTTGCTTCGATGTTCTAACACAGCGCCAGAATCCTGCGATTGCAAAGGTATTTGAGTACTAAGCTAATTCGGAACTTCTAAATGGTCTCAAACAAGTTACGATTATGAACGACCAGCAACGACCGCTAAAGACCAAGACATTTAAGTTATCAAGATCTAATAAGCTTTGTCTGAAAAGAATAAATAGCAAGGTTTCAAGCAAGAATAATAATTGATGCTGTCTCATTACTTGACCTGTGTTTCATATTATACATGCTAGCTGAAACATACCCCATATCCCCATTGTCTCTATTCTACGTCTAAGAATCTCCCATCAGGGTTAACAATTATGTATAATTTGGTGATTAAATATGTCCAAAACATTCAAACACGCACAAATGCAGGTGGCCACCACTCTTGGCTATCGTTCAGTCTTCACTACGATCAAATTTCCTGTTTCATTATTTAACATTCTTGCGAATCCAGTCAAGACCATGCTGAATTGAGAGAGAGAGAGAAAAAAGCTGTTTAAAATCATACTTTGATCATGAAACTTGACCAAACAAAAGTCTTCCTTTTGGTACCTTTACTATTGGTTTGTCTCTTTTATTCAGGTTTAGGACCAGCGGACCAACCATGGCTGGTTCGAATCTGCACCCTCACCATTCATAAGGATAGCACCCTTAGGCAAGATGGTTACACAAAATTGTGCATCTCTCTACCTAGGAGTTCCTCGTCTGACCGTCGTCTGTGGCTGCACCCTGCTATATTCGACTACGCATGGCGAGTGGGGAAAGTGTAAATCTGCAGAGTGACCTCTGGCTGATAACAGATCACAAATCACCACTAACTAAACGTAACTAGTTTCTAACCCTTTTAGCTTAAAAATTACTCGCTTACCTATAAACGGAATAGACTTTTAAAGTCGCCAGTCTGCCCTAGAAACTTCCTTATACCTGACCCTTCTTCCCTTGCAATAAGGGCAAACGAAGTGCATTGATTGGATAAAGGAAGACAAAAGAGTGATTCGTGATTGGATTGTTGCTGGCAAAGGTTTCTCGTTACAACTTTGGTGATCAGAAAGCCTGGAGGTTTGTCCACGTTATTCCTCTAAGGATAAAAGGAATACGGTCAAGGCAAAAGGCGTTCTCTGTTGGAAGCCTTTTGGAATCAGCCCATTTTTTACTGTGCCCATGTGAACAACTAGTGCATAAGTAGGCCACTCAAGATTTCCAGAGGATTTTCAAATCAAATGGATACGAATAATAAAGGATACATACGTCTAACCCTTCTTTAGTAGTAGCAGAACAGGGTTGAATTTGCCATGCGCGATCCTTGATTGATGTTAGGTTGAGACCATCGACAATCTGTTAACAGAAAAACACTAAAAATAGAGCAATGTGCTAAAGTATAGTAAGTAAAGTAGAGAACAATACAGGAGGGTGCCTGCTGGATTCTTGTGGAATACCAGCGATGATGTTTCTGAGTAATAGATATAAATAATATCACAAAGGAAAATGAAGCTAATTTTAAATGTTTATAACATTTATCTCACGTAATCAACAAATGTCTTTTCACAAAAACAGCGGGTTGAAAAGGTTGGTGCATACTGTGATAATCTCAAACATAGACTAACATCGCCTAACAATCGTGGAGCAAAATAATGTAAAACTTACATCAGACGGTTTGGCAGCTGATAATAAATCTTGTTTATTTGCAAAAACAAGTACAGGAACTCCAGCTAATTTTGGCTCTTCAAGTAATTCTCCAAGTTCCTGGAAAGGATTAGAAACCAGAGTTAGTTTCCAGGAAAGGGAAGGACATATTTTCATCGATTCATCTACAATTAAACGCATTGACGGAGAAATGATATGATGACGATGACGATGACGATGATGATGATGATGATGATGATGATGATGATGATGATGATGATGATGATGATGATGATGATGATGATGATGATGATGATAACGATGATGATGATGATGATAACGATGATGATGATGATGATAACGATGTGATGATGATGATGATGATGCTGATGCTGATGAGAACACTGGGAGAGGTGAGGAATATCTCATACATTTTAACCACCAGATATGGACGGATCGCAAAAAAAACTATCGAGCCTTGAATTCACTAGGACAACTCGATAAAAAATACATAATAGATAAAAGGCAAACTTTTACTTACTAGTCCAGTTTCTTCAAATCTGCCCCTATCAGCACTATCAATTACATATATCTAAAAAAGCAAACGAAAAAACATAATGATTTTCAAAAGTCCTACCAGCTCGAACCATTCACTCCCGGTGATAATACAGTTGTACAGTAGCAACAACTGCGTTTTGCCAGATCTCAAGGGATTGGGAAAGGCCCTTGAAGAGCATCTTAGAAAAGTGAAAAACGACAGGGAAGACAAAAGACGACTTGGATGCAAATCACAAAGCAAAATTTGAGCAGCATCGGAATCAAACTAGATCGTTCTAAAGCAACCGAATCATTGAAAACATTATCGAAAATCGCGGACAGGAAAACCGGTCTAGCATTGAAAAGCATGTTGTGTAATATTGACTTCGCGTAGCCTCCCCTCCAAAGGCCATACGGTTCCTCTAGCTTCGTCCTGCAAAATCACGTTTTGTTTTGCCAAACAGGACAAAATACCATCCCTTGGTAAAAAAATTACCAAACAGTGCCCATTCTTGCCCTGCCAAAACACGATAACCGTGTCCTCCTATAGCCAATTATCGCTTAAATACTCTTAAACTAATTATGTTTACTGCTCACAATGCTATCAACCAAACAAGAAAGAAATTTACTAAATCAAAACAGGTGCATAATTATCGATTGCAATACATATTTTGAACAGATTAAAAATACCAATAAAATTCATTAATTAACCTTTTGAATAATATATATCAAGTTATTATAAAATTCAAAAGAAACATACCAAAACATCTGTGTTGTCAAAATAGTTTTTCCAATAAGGTCGAATTCTTCTCTGACCTTGAAGAAAGATTTTTTATGTGAGTAACGATATGATAACGAGAATAAGAAAGATTATTGGTACTACTAGGGCCGGGATAAATTATGTAGTGTAAATGGGCTTCTTGAATACCATGGGAGGCCAAGACCTTGTTTTGACCATTTTTAAAAGGCTTTTCCCAAAACGTGGGTTATCTACAAATCGATCTTGTGATTAACTGTTTAGTTTGATTTCGCATTCCAGCAGAGCCGACACGTGCGGGGGGGGGGGGGGGGCAAGGGGGGAAATGTCATCAATATCCTGACAATCATCATCATCATCAGCCCGTAATCAATCTGCGATGCATACTAATCCCAAAGAGGTTTCCGACAAGCAAGTCGATGAGCTGTCATTGCGCATTATGCCCATATCAGCTTGATAGCTGACATAGCCACTGCTTGGGTTAACAAATAAAATTGCTTGCTTGCTTGGTGCTTGATTCGTTTTGTGTGCCCCATTTTATTCCATTTTAGCAGACCAAAATTGAGAGAGGTGGTAATGTTTGCTGTCTGTTTCCTATTGGTCAGTAGATACGTCTATTGTACTGGACAAGATTGTAAAATGGGTATAAGGAGGACAGAACATTTAAAATGCATGTCAAATATATTCAGAAACTGCACAACAAAAACTCGATTGGATATTAAGGTTAAAGATTAAGATTAAGGTTAACATTTTTATTAAGGTGATAAATGATTATATGAACACCAAAAAACATTGGATAAATACAAAAAATAAATCATTAACTAGATTTCACTTTATCCATCATGTTGTAGTTTATTTGCTGTTTTCCTATCCTATACATAATTTGATGAACCTTGATGACCTTCTGTAGGCCAGGAGAAAGTTTTGGAAGCAAAATGTGATTGTTCATTTGTTCATTGGAGTTCTTTACTTTTCAAGTGAAAATAACATGACAGGAGATAAAATATATGAAATAAAATAAAGTAAAAAATCAAATAAAATAAAAAATGAAATAAAGAAAAAAATAGATGAAAAGAATAACAGAACATTTGATTTCTGCGATTTCAAAATGCAACTTGATGACGTCTTGCAATTCATAATGTAAAACTTCACACATTCTTGGATAATCTTTCCTGTCTACTTTTTAACTTGTTTAGTCTTTATAGAGATAAATACAGTTGAAAATAACAATTGCATGACACTAACCTCCAATATCCCAAACGTTAAGTCGTATTCCAGCAGATTGTACTGACTTTATATTGAAACCCTAAAAAAGGAAAAACACAGCAGATGTGAAATTCCTTAAGTCTGCAGAGCATGGCAGAACTCGACGAGATCTTGCGTATGCAAGGTATAAAATGATTTGCATATGGAAGGGGTGGCATTGACAATAAGCCAAACCACACTAGATGTGATGTAAAAGATGTGCAGTTAAAAATGCATAAAACTCAGGAACAAGTAACAGGCAAGGGAAACAAGAACAATCATAGAAGAAGGGACATACATGAGGGGTACACAAGACACCAAGGAATGGCTATTCCCCATTTGTCCATAATTTAGCATGGTATCCAATTAACAAAAATTTCAGTGAGTGTAAATTAAAGGGTTGTTTGAGAAAATTCTCCTACTGTGCCCCATTACTACTTACGAGGATAGCACCCTTGAGCCAAGACTCTCTCTACCCTGGATTATAAACGGGTACCTGGTCTATATGCAACTGTGGCTGGACCCTTCTGGAGGGAAGAGCAAAGTTCAAAGAGAAGCTAATGGCTTATAACAGACTTTAAACAACTGAGGGATGTTGACATACCTGAGTTGGCTGTATATGGCTAATATCTTCTGATGCCAGAGCTTTCAAAATAGTCGTCTTTCCTGCATTATCCAGCCCAAGTAGCAATATTCTCATATCTTGAATATCTCTGTTCTTTAGCTTTCTTAGTAATGACAATAAACCCTATGAAAAGAATACATTCTAGAAGATATTGACCAAATAACAATATAAAGATGCTGAGAGAAACACAAACATGATACATAAAATATTGGTTTTTTATTTCTGTCAGCTTTTTCTTGATAATTTGGTGCTTTGCTACACTAGGGAGTGGAGGATGGAAAAAGTGCTTTCCAGTATGCTAAGTTGTGCTTGATGTTGTCTGTATTTTACTGACACAAACACCTACAGCATCAAAGAATGACTTCACACCATTACCCAAAGCAGTTTGATTAGCGAAAGATAGAAAATGGTTGAGAAGACACATATCCACAGCTGTCATGAGTGTGGAGGACCAAAGGTATTAAAAGAGAGAGAGAGAGAGAGAGAGAGAGAGAGAGAGAGAGAGAGAGATTGGTATAGGCCAAATGTAGTTTTACATACAGTGTCATATGATCTTCCTTCTAATTTTCAACACAATCAACATGAGGAATCGTCAGGAAATGCGCTTGATGCACCTAAAAGAATCACATTTTCACACTGTGCACCCCCTGTATTTTTCCTTGAATGCAAAAGATCTCCTCAAGTTCTGCCATGCTCTACAGATTGGCACACTGGAAGAGTTGAGGGTGCAAAGATTGTATTTTCCTCAAAGTGTGCACACTTGAGATGAATTTCCCATTTTGCTTCACTGATTTATATGTTAAGAATAAAAATGAATTGAACTGAATTTTCTTAGATCCACAAGAAGCTTCTATGAAGCTATATCTTTAACTTAAACACTAATACTGAGCATCACTTAAAGCATTTTGCTCAAAGCATTTCATTTTCAGATCAAACTAATCCTGAACACAATAACATCAGATCAATACTGATCACGGCCAGACCCTGACCTTCACCTAAGTGTGCAAGAGTGCACAAGCCTTCTTTGAAGGTAATCTTATGGATGCAGATGCCATGGTATCCAGTCAATCTGAAGGATATTTAGTCAAATGAAATTTCCAGCCTAGGGTGTAAAGCAGTGAGTAGCCTGAGTGGAAGAAGGCTTCATCCTGGTCTATTTCGTACAACCGTAAACACATAATGCTGATTGAAATGTCAGGGCTGAGCACTACTTATTGAGTCTATCTAAGAATATGTCATTGTACATTACCAAATAATTGGTTTTACGTACACATTGGTTAGTAGGTTAGTGAAACAAAAATAGGGTGATCCAGCAATTTAGTTCCACCATGGTGGAATTCTGGTGGATGTACAGGGTTGGATATATTCTAAACTGAGAAACTAGTTCAGTTTAGTTGGGAGGTTAGCATATGGAAAGTTCTGTGGCAGATGCTATTGTAATAAGTAGATCAAGCAACTTAGCAGGCTGCCTGCAGAATTAAGAAGGAAAGCTTCTGACAATATGTGTAATGATAAACATAATGAATACTGAAAAGTGACCAGGAACAGAAAACAGACTTTTATATAAAAGGTGACAAGTGAATCAGATAGAAAAAGGGCATGCTGCATAGCAGAGCTCATGGGCGAGTCATGATGATGTATTTGATAATTATTTTAACGGATAATGCAAAGCAGCAAAACAAAAAACAATTTTTTATTCTATGAAAACACAAGACAGTATCTTCCGTTTAAATTTGCGATTTTAACTATTCTACTTTCTCTCATGAATCATTCAAAAGCGATTTTATATGCAATGTAAATGCAAACTGTATCATGTTAATGCAGTTTAGCAAACGATGACAGTAACTCAATAATATTCCTACAAACATATTTTTCCTAAGTAACATGGAAAGTATCATAAAAAATTCTTACCATTTTGCCTTTGTTAGTTTGACAATAATTATTTTATACAGCTGTACAGGACGGTTCAGGCCCTGCCGAGTCACCAAGTCGTTGCTCGAGCGTTCTTTTTTAAAGTTTGTCGCAATGCAGACGAAGCAAGCTTTCGCAGCAGATCTTCCTAGTGATATAATATCAAGTAAATAAACAAGAAGTTGTCAGTTTGTTTGCAGCTCCTTCTTGTGTGTCCCGTCTCCAAGCAAAAGGAAGCTTCCACATTTCGTTCGCCCCAAGCCCCTGTCGCCAATACGAGGCTTAAACCCATAAATATAATCTGACATCGCCCCCCTAGGGGGGCATATCACTTCGTTCCTAAGTGCTCAAAACTCTTAGCAATTATAGGATTTCAGTTCTCAAACTTTCTTTACATTTCAATATTTCTTACCAAGATACAGATTAACTCGATATAAAAGGAAAGGAGTTTCCACAATTAAGTTAATATTATAAAATCTAACAATTTAGTGACAAAACTACACTGTGCAAAAATGTAAACACCCAGATAATTAAACAAATTGATGTTTTCAGAAGCGGATTAAGCCAAGGTTTTGTTTTGTTGAAGGGGGATTTGAAGGGCAAGTCAGCATCTTCCTCAGATGAATTATCATTTGGAAAGAAAGCTGAAATGAAAGATAATGTAGTTATCATTAGGGATACTAATTTTTGATTTATTTATAAATTCATTCGTTAGGATTTTGATTTACTCGCAATTGCAGGGTCCCTGCCAGATTTGAAAAGTGAGGGCGGGGGGCAAACCTTGAGGGGAAAGGTTTTCCAGTGCACAGCATGATGAGCTATCTTTCAGAAGTAAAAAATTGGGTGATCACATGACTCCCCCTGCTCCACCCCCCCCCCCGTCATCGGAGGCCCTGAACTGATGTAGTACAGAGAAAATTCCACATGTGTTCGATAGGTGTCAGAACCCAAGCCTGGGGGTAAGCAAAAAATAAACTAACAAACATTAAAGAGTTCGTGAAGATGTTCGGAAACTTGACTAAAAGTTTAATGCATTGTCAGTTGTCCAGTAAGTTATTTCCAACGGTAGAACTTATCGAAATTAGCAATTTCTCAACATATTATAGGGTAGGGTATGGTAGGGAAGTATAGGGTAGGGTAGGGTAGGGTAGGGTAGGGTAGGGTAGGGTAAAGTAGGGTAGGGTAGGGTAGGGTAGAGTAGGGTAGGGTAGGATAGGATAGGGCAGGGTAGGGTAGGGTAGGGTAAGAAAGGGTAGGGTAGGTTAGGGACGTCCAGACATTAGCTACATCCACCTCCAAATGGTTTACATACATCGCTTTTTTTATAATGTCCTTTATAATTTATAGTAAATTATGAATATAAGTACAAGAATTAGCTTAAGAATTATAATTATTATTTTAAGGGAGAATTAATTTGTAGAAAATTAGCAAATTAGAAACAACAAACTAATACAATAAAATACTTTCAATAAATTTACAACTGAAAGGATAACTAAAATTTGTCCTTTCGGATTTTTCTTTAAATCGCTTATTTTTAAGGATTTTCACATTGGCCTATTTAACACAGGCAGTCAATAACTTTTGTAAGGCAAAGATCTAAGTTACTCAGTAATTTCATTAAGATTCACAATTACAGGTAAAATACACAAGAAACCTTTCGGGCACATAGGTCGTACAGGGGTGTAATATTTCCTTATTTAGGGGGCATCATTAAAAAATTAAATAAATGGAAGTCTCGCTAGAAAAAAGAGATTTTAGAAGGGGCCACACAAAGTGAAAAAATTTAAATTATCTTGGCGGGCTTCTTACACATTTTAGCTGGTTGTAAGGTTGTCAACTTTTTAGCCATTAACCCCATCTTTAAATGACCGGGGGGCATGCTGGGAATGACCTGAGTAGTCAAACTATGTTAGCAATCGCCGGATTTCAAAACTTGAACTCTCTGAGAACTTTCTTAACTAAAATGAATTGTTTTTGCCCTTTCTTACTCTAGCACTTCAATGAAGTAAGCAGTTCCTTGAAGATGGAATATTTGACAAAGTTGATTCTTGCTTGCCATGTTTTACCAGTTAAGCAATTCATCATTTAAATTAAGCCATTTTTCTAAGGAACAAAACGACGTTGCATACATTTTTGGGTGTCAAAATCTGCAATAAACTTTGTTACCTTCTTGAGAAGCCGAAAATTATTTTCTTATGAACCACTTACAAAAAACGTGGTTTCTTAAAAAAAAACATCATCTTTCCAGTTATCAAAAATTGATTTAGTCTGTTTTTTGTTGATTACAATTATTCTATAGACATCTTAAAAGCAACTATTTTGTTTGATAGATATCAGTTTTAATTAGAAAAAGATGCAATATTTGGACAGGTGGGTAGAGTTTCTTAAAAAAGTGACGCCTGTTGTTGGCTTGCCAAATGAACAAAAAGATCAGCAAAGGAATGGAATGATCGAAAAAGTGTTTTGCATGCGAAATAACAATAAACAAAGCACGCATATCCTTTTCGTAGGAAACTGAAATCAAGCTATCCTATTATCGCTATATTTCATATATATTAATGAGAGAGTCTGATGAGGAATCAAAATGAAAACAAGTTGGATTGCTGAAGAATTTTTGTAACAAATTAGCGAAGATGTTTTTTGTTGTTGAGTGTTGCAACAGTGTTTCAATTGAAACTTAGTTGTTACAAGGCATTGATTTTTCCAGCTATAAAACAGGTATTGCAAGGAATTGAACACATGGATCCAGTTATTGCGATGTGTTGCATGCATTGATACTTCTTGCTATTAAACAGGTATTGCAAGGAATTAAACACGTTTATTGCAAGTTATCCCATGATGTTTCAATTAAAACGTAATTGTTGCAACGTGTTGAAGGGAAAAATATTTGAACTCTGCACACTGCAGCAGTTTTTACTTACAGATGCAAAATGTTAGGAATGAGGTTTCCATATATAAGTAGACAAAGTTGGATAACGGTAAACTGATCTTGAGATGAAATAATCTTTAGAAATCAACTAATCCTAGCCTTTGTCCACTGGTTACTTTGCACACAAACCTGCCAACTTTTTTCGAAATTCAAAATACAAAAAAATTAGACTAAGGTTACCTATCAAAATGAAAAATTAAAAATATATAACGTACAACAGTTGAGAAAATCAGTGTTAAATGGAGGGCAAAAGGTAAAATTGCAGACATTTCTAGAGCCCATATTTCAAGGGCTTTCGGGAATACTTGAAACATTTCGGGTAGATTTGCTCTGATTTGCCTCAGTTTTGTGTTCACTGTTTTTAATTATTAAAACATTGGATGGTAATCAAAAGGCGAACGGCGATAAATAACCAGGGAGTGGATTAAAATCACATGAAAAGTAGAAATAGTGCACATGATAAAGAATTTATCAGTACAATATTTTCATTTTTTGTACAATTGCAAAGTTATGCAGTACCAAACAGTTATGACGTCAGTAGTCGATTGCCAATTTCTTTTTGGCCTCAAACCATCGATATCTACTCCATTCACGCCATGAACCTCAGTTTCAACATTGACCTCGCTTTCAAGACTGTGTGAACGGGAAAATGCAACCAGCAAATCACTTAATTATTCTACAACTCAAAACATTAGTCTTACCTACCACTAGCCTAGAAATTTTCGCCTCTGGTCCAGAAAATCACTTAGAAATGACCATAAATGATCAAATTCCAGTTCGCAAATTATCGTGTTTGTTCTGTAGCAATTCAATTCAATCGTCTTTGTGTATCATAATCTTAGTGCTACGAATCTCCAAACTGTGCATTGCATGATGATGTGAAACTTATCCTTCCATCATTTCGGTTTATTCGGTACCATCGGTGGCAGTTTGGCTGGTTTTGGAGCAGGGGGTGGCGCGTTATTTGGTCGAACTGGCGGCAAATTTGGGTTGGCTCTAACCGGTGCCTGTGGTGCTGCTCTAGATGGATCGAACGGAGCGGCTGTTGGTGGAGGCTTTGGCGGCGCTCTAGACGGCGTCGACGGGGGCTTTGGCGAAGGCGAAAAACCCTTGGTGTTCGAGTAAGCTTGCGGTGGATCTGAGATATAAACATTCTGGTTTTGAATCCAATGTGGAGACTGGGACGATTCTGGTTTGTATCCAATGTTTGGAGCAGTTGGTGTGAGATTCGTCCTAAAAAGCGATGAAAAAATGATGATTTAAATGTCACATAATTATGGCATAAATGAAATCAAACTAAACCATGGCTTGCAAATTATTTCCCTGCTGGTCTACATTTTTGTATAAATTCACCCATCGCATCAAAGAATCGACCAAATAAATTATAACATAACATAATAAAACACAACATAACATAATAAAACATAACATAATAAAACATAACATAACATAACATAACAAAACATAACATAACAAAACATGACATAACATAAAATAACATAACATAACATAAAATAACATAACATAAGAAAACATAACATAACATAAGAAAACATAACATAACATACCAAAACACAACACAACATAACAAAACATAACATAACAGAACATAACATAACATAACATAACATAACAAAACATGACATAACATAAAATAACATAACATAACATAACATAACAAAACATGACATAACATAAAATAACATAACATAACATAAAATAACATAACATAAGAAAACATAACATAACATAAGAAAACATAACATAACATACCAAAACACAACACAACATAACAAAACATGACATAACATAAAATAACAAAACATAACATAACATAACATAACATAAAATAACATAACATAACATAACATAACATAACATAACATAACATAACATAACATAAGATTACATAACATAACATAACATAACATAACATAACATAACATGCCATATCATAACATAACATAACATAACATAACATAACATAACATAACATAACATAACATAACATAACATACATAAAAACATAAAAAAACATTTTTCTCTTGATAAAAATCTAACTTAGCAAGGGTAAGGCGTTTTCCCCTGAGGATTGAAATGTCTCCAGGGATCCAAATATCAAACGATCATCAAATGTTACCTCGTCGCATTTTTTGGCTGCTGAGAAGGAGGTTGCGATGATGAGGACGAAGCAGGCTTGCATGGAAGTGAGGCTCTGAATTTATACATCAGCAACAACACAATGACACAAATTGGGACAACTCCAAGGAAAACAATGAGTAGACTCTTAGCAAGCGTCGATAGGCCCTCTGAAATGAAATGCGAGAAAATATCGTTAAGGTATTGTATGTATCTGAAACAAGAATAAGAGTTCACTTTGAAAGATCTTAGTCTCTTGGGGGTTTCTAATAAAAAGATTTTACTGTCGTGGGAGTTTCAAATCAAGAACTAGCACAATTAAATACTATTTTGCCTCTATCTAAATAACAATTCTAACAGTAGACTGTGATGTTAACTAGAGGAATTTGATGGGGGCTGGTGAGGATATTGCTACAAAGGGGTTACTTGGAAGGGGATTGAAAAAGGGGATGCTTGGAGGGATGCTGGGGTTAGTGGCGGCAGGGTGTTTTTTAGAGAGAGGGGTGCTGGGAAAGGGAATGTTCAATTTGAAGTGGAAATCAAAATTTTCATATTTTTAGACTAAGTTACAAATAATACAAGAAAAAAGCAGTTTAGCCCAGCTGCCTTTTTCTCATGGGTTCATGATTAGAGATGTGGTAAAAAGTATCTACCTTGGAGCTCTATCAATTAAGTTGGCCTCTCTAAATAAAACTTAACTCTTTCACCCCCGGACGGGTCATATGGCCCAATGGCAAACACCGTAAAAGATAATTTTTGGGGGTAAAGTACAAAATATAGTAAATGTTATGACGGCAGTTTTCTATCATAGTTTACGCTTTCACCTAACGTATTTGACTATGATACCCCCTGAAAAGCGTAGATTTATATGGGCCTTAACAGTTAAATGTAAATAAAACCGGGTGCGAAAGGATAAGCTCAACGTAGCATATTGAGAAATACTGCTCCCAACCGACACTCCTCTGATCTTCTATGCTCCAAGACCATCAATTGTAGTACCCCCTTGCAACCTAAAAATAACGTCATACATGTTGTGGTCCACTTGTCCGAATGCGTTCCAAGGCCATGCTAAGGTCTGTTACGGCATTTTTTTAAAAAATTTAAAAACATCATACCTGACTTAGATGGCAGCGGCGCAACATAGCACTTGTGACCAGAATCAATGCTACCACCTGGTCCTGGATGTTTACAGTCCGGACACGCAAATCCGGACGGACAGTGACAGTGACCCATATTATTGCATTTCTAGAAAGAAGGAAAAGTGGCGATCCAAAAACCATGAAATATGCTTGAAAATACAAAACATCTCCTACCTTGGCTGAACAGTCGTTGAAATTTTACTTTATATATTCGAAGAATACTTTTAAAATACTCTCTCGAAAAGTTTAGGGTGCTCTACGAATTTTGCAATAAGTGAACGAGAATTTTCACCTGGCTGCTAAGAACATAGTAGTATTCATGACATTGAAATTTTTACAAAATTTCGTTGAAATTTAAATGCTGTAAATGAGCTCGGATTTCAGCAAAGCGTCGACTACCTCAGCCCAATTTGTAACTGTGGTGCAGAAAAAAGGGGATGTTGAGCACCTCACCTACAGTTTGACTTAATGCGTGGATGTTTCTTTAGTCAACTATTATAAATCCCTGCTCTGGGTATTAATATGACTACAAAAGCCCTGCGTAGCCTTATTTCGGTGACTCTTGTTTGAAAGCCAACACTTAGAGTATCATAACAAACAGAACTATATTGGATGCCACAATATAGTGCATTCAGATAACTACACGTTTTCTGTGAAATTGAAATACAATATGCAGCAGCCTCACCCCTTAATTTCATTTTTTCTCGCGTACTTCAAAAGGATAGTTTCTTGTAAGTGTCTCCCTAGTGGGAGCCAATCAGCACGAGTCTTTTCCTACTGCGTAGGGTGCAGCAAGTAATTGTGTTTTAGTTTTTTTATACAAAAGAAAAACAGATGAAGATTTACCTAAATGTCATAGAATAAAAAAACAAATAAAACAATACTCACCCCATTGTTGTAGCAAGTCCCATTGGGGCAAGGATTTATAAAATCAAGTGAAGTCATATTCCTACATTTACGTGAGATGCAGATCTGAAAACAAACGAAATTTATTGAAAAGCGTCCACCATCATCCGCAATCCACCCTGATCTTCCGCAATCCACCCTGATCTTCCGCCATCCATCCTTATCTTCCACCATCTACCCTAATCTTCCGCCATCCATCCTAATCTTCCGCCATCCATCCTAATCTTCCGCCATCCATCCTAATCTTCCACCATCCACCCTAATCTTCCACCATTCCCCCTGATCTTCTGCCCTCCATCCTAATCTTCTGCCATCCATCATAATCTTCCGCCATCCATCCTTATCTTCCACCACCCACCCTCATCTTCTGCAATCCACCCTCATCTTCCGCAATCCACCCTCATCTTCCGCAATCCACCCTAATCTTCCACCATTCCCCCTGATCTTCTGCCCTCCATCCTAATCTTCTGCCATCCATCATAATCTTCCGCCATCCATCCTTATCTTCCACCACCCACCCTCATCTTTTGCTATCCACCCTCATCTTCCGCAATCCACCCTAATCTTCCGCCATCCACCCTGATCTTCCGCCATACGCTTCATCTCCCAACACGCTTCTGCTCGGCCATTTTCCAGTGATGGAACGATGCTTATTCTTCCTTTCTCCGCCCCTTTTGCCAATAAGGCCCCCTCTGATAACCCTTACTTGTGTTCCAGTGGTTTTCGTGTTAAAGGTTCAGAACTAGCGATCTAAACACCGCTGGTTCGAATCCTCGCCCTGACCATTTATGAGGAGAGCACCCTTGGGAAAGATGTCGACACAAAACTGTGACCTCTGGGTAGCTCTTTACTTTAAGCATCAAAATCTAACATACCTTTCCATCGCCGCATTTTGTCCCTTGCTGTGATAAAGTTGGATTATCGAGATCTGGTCCGAGACTTGTGATGCCCTGCCTGTAAAGCAATAGATACTAAGTATGTGCAGGTCTCTAAGAGGTGTGTTTTTACCTTAGTTAAGAACTTTTAAAACATATACAAAGACACGAAAAGACATTAGAAAAGTGAATAACATTTATTAGAATAAAAAGGAATGAAAAACTAGAAGCTGAATGAGATAAAAATGCTTTAGTTTACTTTTAGAAGACATGAAAGGTAGAATAAAATTTACAAGGAAAGAACAGGGATGACAATTTAGAAACCGAATGGTCTAAAATTTAGATGACGCTTACTTGCATCGTATATAAACGTATTTGCCATCGACAAGAATTGTAATTCCCCTGAATCTTGCACTGTCACCAGTTCCCAGAATAGGGAAGGTATTAGGGGTATTTGCACATTGTACGGTACCACAAAGAATGTCTCTGAAAAACAAACGGTTTAGTGCATTAGAAACGAGGTTGTTTTTGCAGGAAAAAAGTGCTGTGAATAAAGCAGTCTGGATTCTGTTCGGTTGAACGCTAGCCACTTGCATAAAATTATGTTAACTACGCTAACTTCCGCTTGTATTTCATGTTGTAGTTGTCTGTGTTGCCATAAAAAGTTGGTTACGCCTATAATTATGACGCTGAGTGGCACAGAGCAGTGTCCATTGGCGAGAAGCCCTTTTGCGTGACAACCCAGCATTGCTGAGATAGCCGGAGGAGCGAGTCGTTGCTTTGTGTCAGAACAGAACCAAGATACAGGCAAAGGTAAAGGGATGTTTACTCACTCTTCAGCACATTTTGCATATTGCCCTAAAGAATTCTGGCCACAATTGGACCATCCACTGCCAACCATGTTTTCTCTAAAGCATCCCTCGTGGGCTTTAACTGCTCCTAAAACATGAAGATAGCCTAGCATTAGTCATAACATAATGAAATAAAAAAACAATACAATACAATATGATGTAGCATAATGAAGTACAATTTTAATACAATATAAAATTGTACAATATTATAATATAATAAAATATAGCATAATATGATGTATAATAGTATTACACAGAATAATGAACAGCATATATATATATATATATATATATATATATATATAATGTAATAAATTATCATAGAAAATAATATAATATTATATGATTAATATAATATAATATAATATAATATAATATAATATAATATAATATAATATAATATAATATAATATAATATAATATAATATAATATAATATAAAATAGTATAATATGATATAATATAATATAATATGATATTATATAATTTGATATACTACAATAAAATATAATACAATAATATAATTTAATGTAATATAATTTAATATAATATAATATAATATAATATAATATAATATAATATAATATAATATAATATAATATAATATACTATAATATAATATAATATAATATAATATAATATTATATAATACCTTTTCCCCAAAGGCGTTCGCATTGTTCTTGATGTGCTCGACAGCCACCTTCGAAGCAGTAGGCCTAAAAAGAAATATGTCTTTAACTAAAATAATTCTTTTGCTTTTAATACTACAACAATGGTATTCTTAGGGCTCATGTTTATTATAATTTTCCTGATGCTCAAATACTGTCTTATATGACCTCACATATTTGTTTTTTTCCGCGCATTCAAGAAAATATAAATAAATATAGCGCGCTGGAAACGACTTTGAATGGTAAGAAAGACGAATAAAACCAACAGCTATTATTGCCGTGAGCAATGTCGGGGCGAAACATTATAGCCTTCTTTGCAGCACACTTTTGTTGATATTTCGCATATTTCGCTGTAATTTTTCTTTCCTTAATTCATATCTTAGTTGACGTTTTTTCAAAAAATGTTCTTGTTGTATTGTCGTTCTTTCTGCAACTATTTGGCTATAAACAACGGCTATTAAATGATAAATCTTTTACTAGATATATGATGAAAACTTTACTTACAGTATCATTTCTGCACGGGGTTCCATCTTCTTTGTAGAAGTTGCCAGGGCACTAGAAAATCATCAATTTTTTTAAACCATACATTATTTGCAATTGCACCAAAAGTGAAAACATTAGTTCGAATAATCACACTTATCACAGCATGAAACGTGGGATGATGAAAGTTGCAGATTGTAAAATTTCAGTTTGTTTTGAAAACCCTAGATGAAGTATCGCTTAATGAAATATAAGGATCAATGCAAAGAAGAACAAACATACAACAAGCAAACAAAGTTATCAAAAAACTATACAGACATTATACTCTGATACAGCTCCGTATGTTAGGATGAAATATCATTTATGGATAATAACTTTACCTTGTTTGCTTTGCGTTCCTGTCGCTTTGCAGTTATTTTTATATTTATCATTTATATGCAACGTTGCAAGTATTTCTCGAGAATCCCGCGGGCAGCCTGCGATTTTGTTCTCTACTTTTTATGCTACAGGTAACTCTATGTTTGGCTGAATATGTTTTTTAAAGTTTCTATCATTCTTATTTCAAGAAAGCTGGCCAATCAAACGTAGCATTTGCCCAAGGGATATTTGTTTGACTCCCCGGGGAAACATTGAATAAGTGCTTTTATCTTTGCCCCTATCTTAGCTGTTACCTGATCTGGACTGATCTGGAAAAAACATGTCGGATGAATGACTTGAAATGAAACGAGACGATACCTCATGTGATTTTCCAGTGCATACTTCTTCAAAGTCGCATTCTGTTTCGGATTTCCTGCACAATGTTCCTTGCTCTTTGTACTAAAAAAGATATAAGACATAAGACATAAGACATAAATAAGAAAACGTAAGACATAAGAGTAATAATTTAATGATAAGACATGAACCAAACAAAATTCATTTCAACCAGCAAGGAATTACAATCAATGATAAATCAAAACTCATGAAGACTAGGCACGTAGAGCAATCTAAAAACAAGCCCCTTTAAAGGAAGAGCCAGTATCCGAAAACATCAGATCGTAGAAAGTTCGCAGCCTTTACAGGCAAAAGTTTAAATGGCCTAGGTTTATATTGTGCATTACTGCCGACCAGAAAATTTGTATGCTGCCACTAAGTTCCTCCCCCCTTGAGCTCATTTCACTTCATGGTCCCCACATTAGGGCCCCATCATATTTGCCCTGTCACCCACAAAAGGACCACTAAGCCCAATGACCTTCAGCATAAATAGGAGGGCGAGACTGATCCTTTCAGTTTCCAGATACAAACCTGTTTTAAACATATTCTTCACGACAATATATTAATTCTTGTAACCCCTTGCAATCTGAGGAGGAGATGCTTTCAATTTCACTATATAGCTGTATAATAACAGGAGGGGATGGGGGGGGGGGGGGTGAAAGTTGTGAAAAAGATAGATCGATCAAAACTGGCCATACCTTACAGTCTTTGCAGCAAGCTCCAACGGCACACTGAGCACTTTCATGTAGTTTACAAGTCGTTGCATTGCAGCAAGCCGAACCATTGTTAGCAATACATTCCTAAAAAGACATATAAATAAGATGTTCCTTCATATTGTCAGATGATCAATAAACAACGAATCTAGGCGAGAGCAATTCCAAAAAAATTAATAGACAAATGACATTAGCCTAAGTTTCACTACTGGCCTCACTATCAGGACGCAGCGTCCAGCGTTTCAATTCTATATAGAAATTTAAGATTTACATTCTGAGTGTAAGAAAATTCAAGGGTAATCTATGCTTTGCAGTCTAAGAGCATGCGTATTAGTCAATGAAGTCTCGTGTGCGCATGACCTTCAAAAGCAAGAGCTGAGACAAACAAAAGCATTGGACGAATTGATAACCTTTTGCAAACAATCATGTACAAAAACTTTTTAACGGTATTGAAGTTTCATTTTCAATTTTTGAACGAGTATCCAGTAGGGGAAATTTTTGTATTTTCTGGGGTAAAAAACCTTGGTTGCATACAGTGCCTTTCAATGAATACGAGGTAATACCATCATGGTAATAATAACAGTGAGATTTAATTTACAAAGAATAGCTATATCACATTTTAGAACATATGTAATTTAATACATCTTTAGCTACACTGTCAAGAATTGAATTGGATTGAAATAAAATGGTTTCAACTGAATTGAATTGAATTGCGATGAACTGAATTGATTTCTAATGAACTGAATACATTGAAATTATTGTGTGTAATAAAATGCGAATAAAAACTAAATAAAAACATAGACTAACCGCCACACTTCCACAGTCACACTCTTCGCCATCTTCTAAAAAGTCATTTCCGCAGACTGGCGGACCAAAGAGCTGTAGATAGTAAAGAAAAGGCTTAGTCACTTATGTCGATCAAAGGTATGTTTTCTCAATTTCCCTATATTTTCCATTACATAGGCACCCCTCAAGAGGATCATTACGGGAGTTTAAATAGCTGGACTAAAGATATCCTTGCTGCGGAAACCCTTTCCATCGGTGATACCACAATTGCACAGTAGCAATTGATGCGTTTGGTCAGTTTGCAAGGGAGTACTAAAAATGATGGTGTTGGAGCAAAGGAGCCCTACAAATGTTGAACTACCCACGAATCAAGCTATTGACAGTATCACCCCCTCCCAAGAAATAAAAAATTCTCGCTGATAATTACAGCACCATAGCGTCCCTTCAGGAATAAAAGGGTGAGATAACACTGAAGACATTGGAGACAGCACTGGTGATTATAATCAAGAGATAATTGGGGTTGTCTTTCTATTTCAAACCGTGTACCATATATTCAATATACTTGATACAAACACCAGTTATTAATAGTTACATAAGAAGAGGATGGGAACACATGAAGCGGTAGAATTTTGCCTATCTAACGCTTTTGTAACCCACATTATCATCATTTATCATCAGTTGTAACGAACAAAAGTTGCCAAAAAACGCTATTCTGATTAGAACGTACGACTTTTTAGGCCAATTTTTTTTCAAACACAGTCAAAGGTCAAGTACTCCTTCGCAGTGACATGAGACGTCACCTTCCCGTGATCCTGTGCGACACCATTGACCAAAGCTGCCCGTTTTTCTGGAGGAAGAATGTAAAATCTCCAGGTTTTAAAAATTTTAAGTTGACAGGTCTGTTAAATAGATTCTTAACTATGTTTCTTATTATAATTTGTTACGTGCTACTTATGTACTGTAATTTTTGTATTTAAGATTTTGTTTGCTTCATACCAACTAGGCTATACTTTGTTTGAGTCTGAGTAGTTAATATCAATGGCTAAAAAGTACTAACCTTTTCGGGAACATCAAAAAGACAGGAACCAAGACCCTGGCTAACCCTGTTATCCAAGTCTTTTTTACTGCACTGAGTAAAAGCCGTTGGAACACCCCTGCAAGGAAATCAGACTAATGTTGAAGCTATTGTTTTGATGGTTCTAGCGGTGTTGTGGCCGGGGGGGGGCATTTTTACCACATTCAATGCTACCTCAGTTTTCTCCCAAGTTAGAAAATTCTCAATCATATCTACCCTTACCGGACATCAAATACAAGTCAATGATTGTTGTTTTGCTTCTTTCAATTCTATTTGTTTTGCTTACATAATATGAGAGATGTAAGTGCCTATCATGTTGGGGCTTCGATTACCCAGTGTCCATTTCTGCCACAATAGGCACAAAAGCGTTTTTTTTGTTGTATTTTGTTTTTGTTTTTGATTCATCACAAAAAGATTGATGTATCAGCCCAGTGG
>OZ025195.1:6762033-6914533 GCA_964019065.1 Catostylus mosaicus | reverse complement strand
ATTGGATGGAAGGGTTAATAGGCAAGCAAACATGTTATTAAGTTCGACTAGAGGAAGATTTTTAGCAAAATGCATGGTTGAAAATCTTGCTTTTTGCAAACGGGATCCAACAATTTCGCAACTGGTTGAAGGTCAAACAATACTGGTGCCACTGAAACAAACCAGTTACAAGGAATTCTTCTCGAAACAAACCTAAGTTCCAAGAAATTTAAAGAAATACAAGCAAATATACTCACCTTATCAACTGAACATTGTCTCTTCGTATTTTTTGTTTGATAAGCTTATAAACAAGTACGTCTTTATTGTATGCTCTCATTGAACCCAGCGTTTCACCAGCGGGAAAGGCAATATGAGCGAGATCCATGGCATTCCATGTCTCAACGTAAACAATGGCAGCTCTGGTTTTAACAGATTTTAACATCTATAAAGAAAAATCGATTATTTTAAGCAAAAATGAGTTTGTCTCCGGAATACCGGTCCAAAATAAGAAGGGGGCCTGACCTGTTCCTAAAAATGTTGTACTGGGATGGAGATAAGAGCCTAAAATTGTCATTAACAACGAAGTGACAACATTCAAATCTTCTTAGGGGATCACAGCCCACACCCCCAATGAAAATGTACATGGGGGAGTCAAAATATTCGGGTTCGTCAAAACATGGGATTGAAATGTAGTCCCAGGGGGTGATCATAAATCGGGGGGTGAAATCATCGGGGGACTGCAAGCAACGTGGAGCTCAAAATAAATGGGAGGGATCGAAATAAGGGTTGGATGACAAGATGGACACTTTTTCAAAAGTCTTACTCATAAGGGATTTTGTGCATTACCTATGTAAACTTGCAAAAGAAAATTACGTGGAAAATATAGATGAAAGTATAACGGGAACTGAACTGAACTGATCAATCAGAAATCAATTGTGAAAAAATCATATAATCCTTGTGGAATCTCGATCCTGACACTTTCTAGATACCTTGATGCTCGAGTATTCTTAATGTTTCTCATATCTCAATATTAATTTTTCTACAACTATACATAAAAATCATTTTAAAAACAATAAATTATGGTATGGCATGCAAGAACGCCTGAAGCACTATAGGAAAAGTGGTGCAAAACTATCGAAATTAAGGGCAAAATGAATACAATTTAGCTTTTTCTCAAAGGGAAAGGGTAGCAATTGCCCCCGTCTACTCCCTTCCGTAGGCCCCCCTATTTATAGGTCATTATGAGTAGTTCAAGATTATAAGTTAATTATTAAATTTTGACGATGAAATTCTGATAAAAAGCAGGATTTCTTAGGCTTCGCAAAATTTTCAATTTTCTCTAATTTTTGGCAAATCCAACTGTTCTCCTTAACTGAGATCTTGAAAAGAACTGCCTGCATAACATAATATGACAGTAGCTACCAGAGGTGTTGTGCTGGGGGGGTCTAAGGTGGCCACTTCATGCTCTGTGTTAGGAGGATAGTGGCATTTTAGCCCTGCAAAGTCCTCCTTTGCCCTTCCAAAACTGTAAAAATTACTCGTTTGTAGCTAAAATCTTCCCAACGGCACAAAGTGGACGAAATCTTCATAGTTGGGAAAGTGAGTCAGCCCCAAACCCCCCTCCAAGTGATGCCCGGACCCATTCTATTTGCTTTTTTCTAGCTCTTCAACACTGATAAGGTCTAAGGTGTTTAGGCGCCCCAGGACCCAAAAATTAAATCTCTACACTATTGCATTTCCTTTAATTAATATTGTCAACATAGCCTCTTTGTCTGTATTTATTATTTTTGTGGTTCTAGACCACAAAATTCAAGCATTTTTATGCAGAAAAATAATAAAATTATCTTCATAAAATAGCAAATTATACCTGATCAGCATGATTTCCGATTTCTAAAGCTCTAGCCACCGCTTGTGAAATGTTATTGTATTTATCATACTAAAATAAAATCGGGATAATAAACAGCTATGAGATACATAAGAAAAACATCTTTTTTATATTCATGTTGGGAAGGAGTTTATTATATTAGTTGAAAAACAATTTGAATTAGATATATAAGATATATGTTACATATTTTTCAATAAAACTATGCAAAAGCCACTTAATTTAATTCAATTTGTGCAATTTCAAAATATAGTTTTGTGAATGCTAGTTTTTCCCACAGGATATCATTCTGCGTTTGTTCGTATTTTGATGCCACAAAACCCATCTAGTTCCTATTTCCATTCAAGGCCATTTGCAGCCACAACAACTAAGACTGCGCATGTGATAACGTTGAGTGGTGCAGCGCAGCGTTCCTTGGCGATAAGCCCGGCACAGCATAGCTGGGATGGCCGCAGGAGAGACTCGCTGTCTTGCGCAAAACTGATCCCGACTGACTTGTCAGAACAACTCTTAAACGAAGGTCCAGTACAGTCAATGCTCTTGGCACTTTTATTTAAAACCTTTTACAGTCATCTGTTAGAATCTTGGACTGCTGAAAAATCACTTTGTAAATATCGAGAAAGGGAACTAGTAAAAAACTGCAAATTAATGAATTTTTTTATTCAATACAAACCTGTCTCTTATCATTTACAAAAACTAACGCCACGTATTTCGTTTCATCTTCAAGACCTCGACGAAACTAAAATGATAATCATATTTATTAAAGTCAAATCTTGCGTTCAGAAAATCATGAAAAGAAACATTTACCTCGAAAGCTTTTTTTTCGTCTCCGTCTCTGATTAGCCACCTCCCTTTAACAGGCCCCCCCTCTCTCTCTCTGATAAGCGCCTTCTCTCTAATAAGTCTTTTCTTTGACAATTACTCTCTTCAACAAGCCCTCTCTAAAAATTATAGCATATTATAAAAAAATATTTTAATTTTTTCTGGAAGCAATTATCAAATAAATTAATGTATTTTTTCAATGCAAGTCTTCTATTTCATATATTCTTTAAAAATTTTACGTCTTTCGCCAATCAAAACATTGAATTTTATACTATTACCACTCCAAAACAAATCCACTATTTAGGAAGTATGTACTGGCATGCCTAGTTATAACCAATAAAAAAATTGTAATGGAAGTTATGCAAATTAATACAAATGAAGGTCGGCATCAATCCACACCCTTCAGTAACGCTAAAAAGTTGCAATTTTTTTCAAGCTGGATACTTACCCTCAAGTGTCCGCTATAAATATTTTTCAAATCAAACGCATGATCATGATCAACGCCTGCAAGAAAATTTAAATTTTTTATTTACACTAAACATTCGAAGGAATTTTTCTTCAACTTTATTATTTATCAGAACGATGTTTTCGGCAGCCTGGTGGTCTTATTTTTTAGCCAGAATGGACTCTTAAGGAGGAGGGGGAAAAGGAGCGTAGCGAGGGGTGTAAAGGGTCCTGTGGGTTGCAAGTGGGAAAGCTTCTAGGATCTCCTAAGCTGTGCTTATATCTCTGATACAAACATTTCGCCCCTCCCCCGTGGCTGCACTTCTGCTTTTGAGGTGAGTATGCTCTTGATTCCGATTTTGTTTAAATATTAACCCTATTCACAATTTCATACATCAAACTGATTCTTAGACCAATAAGTGTCGGTTTGGCATGGAATTTTTTAGTAGCCACAATGATTAAATGATAAAGACTGTGTAATTTATCTCTCTTTTTTAATTACTATATAATGCTGTTTCCTCTGTAACGTGGGACCGAAAAGATGCTTCAAAGAATGCTATAACACATAATTTCTTCATGTGAATTAGATCTCCATTTCTCATCGTCTCTCTTCCTCGCGTGACTTCTCACTTCCTCACAACCACAGGAAAGGGATTGCCGTATAACTGAGTTAATTTACGGTTTCAACAATAAGTAGTGTGACGAAAATAAAACCACCACTGAAAACTTTATCAATTGTCTATAACTTCATCTGAAGCTGGACCTGTATACGTTCTCCGCTGGTCAATCTATCTTAGCTGTAGTTATAAAGGGTGTTGCAGTACAAATGTGAAATGATTATTAACGTTCTTCAGCATACATGACAAACTATACGAAAAATTCGAAAGTACTGTCTCAAAGAAAGCATTAATGGACTAAATTAAATGCTGCATCGACATAAACTTCGAATAATCTTTTATGTTAACGCATAGGCCAACAAGAACATCTTCATCGAAGAATCTAATTCGCACAAAAACTTGCTGAATATTTATCGTTCGATTCAAACTGGGCCTTGCCTTGACCTTGAGTGTTATTTTCAACTTAAGCAAATGAAATTACAACTTTCCTTTGATAACCTCACCGCGAAAACATCACAAGCTAAATATTGAGCAACGGAAAGCTATTCTTTGGATTTTACTCTTTCTAAAAACATTTGACAAAAAATTAAGCTATGATTTTCGCTTATGATGATCTAATAATTTTCGCATAAGCGTTTAGTAAATATATTAATGAACAGGCTGTGCGACAAAATTAATAAGAGCATTACCATGCCGGGGTTACTATTAAAAAACAGTTTTCCTCTCACTGGAAAGAAATCTCCTGGTTGAAAAAGAAATTATGAGCCAATGACCATCAATATGGATTCAATGCCAAGAGATGTCGTGCCCCGCTCGACTTTCATTTTAAACGGAGTCGTACCAAAGTCGTACCTGAATCGTCCCACTGCTGTACCACAGCGGTACCACAGTCATTCCATAATCGTGCCATAGTGTAAACAGAGCCGTATCAGGGTTGTAACTAATCGTACCGTAGTCCCGACGTAGTCGTATTTGTTCCAGAATCACACCAGAATCGTGCAGTCGTTGTATCAGCCTGTACAAATATCATGTCTTAGTCATATCATTTGTTTTTCATAGTATAGGCGGACCTGTGCCGGAGTTGTACCCTAGTCATACCTTAGTCCTACTTTAGTCGTGGCCTAGCCGCATCAGAATCGTGCCATAGTCGTTCCAGGATCGTACCAGATCGTGCTTTGTTGTACCAGAGAAGTACGTACCTTAGTTGTACCATAGTCAGAACAGAGCCTCGACAGAGTTGTATCTTAAAAATACTTTACCTTCACTATAATCGTGCCATACTCTTATCAGAGTCATGCTGACATCGAATCAGAGTCGGGCTGTGGTCAAACAAGAGAAATACCAGAGTTTTATCTTGGTCCTACCATATTTGTGCCATCGCTGTACAAGAGTTGTACCAGAGCCCCCTTTAAAACAGAACAGCAGGGCTATTTATGTCCTGCTGGAGTATGAACTGGGACTCACTGAACTCAACCTTTTCAAATGTTGTCGGTGTATTTGTGCATAAAACATTGGATAAATTTGCCAAACAAAAGGCAGAATGCTTGAGTTAGACATAAAAAGAATAAACACTCTACGTACCACATTTAAATTCTCTTTTAGGAACGTCTTCTAAATCATAAAACAAGTGCTCCTAAAACAGTGAAAATTCATTGATAAAAATTGAAAAAAAACCACAATTTCATTTGCAGAATTTTAGGGTTTATGGATCTTTTGGGAAAGGGTTTACTGTACCAAAAAACTTTGATCCCAACAGGCGGTTGTCGGTGTGGGAGGCAGAGATACTTTAATTATTTGAGTAAATCACAGCACCCATTCGTTTCCCACCCTTCGTAACGTTGTGATTTAAAGGTAACATTCCGCTCATACGCTATTGTAGTTATTGAGTGAGCTGTTAATAAAGTGCACGTGAAATGCGGTCCCCCGAGAATAAAATGATAAATTAGCCTTGGAAAGACAATGTTCTTGATCGCTCGCACTCCTTGGTCCCAGATTCCTGGTTTTCAATGAGAAAATCGTTGCAAAGGATCACGGGAAGATGACATCAAGGATGGCTGCGAAGGAGAACATGCCCTTGGGCCATGTTTCAGTCGAAGCGAAGAAAAAATTGGCCTAAAAATTGGCAAAACATTTTGTGAAAAATGCTAATATATGAGCTAGAATGCGGGGATTCTATTAAGTACTAAGTTTAAGTGCTTTTAATAGTGGGTACTAGATGACCATGCGTCATTTCCCGTTGTGAATAGTACGATGTATCTTTGCTGCATAGCAGATATGCAGTGAAAACCAACAATTGTTGAAGTAACCAGAATAAAACTATGTACCTCATCATGCATGGCTTTTGGTTCTATTCCAAATATATTTCCCTTTTCATCTTGGATCGTCCCTCTAAAAAGTACAAACACAAAGATTATTGTGTTGTTTTATTCGAATAGAAAGGCCTTTGAGATGATTATAAATTTCATACCTAAAACTGGTCAACTTTGATGGTTTTTTTGAAAAATGTGGTAAAAAAACGATTTAGTGATTAAAGGCAAAGCTTAAGTGCATGAGTGAATAGCTAAAAATTACTAATATAAACGCATGAATCGATAAATAAAAAAAAATAAAACTAAATATAGACCTGTGGCTCAAAGCTTGAATGGATAGGGGTCTTGATGTAAATTGGAAGATGTCTTAAGATAACAATGAATATATAAATATGAAAATATTAATTAAAAAGCAAATAAACAAAATACATATTATGGGAAGTTCACTTCAGCTACGATTTTTCAACTTTAAATTTTAAACTGCCAAACACATAATTTGAGATTAAACGCAGATTTCGACCTAGTAGAATTATTTGAAAAGTTGCACGAGATGAATCAATACCACCTTTTTACAATTCCATGGTTTCTTTGATAGCAGAGCATTATTTATAACACCCTGGATGAAATATTTATCGAATTAATTGACCTGGTCAAAACGACACATAATTCTCTTATGATAGGCTTTCTTTTCGGTTTGATTCTTCGCAAAGAGTTTATATTACGTAAGAACATGACCCGCTACTTGTTTGCTAAAAATCTTGTTTCTGCATAATCAATCGTTCTTTGTCCCCTGACGCAAATAAGACACTGGGGTGGAGTCATTTAAAGTGTAGAGGGAGATAAGTGATGATCAAAGGTGACTGCTGCACACTAGGGCGATGATAATGATTTATGATTGGTGGTTGATGATGATGATAAAGATTATGATAGAGATGAAGATGATGATCGTTGATGATGAGGATTGATGGTCGATGATGAAGATGAAGATGTTAATGATAATGATGATGAGGATTATGAATGATGATGATGATGACGATGATTATGATGATGGTGATGATGGTGATGATGATGGTGATGATGGTGATGATGATGATGATGATGATGTTAATGATAATGATAATGATGATGATGATGATGATGATGATGATGATGATGATGATGATGATGATGGTGATGATGACGACGATGATGATGTTAATGATAATGATAATGATGATGGTGATGATGATGATGATGATGATGTTAATGATAATGATAATGATGATGATGATGATGATGATGATGATGATGATGATGATGATGATGATGATGATGATGGTGATGATGACGACGATGGTGATAATGTGGATGATTATGTCGATGATGATGATCGTCATGTTAATGATAATGATGATAATAATTATGATGATGCCAGGTCCGTTTCTGCACTATGGCATTTCTAGTAAAGTAAATGATTAAATAACAAAGATATTAAATGTCCTGATATGAAATTGATCCTTTTAATCTGATTTGGATTTAAAAACATATCTTTTTTATCCACTAATAGCATTATTTTGACAGTTTCACCTCCGTATCGCGTCAGTTACTACGTTGTCTTGGCAACTGACCAAAAATATGATGGATCTCGTAAAAGTCTAAAACGAGACTAAAGACTCCACGTATGTGCATTGTTTGAAAAACAGATAAACAACCTAATCCAAACTCCTTTGCGATAACGATTCGTAAACAACTAGAATCTGAAATCGGTTTGGCGAAATCAGCTCATAAAATATTGCAGTTTCGGGACTGAAAACCGATGGTACCAATGTCATTGAAAGCGTGGGAGGGGGCCAGGCGGTCAATGCCCCAAAAAGTTGTTAGATTTGATAAAAATATGACAGCTAGATAAACCCCTGTCCTAAGCTCGGCCACCATCGCAAATTTTATCATAGACAAAAATTCCACAATTTGATTTAGCGATATAAAGATATAGATATACTGAATATAAATGATTTCTCTTGACAATAGGCTGTTGGCCGGGTACAGTGATAATCACATAACATAACATAACATAACATAACATAACATAACATAACATAACATAACATAACATAACATAACATAACGTAAGATAACATAACATGACATAACATAACATAACATGACATAAAATAAAATAACATATCAAAACAAAACAGAACATAACATAACATAACGTAACATAACATAGCATAATATAACGTAACATAACATAACGTAACATAAAATAACATAATATAAGATAACATAACATGACATAACGTAACATAACATAACATGACATAACGTAACATAACATAGCATAGCATAACATAATATAACATATATACATAATATAATATAAAGTAATATCACATTGAAAAGTATAAAAATGAAGAGAAACTGCGTTTACCTTAAACCATTGCAAGTACTCAATACAACAGACGTATTTGGGCTTCCAGATAACGCACCATGGTAATAACAATGGTCATCAAACTAAAATGTAAAACACTAAAATTGAAATAAGGCAAAAACAACAAAAAATCAATTTTAATATGGCTCAGGGTGCACAACACTAGTGATTTCCCTATTTTGCTTATTTTGTCACTCACTGTTTTATAAGAAACTATTGATCCCATTTGGTAGTACGTTTCTTGTCGATTTTGTAACACTCCTTTTTTTTATAAGAACACACATTATTAGAACACTAAGGCTCGATTTCCAACTAAAATAATAAGAATAATAATAAGAACATGCTCAGCCTTGGATGAGAAATTAAAAAAGAAACAAGATTGTAAGCATTTAATGTAAATGTAAATGTAAATGCATTAAGCTATACTGTACTGTACTGTAAATTGTACTGCATGTAGTTTCAAATGAATTTTAAGGAAAAAAATCGCACCTAAAGTAAGAACACTCTTAAAAACATTCCTGGGCACTACTATTGCCTATCCAATTTACGCTTACTAATTTTACCTATCATCTTAAAGTTTCATTATATTTAATAATTAATATTGCATATTTCTACGCAAAATAGTGTGGGAGGCTATTGAAAATAATGGAAGTTGTAAGGCTGCACCTAGATCACACCCTATTTCTTTTGTTAAATAAGAAAGTGTGATGAACTTGAGCTATTAGGCAAGAAGAAGACTCGACATTTTTCTGTGCCCTGGCTTCATACCTTTTCCATGGTAACATTTCCATCTGGGGTTTGGTATCCAATTCGAAAGTCTTTGCTCAATAGCTGCCTGCAAAAGATAATTTAGACAAAATAAATAACAATGAATTTACTTCAACAATCATTTCCCAACCATTTTCTAGATCTTTTCAAACTATACTACAATTTGCTTGGAAGTTTGCAGTTCAAAAGAGGTTAGAAATACAACGAAAAAACATGCACACGTTGTAGAATTTAATTTTTATTCGAAATTATCCTATGGAGCTAAATTTCAAAGGCGGCCTGATATATTGCAGAATTAAATCTAAATCTAGCATCATGTTTTTGTTTCTAATCAAGGAAGAGCACTTCCTTAAATTAAAAGTCATTAACAGAAGGACTAAGGAATGTTAAAAGGGCAGCAAAATTGTACTCTACGTTCCTTAAATGAAAAAGAATTGAACATTGCGTCGCTTCTCACGGTAAAACGTAAACAAAGTATTATTATTAATAAACAAATTGATAAAAGACTCGTTCAAAACTGTTCATATTTAATTATTTCGCTGAAAATTAATAGATTTATTTTATTTTCAAGTTACAAAAAACCCTCTAGGAAGATATATAAAACATGTTCAATTCATATGGGCAGTTTTTCCCACGCAATAAAACAACAGCTATTCTTTGCTTCATTTTAATTACTTTTACATTCAAATGACGGATTTTGACTTTTATCCTTTTAATATTCATACAACTTTAATTCTTTTATTTCCATGGTGCTCAATCAATTTACAATGCAAAAAATCCAATGCCTTCTTTACCAGTTTGAATCGAACTTCAAGATTAAAATCGTACTTGATTTGATAATATTTTCCATAAAACAAATGATAAGAGTTAGGAGAAAAATAAAAAAACTCAGGCCTCCGAGACAAAGAACAAGAAAAATATCAATCTAACTTTTCAATGTTCCATTCAACTTTAGGCGTATTAACTATGAGCCTCAAATTGTATTTAGTTGCTGAAATGTATATAAAACAAACGACAAAGAATTTGAAAGTAAATCAATTTCAGAAAGACATTGAAAGATAAAAATTTCTTTGCATATTGATATGTTTTTTTCAAAGCCTTCTTTCAAATTTCTGGCCTAACCATGAGATTCACATTGCATTTATATCACAAAACGCCTTTAAAATTTAAAAGATAAATAGTTTAGCAAATAGACAATACGCCGCATGCCTCTAGGGAACGGAACGATCACAAAATTCCAATTGGGAACTTTAAGTTACCGATATTTAACATTATAACAAACGTAACTATGACTGAAAAAAGCTCCAAAAATGCGGAGATTATGGTAGAAAATTACATGCCTCTCATGGGAATTTAAAGGGAGGATTACAGGGAATTTCAAAGGGTGGAAATGGCAGACTTCTGAGTCCCATATTGGCACCAAAACTGTTGTCCAACAAAAGAGGTGTGTAACAGAACAAACTAGTAACATTAAGAAATTAGGATCAGAGAAAGATTTTAATGGTTCTTATTACATAAAAATAAAAAGTTTAGATACAAAGTGGTTTTTCTAGGCCACGGCATTAAAAACATGATATGATGAACAAATATTGGTATTACTTTTTTGATTATATATGCCCATCGTTCAAAAATATGATATCATATCGTTGATGAAGAAAAATGTTAACCAGTCTGCTAAAAATAGTGCTCGATGCTGTAAGAGGTGTTAGAAGCAGAGCTATACTAAACTTAATAACAGAACACGACAGATTTGAAGTTTTTCTTCTAATTCAAGTAACAACCTAAAAGACGGTCTTCCTCCTTCATCAATGCTCTTTGATATCGTTAATATGTGTGTATTTATGAAAAACATCTGTTTAGTGGACATGGTTATACATTGTGTAGGGTGAACACCCAAGGTGAATATTGAAGTTAGGATAAAGGTTATGATTATTGATAAACAAAACTTGACTTTTATTACAATGATCTTAATGCTGTTATTAAAGAAACTGCAAAACGAAAACTTTCTTGCTAACAAATCGAATCAGTGGGCCATTGCCTAGCAATGCTTTACACAGCGTTAAACAATTTTAATAAGCTTATTTTATCTTAATGTTTTACTTTTTATTTTGAATTTATTGTGCCACAGAGTAAATCTCCGGTGAGAATTAAAGTGATATAGTACGATTCACGTGGAAACTTTGAATTACGACACAGTTGGTAAACGATAACAACGAATTCATTGATTGAAAGTAGAACACAAGATCTGTGGGTTGCCTTATATTTACAACATTCGCTTTGTTTCCTCTCGCTAGCCTACCCTGAAAGATGAGTAAATGAAAAAAATTAAATTAAAAAGGCATTTCACGAACCGAATCTTGCATTTAATAGCTCAAAGTTAGGGGTGGCGATGCAGGGAGGTTTTTGGGGGCTAAAGCCTCCAGAATATCCGTTAGCCTAGCCCCCTCCCAATTAAAAGATGATTTTATATATTTTCCCCCTAAAATGGTCAGCATTTTATGGACCTAACTAACCATTCTCTTCCTTCTTAGTCCCGTACGGAAGACAAAAGGCGAATGCCCGAGGCACCCTTCCAGATAAAAGCAATTTATCTTGATAATTTCCCATCACCAGTTCCGAATGTCTCTGATCGGAAGTTGTCGTTAATGCTCCAGGTTTCAAATAACAAGCCATCCCAATGCAGAATTACACATCGTTGGCAAGTTGTTTCTCAAAATTGAGGCTACTAGCATTATCTTCAACAAGCATTTTCAGAATTTGGCTCTTCGCTCTCAGAATAACAGGCGTTTAAAAATTGATCAAATCTTCAAAGATGGATCCAATCATGTTGATTGACTCCTACCCAAGTTGCTCAACTGCTTTTTACTTCATTATTGAGCCTTCGAGTTGCTTAATGCTCAAGTTACTCCAGTCCTAGATCATTATTAAGCCCATTAGTTGCATAATAACTTTTTGCTTATTAAACAACTTAAACCATTCTCATTTAATCCACAAGTTGCTTAATGATTAAATTGCTTAACCTCATTAGCATATTGCTTAATAAAGGTTTGCTTACAACTTCATTATTGAGCCTTCAAGTTGCTTGATATTTAAGTTGCTCAAGTCCTTGATCATAATTAAGCCCCTTAGTTGTTTAATTTTAAACTGCTACCAAGCCCTAGTTGCTTATTAGCATGTTGCTTAATCAAAGTCTTCTTACAGTTTCATTATTGAGCCTGCAAGGTGCTTAATGTCTAGATTATTCTATCTGTGCATCCGGCTATAGTTGCCTATAAACCAGCTGAGTATAGACAAAAGATTGTACAATGCTCGTTGGTGTAAATGCTTCCTTATTTTAATTAATATCGAGGTGAGATTATTGCGATTCGATGGTAGATTATTTCTAAATCTTTTATGAAGAATAAAGAGATATTCACTTTCCAGTACTATTATTTTTCTCTAGTATGTTTATCAATGTTTGTTTGCTGCCATGGAGACAACATTGTTTGCTGCTATGGAAACACCCTTCATTGCGTTTCTGTCCAATCATATGTTAGAGCATCTATCGACATCGTCTCTGCGTTCGAAAGTCCAGATTTTTTATGGCAATGATTTCAATTATATTTGCTTAGTATATCAATTATCCTGATATTTTCAGGCAAAAGTCATTTCGTATTGAATATCTAGTTCAAAAGGTTGGAGAACCCACACGTGCGAAATTTCAGACGGTTTTGAAATGAAACCCCGGCTAAATTCGATGCCGGGTAAAAACCGGTGCTAGGAATACCCTGGGTATTATTGCAATAAATTCAGCTAAGCTTCGGTCCAACTTTTCACATTTGTATTCTGTCGATAACGAAGCGAAAATGGGCGCTAAATTACATATACATTATGTAAGAAGTAAAGTAGAAAACAAAATGGCAGGCTGCCTACCGGATTCTCGAGAATTACTTGCAAAGATGTAGGTACATGAAAGAGATAAGGAACGAAGCAAAGAGGCAGGAATTCAGGCAAATACGACCAGATAATAAATATGAATTTATATATGATGTTACTGATAATTTGCCAGGGCACACTGGGCTTCTTCAGAGCAGGGTCAAAAGACCATGATGGCTCCTGTATACGTTTATTATTATACCATACTATGAAAAAATCCCTGCATGTTAGTAAATTAATAAATAAAAATATAATTATTATCCGATCATATTTGCTTCGTATTCATGCTGCTTCATATTCCTTATCCCTCCTCAAACGTTACGTTCTCGTTTCTCGTACAATTTTGGCATTTTCCAAAACAAGTAGTTATTCGGTAAAATCAAAATCAAGTTCATCTAGACCGTATAAAAATAATCCCGCCACCCGCATGGTATTAAATTCATACGGACATCTGGGACGGCATGCTGCTAGTCTAAAAATTGCCTTTTACACATTCAACAAATTACGACAGGTTGCTATTGTCTGTGTCAGTAGCAAGCAGTGAATAGATCTATATAGAAGTTTTAAAAGTTTATAACCAAGATTCTTTTTGCGTGCCGAATTCAATAATGTTGCTACTAACAGGTAAAACCAAACTAACAACGGTAAAGAATCGGCAACCAAGGAGCAAGCAAAAACGAAAATATAAAGCAGAAAAAAAATTTAAAAGACCTGTGCAAATCAAGATTGAACAACAGAGAGATTGAAAGTGTTCGAGAAATTGATCAAAAAAACAATAACACACTGTCTTTCGAATCACTTATGGGAATATTTGCGAATTAAAGCCAAAAAATTTAAATAACTGTTGCTTTTCATCTCATGTTTCCCGCCAACAAATATTATGCCTTCTTTCAACGATTTAAAAAAACAATGCTATTTTTAAGATTATTCGGTACCGTTTATTTCGAACTAGCAAGAACAAGTGAAAACATATTTTCGCATAATGAAAGTCACGCTTTCATCCGATTAGTTATACGGAGGACATTGTTTGGAATTTTATTGGAAATATGCATCTAGAGGTGGATGGATGTTAACGTAACAACATTGCGACATTCTATTCCCAAAGGTGTTTAATTTTCGAATGATGGCAATTTCTGTATCACAAATTGATATAGTACAGAAAGTGAAACATACATGGTATCCAAGCTCTGGCAAAAGCTTACAAATGGTAGCAAAACATCTTCAAGCCTTGCAATTTTAAGAATGTAGTTAAAATTATGAAAGATATAAAATCCAACTGCAGATTATGCAAACCTGATGGTGCGCAGTTGCTTTGCCTAATGCATACAGTTTCATATAAATAATAATTAACACCCAACTATATAGTCCCAAAAAAATACGAATGAATCAAAATAGTTGACAAAATAGTATTGGGCGGAACGCAGAGTTGCATCATCTCGTTTAGGTAGGTACCTAGGAATTCTTAGGTCAAATTCGTTCATAAAATTTACTGAGTTATCGGCGGATAAACACATACCTATTTAAATAGATGTCCATTTTGAAATATCTTCCTTTTGCAGTGAAACCAAATGAGGTATCCGGCAAATGGCCGATCTGCAAGAAAAAACCAAGGAAAAATAAAACATTTTTACAAATACATTACATGAAACCCGAAAAAAGATATTTCAAGGTTAAAAAGGCATTGATGGCAAAACAAAATCTCAAAATAGTGATAAATTCGTAAATTCAAAGTCTGCTATTTACAGTAGCTTATCCAAAATTTATTCAGGCCAATTATATTCAGCATCAATGCTATCAAGGAATATACGATAAATAGTGTTTGGCAAACATCGAGACGTAGGTTACAAAATAAGAAGGGTTGCTGTCAGAGAACAGCAACTTAAAATTCTTGTGAACAAGACTTTTGAATGACCAACTAGTAGAAAGCTTTATAAAATGAGGGCAAACGTGAGATAAGTTGCTGAAAAAATTACTGTAAACTATTTCTTCCTGTTTCACAAGAAAACGTTTGATAGGAGCATAGAGGCTCAATTTGCAAAAAATAAGAACAGTGTAAAAAAATGCTGAACCATAAATAAACAGTTTACAGTAAACAGTTTATTTACCCAAAAGGGTAAATATTGCTATTTTTGTCACAACATCATCGTTTATAGTGTGAAATTACTTCGTTTGCAAAGATTTTTATGACCTGAATAAAAAAAATCAATATTGCTACCAGCAACGATATGCTTAACTGCTTATTATGTGTTTTCGAAACAAGTTGTTGAGTGTAGTTGTAGAAAAGTAAACACTGAGATAAAAACAAAATACGGACACTCTTTGAATCATCAAAATATATAGGCACTGAGCCTCGATAGCTATTATCTACTTCTTACAAGCGAGGCTGTAGTCAAGTTTGGTTAATTTTGTTAATCGAGGCATTGGTGGTCACGATTGATTTATTTATCAGCATTAGGATGATGAGAAATGTTTCTCAGATCTATTTGGTTCTCACAGCGTCTTCTCTCTCACCAATTTTGATGTTACTTGATTCGGCTTGTAAAAAGCTTTTTACGTTCGGTTCAAAAAACGGTTCGGTTTTCGGTTGGCTTGTTTTCAGAGTGTGCGGTTTTCGGGATTTTTCTGCACAATTTTCAACATAATTATCGGTGTTTTACTTGAAGTTCGATGAGATTTTTTTAAATTAACGGTAATTTTCCAAATTATTTTTGCGATTTTCGTAAGACTTTCCAGTAACATGTAGAAAGGCCGCGCGCTAATTTCGGCACAGATTAGTATACGAAAGTTTTAATTGGTCTTTCGGGGTTCTGCCTTAGCTGAGTAGCGAATCCGAGGTCAGATAGTGAGCCCGAGATCGGGTAACGAATCCGAGGTCAGGTAACGAATCCGAGGTCGTGCAACGAAGCCTGGTAAAGAATCTGATGTAGGCAATAGCTTTCCAATGCTTATGATCAATAATTCACATTACTGAATTCTGATCAATACGACTGGATATTATATCAGATTGGCCAGAAACAGACAGTTCTCAGAGCCAACATTTATCGCAACTTGGATGGTTACATATGGGCTGCACCATACACCGTAAAACTATCATTTTAAGTTCATGGCCTGTGCGAAGTCGACAGATTACTTGTTCTAAGTTTCCTCTTAAATAGCCTGCGTCACAGACGATGAAAGCACAATAGACACTTTGTGTGTGCACGTCATATTTCTTTCTCTGGGGACTCCCTGGTGCCAGAATCCTGGTATGGAACTTGATTGGTCGCTTTTGTAACGGTAAACATAGGGATAACAAATAACACTTTTTGATTGGCTCTTCTCTGCGCGACAACGATGGATGGAAAGCGTCTAGCGTGATGACGTGATCTCCATAGCGACTATGGCACTAACCAATCAAATTCAGTACCAGAATGTCAGCACTTGGGGGATTCCTTGGAACAAGAAATCTGTCGTGTTCGCACAGACGGTGTTTTGATATTTTCATGTTGTGTGATGCAGCCATGGTTTTATTCCGGGTCATCTTAAAATCACATGAAACAGGCCAGTATGAAACATCGGAAACAAATATTCAATAGCGGATAGAAAACCATGGTGGGAAGGAAAATTGCGCATATGATCCCTCTCTTGATTGAGTAAAAGAATTTTCTGACACCTTGTTGGCTCCTTATGGTCTTTTGACTCCACCCCTATTCAAAAAGGCAAACTATTCTACAACAGCTAAGATTTACTCTTCCATTTCCGAGTTTGATGAACTATGAAGAGAAATGTGAACTCTTTTGTTTGATAATCAATTGTGGATTGATTTTAAATAATATAAATGCCAAACACATTATATCAGTTGCTATTAAGATATCCTTTGATGTCAACAATGTGCGTAATATAACCAAATTCATTCAAAATTTCGAGTAAAAAGCAGGAGTAAAGATTGACATGTCATCTGGCCTAAGGCAGTTGCCAGCATATCCACTCCCTCGATTTGTCCATCACAACCAATATTTATAAGAAATCGTTTCAAAGAAAGTTCGAAATGACCCAAGAACTCAAACTTTTTTTGCAATCGCGTGAATTCAGCACTGGAACATTCTTGGGATTTTCTTAGGAAAATTTTGTTATTTAATAATCATTTTATTAAACTATTTTATACTTACTACCTGGAAGTATTTAATACCTAAGTACAATGCACGCTTTTTAAGAACAAAATTTTCGATAAATTGAGCCATAAATGCCTTGTTTCACAAGTTTAACAATGAAATTATTCGACATAGCCTTTTTTTTACAAAGAATAAAAGTTATTTCTACATCAAAACATGGATAAATACATTCCTAGGTTGGATAAACACAAAACTAATCTTTCTTATCTTTTTGAGGAGCCGAATACTAATTTCTTTTAAACAATTTTCTCGTGAGAAAACTTGTACTTCCACACTAGCCAGTAAAAATGTTTACTTTCAAAGAAAACAGTATTATCCATACTTAACTATTTAAATATTTATTTATCTTAATCAATCTCCGCCGCATTGCGTTGTTCCTTTATTTGTTAAAAATTTATAACCAATATAAATATATAATAGTTAGTATATAATAAACAAGGTAACCAATATAAATCAAGGAAGAAGCAGGCGAAAAGATAGTTCATTGAGTCATGAGGAAAGTCTTTATAAAACCAAATTTTTCACAGGATTTTTCTTATCAAAAAACTGGCATCTTGCCAAACCTAAAATTCTAATTCCATTTAAATATAAATCGGGCACGATGTTTCTATTTGGCGGCAAATTTGTTCGTATTTTTCTCTCGCAAGGCGCCATTTTGAATCGGGCAGTGATTGGGAGTTTGTGGCACTTTTCCTTTTACCTTGTTAAGACCTAAACAAATTCCCCATTTTACAGGAACAGTCTGTTTTCTAGTGCTCAATTTTATCCAGTAGGCTCATTTCGTTCATGCTAGATATTTTCTTCTTTACAATTATGTCCTCACACATCATCCGAAATATAGAGTATCCTTTTCTTTTGCTTAAATATTTCTAATTTTAGTCTCAGTGCTCTTAGAAAATGCCTAAGTATTCGCGTTGATGAAAAGAAGTATAAACAAGTTAAATATGAGTATATTCCAGTTACATATTGACGTCATGTTGGAGTCAGTCCAAGTTATTTACATCTTCAATGGTCAGGTACAAGAATCATTACACTATCATGTGAGATGTGCTGGTTTGCACGTCGGAAATAGTTTTGTCTGCTAAGAAATTTAAGTATTTTGACAAAACCACGCCCGCTCGTTTGCTGTGTAAAACATGCAAGCCGGGCACATGCTTTTTTATATGAAAAAGTAGTTAGGAGAAGCACTCGGACCATGAACAGACTGAGAAAGATCTGTTCTAAGTTTCTCCAACATAAGATAGTATGCCAACGATGTTTTGGTCCGCAGCTTAATTTGATGACGTAGACAAAACTTTAATAAGGGCAAACAAAAGTCCGATTTCTACACAAATGGCACCTAAAACATCTTCAAACAAACTATATGGTGTCGGAAGAAAAACAAAAAAATCCACAAGTCAATATCGGACATTCAGAAAGTGTAAAAGTGAAGGTTTTAACTGTATATCTCAATCATCTTACGAAACCTTCATTTGCTTATAGTTTGCCTCTAAGCAAGAAAATAATTACTTTCATGCAGTTAAATCAAACAATGTTCTTCTCCATAATAACATTTTTGTTCTTTATAGAAAATAACGATAAAAACCCATAACCTCAGAATATATCTTGTTACAATCTCTTAAGTCTTTGTTGATCAACAACAAAATGTTAGTAAACAAAAATGATAGATGACGTATTTAAACCGTACTACAAGCGCTAAACTGAAGATTTTCAGATATGAACTTGACTGGAAGATTAAAATAAGTTTAATCTCAAGAAGGAATAATGCATATGGGAACACAAGATTACAGGATATCAATATTTCATAAAGAAAACAGGCTGGTATCCTCCTTTTAATACAATCATAGGCCAAATAAGAAATGTTGAGTAAGAGGAGCATTCTCTTGGTAACAAAATCCAGAAAAAATTTTCCGTGTAGCTGTTAGAAAAAATTGTTATTGGCATACATTTACTTCAAAGATCTGACACCTTGCAAGACCTGGAGAATTCAAATCTGAAAGAGGCTCAAAAAAAATTTATTTTGGAATAATATCATTGTTGATTGAAATGCGACAGAAGTACTCTTGGTTGGTAGGGGCAGCCACCAAAGAGTCCAGGCACTGTTAGAGTTGCAAATAAGGGAATGAAAATGTGTCCCTTATTGAGATGTTCGCCCCAGTCTTAACCACGTCCCTGCAACTCTGGGTTGCTTATGCATTGTCCATGCATAGTGCAATAACTGCTATTGTGAAATTATCAAGATAAACCAAATTTCTTTTGATGCAATCTCAAATTCAGCAAATATCACCCAAAAAATAATTTAAGAATTTTCATCTCTAGCTTAATATAAGAATGTTGCAGACAAAAAAATTGCAACATTGGTTATGTATAACAGATATTATATGATATTGTAGCATACACATTGGTTCCAATTAGTTTTAGTGTACCAGTTAAAATTTTTTACTGTGCTTGCTTTACATTCCTACTGCTTTCCATGGTTCTTTACACTGAGTTTAATAAAATTTGTCATTTGAATCTCTAAAAAATGAGGTAGGCAGCCTGCTATCTAATTTTTTTCTGATATAAAAGGCAAACTGCACACCAAATGTTGTTTTTTTTTGTTTCTAAATATTTCAAAATGATATATTTTTGTTCATAATGATAAGCTGGGATGATAAAGGGATGTATTTGCTGAAACTATTAATAGCTTGGGGTTGGAGTGTGGAATGGTTGGGCCTTGACCATGGGGCTCTCTCTCGTGATAGCTGATTTGAATTTGGCAATGTTTTAAGAAGTATAGGCAGGGATTATAACCAAGGTCAAAATGTGAGCAGAATATTATTCAACAAAGACAAACAAGAGATTCAATGTATTATTTAGAGCTAAAACAAATAAAAGCTTCAGCAATTCTTAAAGGAAGGATGTAAGTACCAAGTGTCCATGAAAATATGGTCAGTATCCTGGCTTTAAAATTATCCACACTTGGATTTATTTGTAGCCAAATTTCTACTTTAGTGGTTATCAAGAAACTTTGACGTTTTATGGGGATTTTAAGAATCCTAGAAGCAGTTACTATGCAGGTTTCGAATATCTTGGTAGCAGAATATCCAGTCTACTCATTGCTCATGCCTCAAGCCCTAGGCAGTTTAACATAAATAACAGAAATTAGAACACCTGTTAAAGTACATTCTAAATGGCTATAAAAATAATGCTTTTGATATCTCAGCTCATTTTTTGAATGGAGGAAAAACCACATCACCTGATGCTGGCTGAAGCTAACTAGCATTTGATAAATAAATAATGAATTCAAGCAATGTTATTTGCATCTATATGTAACTTTATTGAACATTGTTAATCTAGAGGACTCATAGGTAGGAGAGACGCTTTGTGCTCCATGTTGGGAAGGTAAAACAATCTTTGCCCTTTCAAACTTGCCCAATTTGAAGTTAAAGCTTGTTCTGTGGTGCCTTTTTCTGCCCTTCAAAAAGACTATATTCTCATAGTTGGGGAGTAAACAGCCCTCAGGTAAAGCACCTGTGAATAAGCTATTAAAAGCAGTACTTTGCAAAAGAAAAAATATTGCCATTAATGGGGGAAAATGACTATGCAATTACAATGTGTCATTGCAGTGAAATTTAACAAAAATCCCATAATGGCATTCTTCTTTATTTGTTTGAATTTCAATTTAATTGAAAGCATACTGGCAGGATAGCATATTGCAAAATCTTTCCTAGGGGTTAAGAAAATGCACATATTCTTTAATCAAACTTTCTTAACAAAAAAAACAATTTTTACCCCTTCCTGTCTTCAGCTTTTAATGTAATAAAGTAATTTGAAGTATGGCAGTTTCAACAATTTTGAACATGAAATGCATTGTTTGACCAGTTCAGCACAATATTATTCAACCCAGCTGATTGTTTATTCATAAATGTTCTTAAATTTTGAGCTGAAGTTTACAAACAAGCAAGATTATCTGGTGTCAAAAGTTGAGCAAGAATTTAAGAACTTTTATGAATAAAAATTAGCTTGTTATCAAAGCGGTTTTATTTGGGAAGGGGGGCATTAAATGTCGTTGTTATTGCATAAGAAAATGTTCTCGTTGCCGTATTACCGATTATCAACTGTAAAATAACCGCATACACCGCAAATTGACATTTGATTCATTTTTTTCGCAACAAAGGTTATGGAAAATTGTTTCGTTCAAAGAACATAAGCATGATATTGCCTACCCAGAATTGAAAGCGGCACTATGATTTTGTTCGGAGCATCAACAGGTGATATTTTTTAAACATTGAAAGATCATACGATTTTAGGAAGGTCACTGAAATACCGATAGATGGGGAGGCAGAAAAGGACATTAGCGAAATACCACAGGCCCTAAAGAAGGCCCCCTCCCTTTGCAACATTGAAATGCTTTGGTAAACATTCATAAAGGCATTGATTTTTCGGCAACCGGTGACTGCTTTGTGCGGCATCAAATGTGCAATGTTTGGACAGTTAGATTACCCAATATTAACTCATCAGTAATAAATTTAATAAAGGATAATGCAAGATCATTACCTGTTCTCTTGTCGACAAATCCCTTTTAAGTCTTCTCGGATGAAGGTGTATTGGTGTGACTATTTCGTACTTATTCGGCATCACAACAGACAATACTGCAAAGTGAGAAAAATATGAAAAATATATAACTGTTTATTTGTTCGTGCAAACGGGCCTATACTAGAAAAATTATGGTTTTGCGGAAAATTTGAGGCGGTTAGTTGTGAGTGATGCCGAAAATCAGAACTGTAGAAACACAATATTCAAAAAACACCGCCAAATGATGAAAAATTGTTGCAAATGGTGCGAGAATACCCAACGGTAACAGAAAAATCAACAGCGTTGAATGCAGCAAAGAACCAAGAATAATTAACTTAAAAAATCCTTGCCTGTCTTTATAAATACGTCCGTGAAATATTTTACAGTCATGGGCTAAAATGTGAGATTTTCTCTGAGGCAGGCAGATTCATCGCACGGCACCGGGCAGGTAAATTAAAAATTCGGTGACCGCCCACAGCAGAAAATGCGAAATTTCACAGCTGAGATGTAAAAATTTCCAACAAAAAACCTTACAGACCCTTGTATTGATCTGAAAAACGAGCAAACTCCTTTTGAAATATCATGCGACACATAAATAAAAATAGCAGTACGTGAAAAAAATATTCAAAATAAAAAACAACCTTTAACAATAGGGAATAATTACGGAAAAATAGTTATTAAAACAAGAGAAATTATTACTTCACTAGGGAGGAAGGAAGCAAAACTCGCTTTCAAAATCAAAAGGCAATGGTAAAAAGGATGAGGAAAATTCGAGTTGATTCCAAAACTTCATAACTTACCTCCTTGCTGAAAGGAAAATGATATCACTCCGAGAGTAATTTGAAGCAGCCATGTTAAAGCAGCGGCCATTGTTCATAAACGGTTATGTGTAACTAAACAATTATAACCGAGAACTATCAAAGATTTCGTAATGATTAAATTTACACCATATGTCTACTCAATCCTTTCCAACTTCAACTAAATGTGACTCTCGTCTGATCACAAAATTTACGACTGACCCGGAAATGTTTCAGCCTCGATTGGATTTGACCTCTCTTTCCTCGAATTCAAGCTCCTTCGTTGCACCCTCTCAAATCAACAATGATCTTTGCAAATCAATCCCTACCAAGTACCCCTAAAAAATTCCAAAGAGTGTTCCCCTTGCCCAAAACTCCACCTATCCAACGCCCAAAGCAGTCAGCATTGGAGGCAATTAACCTTTCTGTCCGCAGAAAAAGAACGTATTTAACTATCTTGCTATTGCCCTGCCACTAATTTCAGCCTTGTTGCCCCCTGCCCGAAGCACAGAATGCATCTCTGATAAAAAGATTGAGAATTTAAGCGCAAGAATCAGTTGGTATGAATAAGTTCATATTTTAAAGACAAATTTAAGGCGATATTTTATCTGGACTAGTCCCAGTTGACTAAATTGTGCGAAAATGTGTAATACAGTATGCGTGGCACAACTCAGATTATTAAAAGTAAAGTAATTCACGTTCAGAGCCAGTCCAGTATTAATTTCATCGCTATCAAATAGGGGCTAGGACGAAATGGCACCCCTGGTCAGGACCGTCAAGAGGGGGGTTAGGCGGGGTGGGAGGTCCGGGGCCCGGAACCCGAAGGGGCCCGCAAAAGTTTATTTCGGTAGAAAATTGATTGCCCACTGGGGCCCGGTGCAATGAAATACCCCGCGGCCTGCACTGGCTCTCGATGGCCCTGCCCCTGGTAATGCACTGAGTTAAATTGTTTGTTGTAAGAACATTGTTACTAAGGATACGTATATCTTTCATCTTAGCAAAGACAGTACTCGTTTCATTAGTATCTACTGGTTAAAATTTAAGAACTCTAGTTATCTAAGAAGAAGTTTAGAACAATTCAGCCTCAAATTAAGAACAGCCAACGTGAACCCCAATTTTGAATAAAAGTTTGAAAAATCACACAGCAAGTCAGACGCCCCCGTCCAAGGTTTGATATCTACTTCAAAATGCCAAGACATCTTTCGTGCGGTTTTCAGCGGCCTCTTCTCTGAATTAGTTGTATATTGTATGCGTGTATGTATGCGAATAGCTTTTAAAATTTAACGTGATACAAACATGATAGTTGTCTAATCGATTACGTAATACCTGTCTACGCACTATTGATATTTTAACATTGTGACCAAACGTTTGTGAAAACAACATTCTAAACACGATCTAAATTAAGAAGGAATAAATGCTATCTATTACTGGTTGCACAGTCTTTTATGATGGACCCGGATTTATAAGTTGGCGATAACAATTTTAAGCGCTGTCGCATGTTGCTACAGAAACGGGCAGACAAACTTGATCTAAGCAGATACTACAGAGAATTGCGCAAACTAGCAAAGATATTGGAACAAATCTCCACATCAAGGCTTTACTAAGCAAACAAATACTAGTTTTTAGGACCAACCACGGTTTTAGGGGGTTAGGGGGCTATGGCCTCAGGCCCGTGCTTTTGGTAGCCAAGAAGGGGCCCTGCACCTCCCTGCACCTAAAAAATCTTTAACAAAAACAAGTCGCTTTTATTAGGAAAATACAAGGCAAGATCTTGAGGCATAACATGTCTGGCGAAGAAGTACCTAGAAGAATAATTTTGGTCAACAAAAAAAATGTTCAAATGGGGGGGGGGGGGGGGAGGGGGCTCTTACTGCTAAGATTAATAGAATGACAAGCTTTGTGAAATTGTTCGATCAAACAATTCTTCCAGTTTTTCTTTTTATTGACTCTCCATTACAAACATCGCACAATTTAAAGAAATTTTCTCAAGTGGAAGACACGCCTTACAATGCTATGGTCCTGCTTGTTAGATCACATTTCAAGCATGGGAAAGTTGCCTGCTTTAGGCCTTTCATTTGTACGTGGCATCAGAAATCAAATAATTGTAAAAAAAGGCGAGAAAAATAGAGGACAAAGGCATTTAGATTATCATTGATCAAACTAGAAAACCACTGAGAAAGATTCTACCAAATTCCAAACTGTTAGTTATTGAGACCTTCATACGTTTATATACAAAGTGCATACGGTAATACTCCAAATATAGTTTATATAGTTAATAATGTTTAAATACTGTCATATACCAAATAAGAAAATATACATGCATGTATTTTGTTGTCAGGGTTGTTTAAACCCCCCGGAAACAAATACACTTTCACATTTTAAATTGCCGTAATGTTCTTTCAAAATTAACAACAAATTATCAATGCATTGTCTTGGAATCCCGCGGGAAGCTAAGTGATAATAATATTTTTGCACCAAGATGAAAAACAATAGAAGACGGATAATTTTGTGAAAGGCAATTGGGGGCAACAATGCGAGAATTTCCCAGAGGCCGAAGACAGCCCCCAAGGGGTCGACGCAAGGTATAAACAAGACAAATTTAATTTTAGATTGCTTTAAGACCGATAATGCCGTCCTTATTTTCTCAAGTTAAATCTCTTTAACCAGGTTGAGTTAGCACCGATTGGTCAAAGCAAGTAGCCAATCACGGCGCGCTATTCATCTCTCTTTATGATCTTCGCCGTCAACTTTTCGTTGTCAATTTATCAATTTGAAAATAGCGCTGTAGTCTACAGTCTTATATGGAAAGTCAACTTCCTTGAAAAATTCCTTGTCTGCCAGCAAAATATCTGCAAAAACTGACAGATTAGGCTAAGGGAAACATTAGTCATATCCATTCCATTTTTCATCTAAATCGTTATAACTAAGAGGAGGGATTTATGCCTAGGTCAAATGTCACCTTTAAGCGAACCGAATCAAGTAGATAGATAGATGCTAGGCGGGACCCAATGTAGGTAGGCAAGGTTTTTCGATATGGACATAATTAAGCACAAAGAATAAACTAAGTAACCCAGGGCATTTCAGGGCAAGTTTCCGGTAAAAAAGGGCAAAAAATTCAAACCAGACAAAAATTACTACCAGTCAACCGACCATTAAATAACATAGATCTAGTGCAATTAAAAAATACATAAAAAAATCCCTACTTCTTTTCAGAATCCAATCTTGATGCCACCGCAGCGACCAGCGCCGCTCCCCTTCCAGAGCCATCTTCTGAAAGCATTAATTTTACTTTGCATTCTGGGACCAATTCAACTAATGTCTCCTCCATGTAACCCTTGAACTTCGGGTGCTTTTTAAACAGGCTTCCATCAACGGCTATTGTGAGCTTGTTTTTGTCGAGACGCTGAAATAAAACGACAGTATTTTTGAATAAACTACAGCCTGAATTTGAACGCAAAAGTCGGATACGATTATAGACAATCAGACATGACGTTGAAGAAACTTTATTAAAACTACCTAATATCCTTTGAATGTCGGTAGCTAAATAGCTTTTGCCTAGATATGGAAATATAAGCTCTAACTTGAAATCCAAAATTGGTGAAATAGTTGGATACGATAAAAGAAGATCAGACAAGACAACGGGATGACTTAATTAATACCACTTAGGTATTCCTAGAACATCGGTAGCTATATAGTTGTTGCTAAGATACTGAAAAAAGCTCCAAACTAAAACACGAAATCTGCTAGAACAGTCGGATACGATTTATGACAATCGGACACGACAACAAGGGGTCAAAAGAAGTCATGTTTACCCGAACATCGGGAGCTATATTGTCGTTGCCGAGAGGCCGACATCAAAATGTCAGACCCGATTTGAATGCAGTGGAGCCTAAAAGTAGTTAAGACACATATGGATGGGAATATTTCACTTAAAATCGGTACCGAAATACAATACGACAGAAGATTTTTATTTTACAAAAGACCGAAGATTATCTATTATATGAGCATCCAACCATGAAGTTGTGCGTTTGCAGCGAGAGTTGATTGAATCTTAGTTTAAATAAAAGGATTTATTTATGGCTATTGGCAATAACACCAGAGTTAAAAAAATCAAAGTTCAGAATTCCCATAAGAAGTATGCAGACATTAAAAGCAGGAATTCCACACCCTGCCGAAAAAGCAGCCAAAATAAAGACTTATTTCGCACAGGCTGTGAATTATGATCGTTCACATTAAAACACATAAAACATCGTACTATTTTAAAATCCGCCCCCACAAAAGAGGATAAATTTAACAACGCTTCAGAGGTTGAGTAAAGTCTTTGCTTAGCCACTCAATTTATCGAATTGTGTTCCATTTTCTATAATAGTTCGAAATACACCAATATTTTACTACTGTAGAAAGTGTGTTTGTTGATGGCATTCCTTGTGGCTATGTACAAGGTGCTCCTTAACAGGAAAAACTTGAAAACGACCAGGTTGTTGAGTAAAACGTTTGTTTGAAGACCAAAAGGTTGTTTTGTACGTAAATAATTAGCTTTGCCCCCCTAGTAGCTTTCCTACATTTCGTTCAATTTGGTCGCATTTCGTATAAGTTCTAAAATATGGTTTTCTTTCTATTTGCTAAGTCTGCATGCAGTTAGTGGAAGTTAGGGGGTTATGGGGGGGGGGTTCCTCGGAAAGTTGAAGGGCCAAAAATCTGCTTCATTTTTTACCCCCTAATTTATCTTGATTTCTGATCAACTACTTGAGACATTTCACCGTTAAAATGGCTAGTTCTAAGGGCAGGAATGCAAAGAGGAAAATATAAAAAATGTCGGAAATCTGTGAGATTGAGCCCCTCCATGTATAACTCTGAATTTCCGTCAATGTCTCTATGTCTCATGTCGAGGTTTTCCAAAAATCTTGGTTTACTTGCAAATTTCTTCTTTGAATAACTGGTTGGATCAGCTTGGTCTGATTGCATTTACTGGGCGAAAATAAAGTCAGGGAACGTCTAGGGCTCGACTGCACTGTCGATAAATTGGGCGTGCCCCAAACTTAAGTGGTTTTGGTCCTCGACAAAATTTAAGAAATTTGCACAATGCAGATCCATTAAAAATCCAATGCTAGTCAAATTTTGGACAAAACCTGTACTAAAAACTCTGAAATTTAATATTTTGACAATAAGGAAATAGCCTTGGGGTGCCCGAACCCCCTCCCTATTCAATGGAACAGGGAAGGGCATTCAAGAAAGTTATACGTAAAAAGTAAAGCATGAATGTAGTATAGAGTATTAAGAAATATAAAGAGCCTTTTTCTCGAAACAATCGTTCTGTGTCTAGCGTGGGTGAGTAATGGATAGGGGATTTTATGAGTAAATATTAATCTGTTGCATGCCTTAGTTATTAAATACCATCTCAGGTTAATGATATTAGCAAAATAACATCATCAGTTATTTTTTAGAAAGTAAAAGTTTTGAAGAGGTGACCATGATGTCATTTTCGGATATGCGACACACGTAGTATTTTAAGAAAAATTTAAAAGACTCCTTGTTTCTATTCGCAGCTCTTTTTCATTACTATTTAAAACAAATTTCTCGTCATATTATTGTTTCTAGGAAATGTTCCATCTAAACACACATCCTTGCCAAAGCTTTGAAACATTATAAACTGTTTTTATAAGGAAGTTTTTATCAGAAATAGGTACTTGACTTTTTGGAAAAGTCAAGAAAGTTCTGTACTAAGTTTGCACAACAAAGGATTGAATGCAACTTGCTTTGGTTCAGAAATCATAATCCATTCATCTAGCTGTGATGAAATTACTATTCTTAACAGAGGGTCTCATGAAAACGAACTTCTGTCAAAGGGTAACCATCCTTACTAGAATTGAATATGAACATTCGGAATTTTCAGAAAAAAACGTGCGAGAATTTGCAATAGATCTTTGCTCCGTTCACCTTCATAATGATGCAATATTAACGGAAACGACACAAGCCTTCCCCTAGGGGCTCCACAGAGCTTTAAGGAAAAGTAAATATTATAGCCATATAGAAGTGTTTGAGAGTGAAAGCTTATTAACCCTCCGAAACAAAATTGATTGGGAGGAAGTTCTCTTGGTTTTTGGAGAAGAAAGAAAAGGATGGGAAAATTATGATGACTAGGTGCTCCAAGGGGAATCATGTCTCAATGCTGACTTAAATGTTCTGACGAGAGAATAAATTTCAAATTTTCTGCACTGTTCTCGCACCTCTTTGAACAATAGCCATCAAGTTATTGAAATGTTTGCTATGAAATTTAGAAATTTCGTAAACTGTGAAAAGGTGGCCATTTGTTAATTTGTTAGAAAATTTTGTAATCAAACTAAAAGTATTTAAACGATGCAGAAGATGAGCAAATACCTTTGAGAAAATTTGCTCAAGGTAACATATTTATATTTGAAGTTTAAAGATAGCCACGCCTTGATTGATGGAATAACTCAATGTTTTAATGCAAGCAACTGGTTATTGAGCAACTAGTTGCAACCAGTTGGCATTTAGCAAGTAGAGGGCTTAATGAAGAAGCTGTAGGCAAATATTAAATAAGCAACAGCTTAATAAGCAATGTGTTTATAAGTAATGAGTGCTTAAAACAGAAGCTGTAAGCAAATATCAAATAAGCATGCTTAATAAGCAATGTGTTATTATACGAAGAGTGCTTAAAAAAGAAGCTGTAAGCAAATATTAAATAAGCATGCTTAATAAGCAATGTGTTAATAAGCAATGAGTGCTTAAAAAAGAAGCTGTAAGCAACAGCTATTTCATTTAGCCCTCGAATGGCTTAATGTTCGAGTGATACCAGATCTAGTTGCTTATTTTCTCACAAAAAGATTGCTGACATCTATTTATTGCTTAAATTGCTCAAAAGGCCTTGAATGGCTAAATGTTTAAATAAGTACAGCCTTACTTGGATGATAATTGGAGGTTTTTAAGACAAGATGCCTTCAATTTTTGGGTCTTGCAGAAGTTTTACAAGATTTATTATGATTGGCTTAATTCGAATTATCTGATTTGCATAACAATAGGGATTATTTTGTTTAAAACCAAATATTTGCCACAATTGTGCTAGAAAAGTGGTCTTTTAGACAATAGGGGGAATACCAACCCAAGCCCTACTGACCAATAATATGCTTGCATTCCCTCAAAACATGAATCGACCAATCAACGATGATCTTGTAAAACTTCTGTAATACTGCAATTTTTAATTCGACAAGACGAGTTACTGAGCGAATACTGCTAACAAGGTGTTACAACATTGACATCTTAGCCTGTTGCTTGTAAAAAAAAGAACAGAGCAAAAGAACGAAGCAACGCCCCCTCTACAAACTAACCAGAAAAACACCAGTTTGCTGACAAAACGAAAGTCATTAGGACCACCAGGATGCAGTAAATGAGTTTAATAAAAAGTGGAAACTGGCAAACAGATTGTAGCAAAGGTGATATTTAATGTAAGTTTGTTTGTAGCGCCTAGGAACAAGAAATGTTTTCCGCAAACCCAAACATGACCCTAGAATGAGACTTTTAATAAGAAACTCGGATAGATCGAATGTGTCTAAATAACTGAGAGATTGTGCTATCAAATTGTCCTAGTATTCAAACATTATTGAAAGTCAACGATTTCAGCAGTGGCGTAACATTATGCATAACCCATTCACCCCCGGTGATTAACAGCAGTAAAGTATCATATAAGGCATCTTGTCAGATTGCAAGGGGGTGTAAGATATGATAATGTTGTAGCGAAGAATCTTTACGAATGGTTTGAAGCAAGTGTATCTAGATATCGAACGGACTAGTACCCCCCTTTAAAGAAACTAGGTACAATTCTAAACGGGAACTGCAGAAGCAAATTGAAGGTACAATTACTATTCAAAAACAATACCAATTGATATAAGAAGTGCTAAAAAAGGTTGAGTACTGAAATCCTTTGGTAGCTAAGAAAGTTTGAGAACTGAAGTCACAATACTTTTAGGAAGTAGAAAACCCCTAAGATTGTTAAATAAATTTGACAACTAAAATCCTGAGGTTGGTATAAAAGATTGAGTCCTGAAATCCTGGGATTGGCAGTAGAATTTGACAATTGAAATCCTAGGATTGCAAAGAAAGCTTCAGAACTGAAATCCAAAATTTGCTAGCAAAATCTGAGTACTGCAATCCGAAGATTGCCAAGAAAGCTTAAGAAATGAAATCAAAAGATTGTCAAAAAAACCGGAGTTCTTGGTGCTGAGCTGTACAAGAAACTTTCGGGAAAAAAGGAACAATTACTATTCAAAAACAATACCGAATAGGAAAATACTGAAAAGAAACCGCGAGTTCAAAAAAGCTGGCGGTGAAAATGGTTATAAGACATAAGATTAGAGGCAAGAGCCTTTTAGTCCTGTTTTCTAATTTGCCGTAATCTCTAGAGTCTTCGTCCACCTACGTAGAATCAATGCGGTATCTGCCTTGGCTTTCTTCATGGTTCCCTAGCTATATTGATGGTTACCACAGCCTATTTCAAGCAGGGCCTTTGCTAGCAGTGGCGGGGCCACGGGGGATGTTTGGAAGGGGGGCAGGAGGGCTCTAGCCGGAAAATTGCGTACTTGCAGGGAAAATTTATACAGTGCTATCTAAAATGCTTTTAGGTAAAAAGGGTAAGTTATATGCAAAGTTTACGTACAGGGGCCATCTCAAACTTTCTCATATAAATTTCGTATAACATCCAAAATGTGCTATGCAGAGGTGGTCACAAATCTATTAGTAGAAATCGCTTCCTTTTTTGCTACACCCAGAAAAGTGGTGGAACAGGGGGCCATTTCTATGAGGAGGGGGGCGAAAAGTAGATGAAGTAAGGGAAGGTAGAGGTTTGGAGACGAAGAGCCGATGGAGCTAGGGATGGAAGTGATGGGGTTGCCCCGAAATTTTCAGGCCTATGCATATTTGTGCTTCGCTCATAAACCAAACGTTTCACATAAAAAGGGCGCAATCGGCCCCTTGTCCCCTGGCTACGCTGTTACCCAAGAAGTGCTTGTCTATGAAAAACCTTTTTGAAAAAACGTCATGCTTGACAACATAGCAGTTGTTTTGTTTTCAAAACACTGGTTTTGAAATTAGATAAAAATTATAGGCCAGTATCAATTTCTTTTCACTTGTGCCCAAAAGTGTCGTTTTAAAACTTTTTAAAAAACCAGAATTTGCCAAGAGTATTCAACTTGAATAAAAACGAAGGTTCTATTTGGCTTACTCATCCCTACAATGTTTGAAGAAATCTTAAACTTGTATTACAAGTGCTAATAGAATTTAGCAAATTTCACACAAGATCAATTGGATTCCACCTCCTGCACTTAAGTGTCAAGTAAGGTTAACATGAGATTTACATTTCGATTCTCATAAGCAAATCATATGATTAAGGAAATCAATTTAGAATGACATTGATCCACAAAACGAAAGAAATTTAGTAAACATTAGTAAAACTGAGCAAGGCAAGGGAGGGTTCCTGGAGGAACTTTCTGAGTATGAAGTAACGCGCTACAGAACATAAGGTTGCGAAGTTCATACGGTCCAAAACGCATAAAACAAGAAACAGGAGAATAAAACATAACATAACATAACATAACATAACATAACATAACATAACATAGCAAACATAACATAACATAACATAAGATAACATAACACAGCATAACATAACAAACATAACATAACATAACATAACATAACACAGCATAACATAACAAACATAACATAACATAACATAACAAAACACAACATAACATAACATAACATAACAAAGCAAACATAACATAACTAACACAGCATAACATAACACAGCATAACATATTAAACATGACATAACATAACAAAACATGACATAGCATAACATGGAAAGGCTACTTTATCGGCGAATTTGGCGTGGACCCCCCCCCCCCCCCTTCTCTGCGTACGATATCTTGCCATGGCTCAGGTCAAAAATCATTTATATGAAAGTTGCCACTGGCCCAACATCCCTATTTGAAAGGTTATAATTCAGTAGAATTTCGTCGAACTAGTCACGTGCTAAAATTTCTACTTGTACGTTCACGTTAACTGTGAATATTCTCATCCTTCCAGCATTCGATCCTCCCACGATTTTTATTAGCTACGGTGACAAGACAGTACAGGCATTCTTTTACTGAGATGCCACAATTCATAGACTCGAACGTGTGAAAAACTTTGAACCAACAAAAGTAGGTCAATGACTATCTGTACTGTTGAGAGGAGGAACAAATAAAAATTAAATAATAACAGTTGTGCAGTACTTTGAATTTCCTGGTACCACACTTAACAACAAACTTAAGAATTCAATATTGCAGAAAGAATGGGAACAGCTTGTTGTCAAAGGATCGTCTCAACTTGAAGAAAATCTCTGACGATGTTGATTGGTTAAAAGAACAAAGGTTATATGATTGTTCCCAGTCCTCTTTGAATTCATCAAAATGCAGAAAGTGTGGTGACAGTGCTGCTATCACTTAAGTACTTGAAGACAAATGTGATTACCAAGGTAACCATTTCAATCACTTCAATTTGACTCTAACCCTCGAGCAAGTGGCTGCAAGCGTTCTTAAAGTGGGTAACAGACTGATAAGCACCTATATCTGAAGTCATTCGATCATTGGGCCACTCGTGGGCTTACAGCTCCTTTTTTTAAGCACTCAAGTTGCTCATTAACATATTGCTTATTAAGCATGCTTATTAAATATTTCCTTACAGCTTCTTCATTAAGCCCTCGACTTGCTAAATGCCAACTCAGTTGCTTAATTTGAGGGCCCAAGTAATAACTGTGAGCAACATATATAGTGGGCAACAGGAAAATAAGCAACTAGATCTGGATTCACTTGAACATTAAGCATTTTGAGCACTCAATTGAATTGCTTTAAGCAAATCATATAGAAGGTAACAGTCATATATGCAACTAAGAATCAGGCTAAGAAACAACAAGGTATGGATTCACTCGAAAATTAAGCAATTTTCGGGTTAAATCAAATAACTTATAACAGCTCTTTAAGTGAGAAGCAGGCAATTAAGCATCTAGCTCGTAAACTTTAAACTGCTTGAGCCTTGAATGAAATAGCTGTTAGCAACTCTTTTACTGACAATGAACTGTTTCCAGTTCTTTTTTTAGTAGTACAGCTGATTCTATTTGGAGAGCTCCATACAAAAGGAGTCAATAGCTGCTATAAACAACGGATATTGTGACGAAAAAGCACAATGCCCTTTATGATGATTGGTTGTGGACCCGGCTGGAATTTGTTATTCCAGTTCTTATTATCATTGAGTTATCTTAAAGGTCCGTTTGATTATTTAAAAAGTGGCTTATCGTCAAGTAGTAAGGGGCTCTTTAGAATGTTAAGAAAATTTCCCAACCATATAAAAGCATCTCTCTGCTTATTTTCTTGAAATTACTTTCGATTTCTTTGAAAATAGCTAAAATTCTTAACATCCGTGAGTCACCTTCAATTTTACTTTGTTTAGAGTTTGAAAGTTGAGTTGAGGGTACGTCGATAAGAAATTAAATACCAACATGCTCTTTTCCTTATATCTTAGTTACTTTGCCTTACACTTTATATAACATACTAGGTTTTGCATATCAGATTGTAATACTGATGCAGCCGCAAATTCAACGCATCCGAAACGAAATTAAACACTCATTAATTTTCGAAACATTTGAGGAAAAAGTTTCAGAATTTTCACCGTTGAGCTAGACTTCTATTTGAATGCAATAATTATGCAATATTAATGGCCCATAATTGATTGCAGCAATAAGATCCGTATAAGATCTTCAATGATCCAAAATACATTTCCAGATGCTGCTGTACTTGGCTACAATGCTCTTGCTAGTGACATCAAACAACAGACTAACTTCAACACGTTTTGCGCGGATGTTAAAAGAGTCTCGATGAACAAAGTAAAGGAATTGCAGAACTAAAATCCTCGGTAGGTATTGGCTTTCTAATATACTTATTATCCCTGTATTGTTTGTAAATAGACTGGTATTTAATTTTTGAGCTAAAAAGCCACTCATAGCGGATATGCTCATTCATACATATTTTTTTGCAAATTTCATTTTGTTATAATATTTATTCTTACAAATACAGATCTCACGAGAAGGTAACTTGTAGATCTCACAGCCGTGAGGAAGACAACTTAAAACAATAGAAACAACAACGCCGCACCCAGACCACGCCTTATTTCTTTTTTTGATGACGAAGGGTGTTGAATTTAAGCCTTCAGGGCAGAGGAAGGCTCGACACTTTCTGCGCTCTGCGTAGGATGATTGTAATTATTTTTGTGGTGATACAATTCAGGTGAAGTTTATCGATGCCAGATTCAAGGAATTGCTCGGTTTTTCAATTTACGGAAGTCTTTGCCAAGACTCTTATAGAAGAATTTAATATCTAAATACTATGAAAACACAAAGAAAGCACGCTAGCTAGTTGATTAATGCTGCTCCAGCCATTATTCCTATATAATTAGAAATCCCTAAAATGAAGTTGGAGGCTGCGCGAAAATCGACCTAGCATCAAGGAGCCATAGTTTTTAACGGACTTCCCAAAAACACGAGGAAAGAAACTGACTTAAGAACTTTTGAAAGACAATTAAATTAGTATCTTAACATCTACTTATAACTTGAAACATGGATATATTTTCCTTTTTTGATTTCTTACAATATGACTTCTGTGATAACAGTATACATATATACCTAGCGTAACTATGATATGACTGTAGAAAAATCCTGTATAAAGTTTCGTAATAATAATAATAATAATAATTTTTTTTAAACTCTCATGTTATTCCATATCAAATTAATACTACAATGATACACCTCACTAATAGAAGGCAGTGTATAGTTGGCTTGTCTGTTTAATACATAGATTGGCTAATTAAAAGTCTAGTAAATTTGGATTGGTCCAATCTTTATTCCGCTGGCAAAATATATAATAAGTACATCGGATGGCGATATTGGATATTTTCATCATTAGTCGTCTTTGAATTGCCTTGTCAAAGCCAGTTTCCTCGAGCATTGTAGGAAAGGTAAGAGAAGAAGTTCCAAAAATACCCAGAGCACCCATAGAAAGATTTATAAAATGGACAGCAGAATATTGAGACTTAAGGTTCTTAATAAGTGCGTTATACTTAGTAGACTTTCTTTTGCTATTAATTAAGATGTTTGTTTCAAACCCCACTGTCAGTTCTAGCAAGTATAATAATAATGAAGACTGAAGGCTGACTTTGCTAAACAGATGCAACTTCTAACTTCTATTGTTTATCAGTAAATAAGCTTACCCTGATGATGGTTGCCAACCCAGCAGCTGCAAGTCTAGCAGATCTCATAGAAACCATATCGCAAACGTCTTTGACTATTTGGAGTTCATTCAAACTAGGCTTGTAACCAAGATGTTCCAAGACTTCTAGAATTTTCTTTGCCTCGTTACTACAAACGGAAGGTAATGCTTGATATAGTAACAGTGAGGTAGCGGGTGTAAATATACAATTTCTGATCAGAAGAGTTTGAAAGGATGTTGAAAATATATCAACATACGTTATATAATAATCAATCTCATTAAATGTAATAATTCCAAACACCATTCACGTTTTACATCCCACTGTCGTTTTGCTTATCTCGTAAGCTAGACCTAATTTGAAGTTGACTTCAATATAACTTCACAAGCTAGAAGAGACTGTCATTAAACCACTGCGTAAAGCTATATAACAGCATATTTAGCGCCGAAGAATTTTGAATTTTCTGCTGAAGATTTTCTGTTGCATTACAGCCCAATTTAGGTGCCTATTGTACCATTCTCTGCAGTCAGCAGCATTTGATTTAGCTGTCATATCATATTTGGCAACTCACAATAATGACCTTGCTCTTTTGTAGCGCGAAATAAGATGATGCTGCACCACTCTTTCCTTGTCTACGCTCTTGGTATACCATGGTAGTAGAGATGAAAATTACAGTTCTCATCTTCCCCACTTACATGACAAGGAATCTACCTACAGTCTAATGTATAACCATTCTTGGTATCTATCTTTGGAGCCTGATTACATGGAGAGAGCTGGCCCTATCTATCCTTGGTAGGAGGGCAATCCCTTCTCATGTTATCAGGCCCATAGTCTAATGTACTATTGTTAAGCATACCTTGCAATATCTGAAAGAAATCTTGTCTCAAAACTGCCAGTTTTCTGAAGCATAGGTGTTATGACACCACTGAACAGAACTTTTTCTTTGATCAAATCAAGAAGAACTTGTCTGGCTACTTCGCCAAGGTACATTCCAGATATCATCTTTTCATATCTATAAAAAAAATATAATTTTAAGCATTAGAACATTCTGAGGGTTTATAACATTGTAGTTTTACATTTTAATGATAAAATCAAAAAAGTAAAACAAAACAGTCACAAGATGAAGTCAAATTTCTGCCCAGGACTTCCCAGGATTTTGGTCTTGCCACAGGTAATATAACTTGTGTGCTTTCCATTACTTAAAAAGCGATGCTTTTCATTGATTCCTGGATCCAGCAGACTACAGAATTGCAAGATTCAGAATAAAAATTCTTCTCCTGTTTATTGAGTTGCAATAATAGTCACAAAACATCTCTTTTCAGCAAACTACAAATTTACAAAAAATAAACCGAAAATAAACTCACACTTGTTCTCCTGGGTACAGTGATTCCTGGTCAACTTTGATGTCATAATCTGTCTTTACAAAATCTAATTCTCCCTTTTCACCAAATGCACCCCATTCCGTGTTGATGATGACTTGCTTTGGAGGCCCTTGATCGCCATCCCATTTCGAAATGTTTGATGTTTTCTCCATGTAGCAAGCATTTGTTCCAGTTCCAAGGATAAGTCCAATCTCAACATCTGGATCATCAAATGCACAAGAAACCATTGTGCCAGTTGTGTCGTTAACAAGAGCAATCTTGTTTACTTTCAAATCCTAGAAACACAGATATGAGCTTAGATTTTAGAAACAAAGATAGGGTTAGATTCAAGAAACACAACAATGGGGTTGGATTTTAGAAGCTTAGATTCTTAAAACACAGAAATATTAAATTACATTTAAAGGACACAAAGATGTGCTGAGATTCTTGAATTATAAAGATGGGGTTCGATTTCAGAAACACAAAGATTAGCTAAGATTCTAAGAACGCACAAAGATGATTTTAGATTTAAGAAACACAGAAGGATGAAATAAGATTTTAGCAACACCAAGATGAGCTTTGATTACAAGAACACAGAAAGATGAGGTTAGATCTTAGAACCACAGAGATGAATTTAGATTTTGGAAACAGGTATTGTGGGTTATTAAGATTTTTTTCTGGATCTTGACATAATTAAGAGTCTTTGAAAGTCATTCAGAAATAGGACTGGACACTAATATCCATCATACTAATTTATGCTAATTATGTTTATTTGACTAATGTATATTTCCTTTTGTAAATCATTTTATGGATCAGTCAGTGTTTTATCTCGAAACGAGTAGCACGTTATTGCTTAAGTTCTCAAGCACACAAGTACTGAACTATTCAAGATAACAGGACAGCATAACATATTTCCAACCTGTTATAGTTTAAACACTGACTGATCCATAAAACGATTTACTAAAGGAAATATACAATAGTCATCAAATGAACATAATTAGCATAAATTAGTATGATGGATATTAGTGTCCAGTCCTATTACAATTCGTAGGGGGGGCATCAAAAAGTTGCAACCTCATGCTCCTAAATGTAAACAGTGAGACAGTTAGTGAATTTCAGGTAGTTGTAGCATTCAGCTCCCCAGGGTATCCTTCCATACGTTTTCAATACATAAAAATATAAAGTAATTTCCCAAAGTAGCAAGTGCCATTTAAAAAGTCCTTTGTTGTGCCAAATTGGGAATTATATAGAAAGTTCAGATACATAAAAATGTTAGGAAAAAGTTAAGCAGTTATGCAAACTCACATCTCGTTTGTCAATTTCATCATGAAGCAACTTAACAATATCTTTCCCTTCCACTCCATCAGCACTGTAACCTTTAGTCCATTTGATCAAGTTTCCAGAGGTCAGGCTTTTTTGATCGATTGGAAATGAGAATGTGAATCCAACAGAACATAAACTGCTAACTTTGTGTTCATTAGAAAACTTTGCAAGGCATTCTGCTATGTACCCAAAGAGTTTCGAACCACTTCCTTTCATCAGAGAGTCATCCATTGCATATTGTTTATGTGACATATCTATCTTCTTGTCATGGATTTTGACTAAAAGTACTCGAAAATTTGTGCCACCAAGATCAAGAGCATAGAAGTCTCCTACTTCCGAACCATTGGGTGTGGAACGAACATAGGTCACGAGCATTTTTATGGGGCTTTTGTGGTTTTTTTTTGGATCACAAGACAAACCGTTGTCAAAATCTTCATTCATGGCAGCCATGACATCTTCTAGGGTCTCTTTTGTCAAGATGAATTTGTTCAGGACCTCTTTTAGCTTCTCCTAAAAATAGCAAAAATAACAAATCATAAGATTTGATACTTCATTTAAAACTGTAAACTGGTCTTCATTCAATTAAAGATATAACAACGAGGAGGGTTTGCCCATGTACACTGAATAACCACTTTGCATAAAATTGTTCAAAAAACAGAAAAATAGTTTACCAAACTGATAAGCTCTCTGTGCCTCTGTGAAATATTGGTTTACGCTTAGAACTTTGCAATCTATTGTCACGAAAGTTTGAAGATGGAATCTGCATAGCTGGTTTTAAAATTTAGTTTGCAGTATGCATTAGTAGGATACCTTTAAAATATTGATCTGTTTGGAAAAGAAGGCTAATTTTATTAGCTGTCTGCTGCGCCCTTTTTGCAGCCAAATCTTAAAGCAATACTGGTAAAATGTCTGCAAATAATGAGAACCTCCATAAGAGAATCGATATGCCACCCAGAACAAAGCAATATAAATTTGATTTAGCATTTGAATCTTTTGATTCTGTATTTTGGTATGGTACAAAGGGGTGAGAAATTGGTACTTTGGATTCAGATTATCACTGCTTTTATTGTGTGTGCCTCAGATTAGTGTCTGATATTTCTGATATTTTTTTCATTAATCATGACTTATCCACTTTTTGTTTACCTGTAAGTGGACACCTCTGATTTGTGACCCATCAATCCAGATCAAGTTAAAGTAGTCTTTGGGCCCATAGCTCAAGGGAAAGTAAAAGGTCATTGGACTTTGAATGTAAAACATTATTGTTTTTGTTTGATCGTGAAAGATTTTCACAATTATAAATTCATTTTGATGCAAGGGTGGCCTATGTGGCTGCACCCTGCTATTTGTCATTACGCATAGTTCCTGGCGAAAGTGCTCTAGTTGGTAGAGCAGCCTCCGGCGAATAACAGACTAGAACCCACAAGTAAACTAAACTAGAGCACTTTTCCATCCAATATTACTAGAGAGTACTAAAGATTGCTTTCAATCTGGGTTTAGATTGCGATTATTCGGTTTAGTTCTTACATGTCAATTGGGATTTGTTAGGTTTTATCGTGTTTAAAATATTGAAAATACCAAATGAACGCCTGGGTTAATTCGTTATTTGGTTTTAAAAAATTGTTCTCAGACAGCTAAAACATAATCGACAATTTGCAAGAAAGGCAGCTGCTATTGCTTATCTTGCCAAGATGCAAAATATGTGATGAATAACAGAATTATGTTTGGCTGAAATGAAATAATGGGTTAGAGGGAACTCCCGTAGAATAACAAGGAGAATCTAGTTAACTTGGGAAAGACTGCAGGTGTACTCCTTCAGATACTACTGAATGTCAAGTTTTCAAGCAACAGCTCCTTTCATTTACCAGTTTGAGCATTGCTCATAGGCTCAAGGATGAGGGGGTGGGTGCACAGTTTTGTGTCAGCCACGTTGAGCTTTGTTTTGGTAGCTGAATGCGTCAATTTGCGAAGATGCTGTTGATAAGTGGCCAGCCCTTTTGATATTCCATTTTATTAGGTTTTATTCCGGTTTGAATATAAAAAGTTTTGATATTTAAACCCAAGATTTTATTCATGTTAAAAAGCACTAAAATATTTGGATTAATTTTCTGAGATGTGTTCCCATCAGGTTTAAAAATTTGATTTGGGGCAAGTAAACACAAAAAAGGCAACCAAATTAACCCTGGTGTAAACCAAGCTTAAGAGAACATTTAAATCGCCAGACCTAACTCTTAACCACTACACCACAGAGGCCATAAGCATGCACATGTTGAAGTGATAATCATGGGACTAAAGGCATGCAAATCATTCAATTGCTACAAAACTTTCTTCCTTCCAGGCAAAAACTTCCTGTTATAAATCACTTCCATCTGCTACAAATGGCAAATTATCTTCCGATTAGACAAAATCTTCCTGGTGGACTTCAATCACTCCCTTGTGGATCAAACCAAAACAATGATGACTTTAGATTCCAGAGTCTAATGACCTGGTACTTTCCCTTGAGCAATGGTTGTAAAGATAATTTTGAATTGGTTCGGATTGATGGGTCACCACCAAACAGTGGTATCCACTGACAGGTAAACAAAAAGCGGATCAGACATGATGGACGAAACTGGATCGGGCACTAATCTGGGGCACACACAATAAAAGAGATGATAATCTGAATCCAAAGTACTAATTTCTTGTACCCTGTGTCATGATGCAGCCTCAAAAGATTAGAAATGCTTAATAAAAATTTTATCACCATCCTCGCTATTTTGTAGACATTATATCGATATTGCTTAAAGATTTGGCTGAAGGGTGCAGCAGACAGCCACAAATAAGCCTTCATTTCCAGTTTGATCAAAGCATTTTAAGGAATCTGAATAGTGCATACTGAAAACTAAATATTATAGAAAGTCATGCAGATCCATCTCGAAAACTTTTCTTAATTATATGAATGCAAAAATGATTAGATCTTACCTTCTCCCATAGTCCAGGAACCAATTTCTTTGACAAATCTACAACGTATGGAATCATTGAAAACATTTCTCCTGCAAAAAAGATGAAAATGAAATTAATATCTCCCAAATATTTGGTTGAGGAAAAAGGTACAGTAAAAGCACAATGGATGGATGATGAGATAATTACCACAATGATGATTAAGTATGATGATGATTTTGATGATGATGATGATGATGAAAATGACGATGACAATGATGATGATGATGATGATGATGATGATGATGATGATGACGATGATGACGATGATGCGATGATGATAATGCTGATGATGATGATGATGATGATGATGACGATGATGATGAAGATGACGATGATGATGAAGATGACGATGATGATGAGGATGACTATGAAGATGACGATGATGATGAAGATGATGATGATGAAGATGATGATGATGAAGATGATGATGATGAAGATGATGATGATGAAGGATGATGATGAGGATGATGATTCAGGTTGATGTTGACTTGGCACAACAAGATATGTTTGTGGCCATAGCAATAGAGTAAATAACAAAAACAACAGAGTAATGATTGAATGGTCACAATATCCCATTGAGCAATATCAACAATTGCCACAAATGTCATCAACATTCCATCCACAAGAAAAACATGTCAACATCATGACAGACCCATGGGAACTCTTCTAATGTAAACAATTGGTCTGTCATGTCCAAAAGATCTGAATGAACTCAAAGGGCTACACATTCTTGACACAATCTACCTATTTCACCTTCATTCCTATGAAAGCTCAAAAACATTCAACTGTAGCATTAAAAACTACTCGCCAACTCAAACAAAATATCTTAAACCAGTTCAGTTCAGTTCAGTTTACTTTAGTTCAGTTTAGTTTAGTTTAGTTCAGTTTAGTTCAATTCAGTTCAGTTCAGTTTAGTTCAGTTTAGTTTAATTTAGTTCAGTTTAGTTTAATTTAGTTCAGTTTAGTTCAATTCAGTTCAGTTTAGTTTAGTTACATTTATCAAGGAGAGAGCCCTTTGGGCACAAAACTGGTGGCTCTACAGCAGGGGGGAGATGGCAACAGGCCTTTCTGCCCGCATAAAAATTAGAGATATTTAGTTTGCTATAGTTTTGCCCTTATCTTCACAGTATTACCCCCTTGTAAAGGAGAGTTACAGGTATCTCTGCACAGATCAAAGTGAAAAGGTGGTCTGCTTATGAATTCACCCCAATTTTTAGTAACTTAATACCATCATTTTCTGAAAATAGTGTGGGTCAAGCAGGCCCAGGCAGCTTTCGCCATCATCATCACATATCAAAAAACCTCAATTTCTTCCCCAAGAAAGGAAACGAAAAATCTAATGCTCGAAATTAAATCAGAGTTAAACTAATGCTCGAAATTAAATTATGTCACAAAACAGAGTCTTATAACAATAAAATTGTGAATAAACTATGAAAGGATGTCAAGATGCGTATTAATCTAACTGATAGAAAAGAATTTGCAATTATAACTCCAAGTTTAGAACTTTTTGGGCCTGTCACTAAGAGCAAAGTATGATGTTTACCCTGCACATGGAAAATCTACGGAAAAAAGGTAGCAAATTACACATGGTAAATACTGCAACAAAAAGCTTGATTTCAAAAGAAAATCCACTTTAAATTGACTTGTCATTGATATATTAACCAGTAATACAATATAACGTTTCCATGGACAATCGAAATTAATAGAAATATTGGCGACGGGAGAGAGCTGTGCAGAAAGTCGAGGAACGCTGCAAATTAAACTTAGAATAGAATCGAATTAAAAGGCATTAGGTCCAGAGATTTCACCTTCTCCGTCACTTTCAAACTCTTAGAAGGTTAATTCATAAGTAGGGAAACAAAACAGAAGATAAAGTAGTGAAACTGCAAAAGTTAATGCCCTTTTGGCCTAGATACCTTGAAAATATAATTTCTTGAAAGCAGCTCGCTTAAAAGGGGTTTAGGCTGCTAAACGAGGTTATACTCCCCCCACTTATAAGATCTAATCTACAAAATAAAACGCCCATCATACCGCCTTTTCTGTGCTCAAAATCTTTAGCAGAAAATGTTCTCTTTCGAGTTATTCGACAAACGACCTCACACCTACCAATTCAAAACATAAACTGAGTTTCTTTGAGCAAAGTGCTTCAACAAAACAGCCGCCTTCCCTGCTGAGTTCAACCAACACACCTCTAGTTCCCAGTTCTCCAACAGAAAGAGGCGGGGAGAAGGACGTGTCCAAAATGGATGACGAACTTGCGTGAAACCAATGGATATCAAATTTCAGTTTTCAAATAATCCTCGAGTTAAATTGAAAGAAAAAACGTCTTTTTGTGTTGAAACCTACAGCCTGACCTGATCTTTTTCTTCTATAATTAGGCCCGGAAGAACCCAAGTTCTTGGCTCAAACTGTCTGGTCCTAAAATGTCACAAGATTAGTCCCAATACGTTTTTTATAAATTCTCTTCAAAAAATTAGATTCTTTTGACCCTTCCTTTCTTCAAAACTTTGTATAAAACTGATACTTTGCTTGCCAATAACAATTTTCCTTAATATAGCTAATTTCTTGAAGTAAACATGGTTACTTGCTTATGTTGGCAAAACACGGTGCGAAACTTTTCTGACATTTGAGGGGAATTTTACTTCTTACAAACCATTTTCTCACAAGAAAAAGTATATCTTGCATTTGGATTAGTGCACTAATTTTTTGTAATGTTTATGCATTGTTTTGGCATCAGAATCCGAATCAATGAACAGAAATAATGCAACTTCCTCTGAACGGAAGGCGTCTTGGTTGCCCAATGTCAGCCTAATTGTATTCCCAACGGCTCACAGCAGGTATCCATAACAGGAGGTGTGACATTGCAGCTTGCAATATCTCGTCGGAAAGTAGAGCTTTTTCTAACTAATAATCCAAACACGATAACCTTTGGATGATTTTAGGCGAATTTCAATATAACGTGTGGAAACTCAGTTAAACTAGAATCTAAAAAAGTCCCAGAAAAGGCCCAGAATAAACAGTAATTGTAAAAACAAAGATCACACGTGGCATATCGATTCGTATTCGTGGCAAGGTGAACATGAAGGCCTTGAAAATTGGATCCGCGATTCATTTAATTTCTTGTGCATTTTGTCGCTGTTTAATCACCTTTTCAATTAAATTTCATTTTTTTGCTATAGGCAAGAAGTTTTAAGTTAATATTTGGACCAATGTAAGTCTGAAAAAGGTCAAAAATAAAATAAATGTAACTTGTAAGACCGAATGAAGAGGTTTTCATATCATAAACACACGCAGTCATCATTAAGAGCCACGTTTTATTCATACCTTGAAAATTCTCTGATATTGTTGCACTTTCACCGATTTTCTCATAAAAAGGTGCATTTCTTATACATCCAGTCATCTTCGTACACGTTTTTTGATAAAACAGAGTGGTTGCTTACAGCACGCTGCGTAGGAGCAAAACGTACCACCTTGTCAACCAATCAAGGAAAAGCAAATGATTGCTTATTTCCAGGAATATGGGCAGCTTCGGAATTGTCCCATACAACTGTGCCACGAGTACATTGTCCCATCTTTATACCCATGCCCTATGCTTTAACGCAGTCCAGTGATGACGAAAGCAGTTTGAGGATGTAACGAAAAACAGGAAACTTGCATCAATATGACGAGGCCACCTTTCCGTGGCAAGTGTTTCTGACGAAAAACCTTCTTAGCTAATTTGAAAACAGGAAAAGTTCGGGAACAGATTCTAAGGTGTGAACATGACTGGCAGCTGCACTGACGGGGGCAGGGGTGGTTCTGTCTTATAGAATTAGAGTTCTTAGCTTTACCTTCAGGGTTGTTGAATTTTTACTCCAGAAATTCAATAGCTTTGTCCAAAACAACTTCTTCAGATTTTCTGTAAAGTTTTGTCTTTAAAACCTTGCCATTTTTTTTACATATTTAATACTAAATAAGAGAGTCAATAATAATTGTATATTTCTTATGATCGGAGGTTATTCATCGGCTGTCTGCAATCAAGGGATTTTTCAGAATTTATCAGCAAAATCTATGCGTAAAAAATGAGGAATTATTCACTTTCATGCGACGCAAGAAAGCCCCAAACCTAGTATCTTATATAAAGTGCTTGTAAACACACCCTGATGTCTACTTTATGAAATTTAAGAACTGTTTGTAAGAGGTATTTGATAAAGATTATCCGATAGTTAAAGGAAGGAAGTGGTGACTAAGTGACAAACATAATACACTAGTTTCTTATAGAGTATCTTTCATGTTTAATTTGCAGCCTCCCCCCCCCCCCATTAACTAACCTTCCTTATTTTACAGTAACCTTTCAATGAATGGACTTAATTCCAGCACACGAGAAAGGGTTTTAAAATGAGGGACAAGAAATCATGTAAAATGTGGAGGAGCGATGCAGAGATGTGAAACATGACTCGCTTCTGACGCTGAATATGTCGGAAGTTCCAACAGCCTGGGGGCATAGGTCACAAGCGTTTCTTCTATATCTCAAATCCTTCCGTTCAATTTAAAACAAAACTATTAAAGAAATCTTCCCTACCTTGTCCGTATCGAAGAAATAATTCAGAGTACATGTTCGGTGTTGCACTCACCGCTCCCCAATTCCCGAATGCTGGACACCATGGTACAGGTTGCGTTAGGGTTCCACTGTCTAACCTTGACTCTTTAAAGGTACTTTTGTAAGCTTCATCGATTGATGTCACGCTCTTCCGTTTCGGTCTTTTTTCTAGGACATTATCGTAATGACCGAAATAGCTAAAGTTTTGTATCAGACAGTCTTCGCAAAGGCAGCGATCGTGCTTCGCCATGCGATTCTCGTGGCAATCTAATTGCATCTCTTCAAAAGCCTGATCCATTTTCTTGTAGTACCAGCTACAAATTCCAGATATCACTTTCTTATATTCCACTATTATTAATACGTCTTCTAGCTTCACTTTCGCCAAGTAAACTAGCGTCCACTAACGCTGTCTCTAATCTTATACCTTTGCCTTATGACATCAATGCTGTCATCACAAATACCTCGCAATTCTGTTGATGCATTTTTAGCAACTTCCTGTCACCATAAGTGAGGATTAGCGACATGAGAACGTCAGAGTTGCTTCATATCACGTCACGTGATTCGGTCATATTTGCACAGACAATGTGAGGCAATTTGTTATTTTTTTGGGACCAACTGAGTTGGGACGCATTATAGATGCAATTCCAGTTCAAGACTGGATTTCAAGGCAGGTTTTGACGACAAGTCGCGAGTTCACGCAGAAAGAGCTAAGAGTGCAAGAGCGAATGTGCCTCAAATTGTGCACAATTGATACAAATTTGCCATATTGCTTCATTAATTCTGCTTTAGCTATTTATTCATATGTAAATCATTGTCAAGGACAGAAGTAAACTGGAGTGAATTTTAACCGTGGCACTAAAAGCTAACGTAAAACTACTACATAATTACATGAAACTAATAAACTTTTTATCTAACATATAGCTTATAGCTGTTATAAGACACTGACAAAGGGAGATTGACTTCATAAAAACTCAATATACTCCAGTTTCATTTAAAAAATTCAACTAGATACTTACAAAGTTTTAAAATATTGGGATGCAGCTAAACTGGAATGTCAGTGAAATAGGGGTTTATTTAGAAGTAGAATTGTCAGTGAAAGGGTGCATTTATCAAAATCCAGAATTACGATGTGTACCACCATTTATATAAGAGTGCACCCGCCTGAAATCAGCTCCAGTTTCCCCAACTTTAAAAAATATGCAAAATTTTTCGCCCTAGATATTATGTTCTGTTTCTTAAAAAAACAGCTGTATTGAAGTTGTGGCTAACTTTTTTAAAACTTTTTCAACATTTTTAGGGGCCAAGAAACTAGTTTCTTATAAAGCTTCTGTTTGTCTTCAAGTTCCCGTGGCTTGAGGATTAGCCGCTGGGTGAGGGGCCGCTGCGCAGTGACAAAAACATGGCAGCCACAGCAGTTTCACACGATCTTAAACATTTTGCACGATTTTGCAGAAACATTATTTGCGTTGGAAGGAACTATAGGTAAAATTGGATTAAGAAACTAAATTTGCTTTTTTGTGATTTGCATGCTCTCTTTCACGTTGCACGTCAACGATTTAGTGGACAATACAAAAGAGTAGTGTAAAACTTGGCCTTTTAGGCCAGTCTAGATTCCATTAAAATTAAAACAGTTTTCAATGTCGACTCGAGTTTGCATAGTAGACATCTGAGAATGCATGAGTGCAAATCTTCCTTAATGTGCACACTCAATTTTTTATGCATCAGCTGCGGCCTCAAGCTGTCAGATTTAGCATTGACAAAGTTTTTATGCAAACGGGGTGTATGCAATCCTGCTATCTTCACCCCCAGCCTGCATTAATTCACTCTTTTTAAACATATTTGTTATTTTTAGGGACCATGTCACTGAACTAGGAAACACTGTTCCTGAAAAACCATTGATTTTCTTGAAATCTACATCATCCTTGCTACAGGAAGGCCAAGGGAAAATCAAGGTAAAACCTTTTGTCTTTTTTGCAAACCTGGTGCCAGTAAACATGGCCAGAGTTCTAAAGGAATTATAAAGGATTTTATTTCATCATCTGGTGGTATGCCCCCTTTTCTCTGAAAAGTGCCTCTTTTTATTCTCTGTTTTTATAATTAAAATGTTCCTTTTCATCCTGAAAGTGCCCAGTTCATTTTAAAAGTACCCTGTCTCATCATAAAGGTGCGCCATTACACAGGAAAATTGTCCTTTTTATTGTGAATATATTCCTTTTCATCGTGAAAGAGCCCCAATTTGGATTCCCCCATGTTTAGAAACCATTCCCCACCTTTCCCAAAACGTTCCTTTTTCCATGCCTACTTATAATTGGAAATCACACAGCACCCTTGAAAAAATGTTATTTTTGCATCCTGAAATAAAATAAACACAAGTATATGATTTTGTAGGTACCCCCTGGTTGTTCTGAGCTGCATCATGAAGTTGAGCTTGCTATCATTATTGGCAAAAATGGTTCAAAAATTGATGAATCGCAAGCAAGTGAGTTTATTGGAGGCTACGCACTAGCCCTTGACATGACATCCAGGAATTTTCAAAATGAAGCAAAAAAGAAAGGCATTCCGTGGACCCTTGCTAAATCATGGGACACATTTTGCCCCATTAGTGGTTTAATTCCTGCTGCCATGATTTCAGATCCTCAAAATGTTCGGTTATGGTTGAAGGTTGATGAAGAATCTAGACAAGATGGCAACACAAAGGATATGATTTTTCCAATACCAAAGTTGATTAGTTACATCAGTGGGGTAATGACTCTCAATTATGGTGATGTTATTTTAACCGGTACACCATCAGGTGTCTCTGCGGTGAATTCTGGCCAAAATTTAGAAGCCGGCATTGGGGACATTATAAAAATGAATTTTCAAGTAGAATGACAAATGTTATAGAAAAAATTAAAACTTTTATTATGATGATGAATTTTCAGATATATTGATTATTATTGAACTACTTTTTTGCCCAAGTGTCCTTCACTACCATCATCCATCTTTCCTTCCTAACGCACATTCGCCTCTTTTTACTCTTCAGCACACGCTTAACGGGCTACAGTGTAAAGGTTATCATCTAATAACGTACTGGTAAGCCTCCCAAAACATATCTCCTTTTCTTACAACAACCAATGCTCTCTGTCCCTTATAAATAACAACACATATTATCTGATATCTCTCTTGTAAACCTCCCATGAAATAGTCAAAGATTCAAGACAAATTTCGTCAATTTTTGATAAAATCATTGCAGGTTGATACTGCCAGTTTTTCAAAAATATGTTTGTCTTTTCTTTCATATATCTGAAACTATTCTCATTCAGGCAATATCATACTTGCAATCATTTGCAGAATTGGGGACATTATAAAAATGAATTTTCAAGTAGAATGACAAATGATATAGAAAAAATCGAAACTTTTATTATGATGAATTTTCAGATATATTGATTATTATTGAACTACTTTTTTGATTAATTTCGTTTGATTCATGGGGTCTGGAGTGGGGGGGGGGGGATTGAAGAGGGGGAATTGAAAAGGGAATAATATGTGTTAAGTGTTATCCCATGCTGCCTTGCAATCTATTGTTCAGCTATTGTATTTGAAGAATGATACTATGAACAAAAGCAGAAAAAAGTGCATTCTAAAGATTGAGTGTAAACCAAAGGTAGGAATTGTGGAAGGTGATTGGCCATAGATGCTGTTGTGATATTGTTGCAACAAAATTTATTACTTTTGAGAGAAGGGTGTAGAAATGCAGAGAACAGGAACACTGTTTTCCTTTGGGAACATTGCTTAAAATAACATTGGCCTCCATTGCCGTATTCTACATTTGCAGAATACTCGTAACATTTCACAAAATGATGGTTACACACTTAATATGTATACAGGCAGGTATGTCTCTTCTTATCCTTATTTTATCATCTATGTGTCACCTCTAAGGTCCATTTGAATCTTGCAGATCATGTCTATTCTACTTAGAAGAGCAGATAATAACCAGAACTTGGCATTCTGTTGTCAATACAACTACTTATATATGCTCCAGTAGATTGCCCATAACAAAGGAGGTCCTAGTTTGTGTGTGCCAAGTAAAATTCCTTCTTTTTTCTCAAAATAGTAGATGTTACTGTATTAACTCAAAGGAGAAAACCCTGATTGCTCTGAAACTATTGAGAACATACACACATTTATATTTTATATGTAAAAGCTTTATACTAGGGGTGATTACAAACGATTTTGAATTATAGAAAGTGAGAACGATAGAACTTCGGTACACCAAGGCCATTCAAAACTATGCTGAAACTCTGATGTAGGTTCTTAGAGTTTAACCATATTTTTTAACTGAACTACATACATACGAGTGCCATGGGGTGTTTTCAAGGATGGTACTTGGAGCGGAGTAGTCACTGTTGCAATGACACAACTCACTGAGTTTGCGCTTTCGATTTTTCCATACATCCTGCAAGCGGTTTTTTTAATGTTTAAAAAATTTAGGAAAGCAGTTTCCCTTTATTGCAGGGTGCTGTAACACCCCTTTTGAGGTTCTAAAGCACGCTATCATTCCAACACTTTTTTCCTTCATATAAACGCACATTATCGCCACTCCTTCTCATCGTCAGCTCTCCAGCCTCTAATTAAAACAGCTTCCCCAAGATAAAACACTATCAATGCGACACAAGAATTGTCAACAAGCATACATGCTATAATTCACGTTCAGAAAATAAGTGACAGTGTGGGTAAATTCTACTCAACTGGTCAATCAAACATTGATATATTTCATTCGGTCTCTTTAATTCATACCCTCTTCCATCCGTCTTCATCGGGATCTGTCTGACGGCCAGATCTGTCACGATCTTGACGCGACCCGACACGAGAAGCTTGCCAAGAGCGACCTGATTAATACAATAATAAATAATGTGATACAAAAGTATGTAGAAGGTATTGAATAGAAATGATAACTATAAATTTTACGGCTAGAAAGACACAACGTAAAATCTCCATTAAGTACCCCTTCTCTCTATTAGGTCCCCCTTTCTCTAATAAGCCCCCTTTTCAAGCAGAAATTTGAATATGCAATGATTTAGTGATAGCTCATGGTTGATTTTATCCTAATATTGCCAATCTTTAATTTTATGGGTTTGAGGGTCAAAAATATTCTAGATCAAAACATCATGATAGATCTTGAGCAGAGGAACAGCCCTTATCATGTTGTCTCATTCTAGTAACAGACCATCATCCAGTGGCGGACACTTGGGGGGGCGAGGGGGAGCGGTGGCCCCCCAATATTTTTGAAGACAGTAGTCTTTTGTTCTAAAACAATTGAAATGTGTGATATCACCCTACCAAAACAAAAGGCTTGCCCCCCAATATTTGCCCAAGTGTCCTTCACTACCATCATCCATCTTTCCTTCCTAACGCCAATTCGCCTCTTTTTACTCTTCAGCACACGCTTAACGGGCTACAGTGTAAAGGTTATCATCTAATAACGTACTGGTAAGCCTCCCAAAACATATCTCCTTTTCTTACAACAACCAATGCTCTCTGTCCCTTATAAATAACAACACATATTATCTGATATCTCTCTTGTAAACCTCCCATGAAATAGTCAAAGATTCAAGACAAATTCCGTCAATTTTTGATAAAATCATTGCAGGTTGATACTGCCAGTTTTTCAAAAATATGTTTGTCTTTTCTTTCATATATCTGAAACTATTCTCATTCAGGCAATATCATACTTGCAATCATTTGCAGAATTAGTTTGACGAGCTTTGGCTAAAACGTGTTCAAAAATTGATGTGTTTTAATACATTTCTAATTCAAAAACATGTTCAAAATCTCTTCTTAAATTACAAAACGTACAGACCTTCAGTCCTGTCTCTTGGTCCTTCATCCCTCCTCCAACTACTTCCGCCACTGTCACCACCGTCACGCCAGCCGCCACCTGATCTGCCGCCTCCAAAACCTCGGTCACGCCTATCACTGTCATAATCACGTGACCTGCCAGAATCCCGTTCAAAATCACGTGGCCGGCCAGAATCCCGATCAAAATCACGTGGTCTGCCAGAATCACGAGGCATGTCACGTGACCTGCCAAAGTCGCGATCGCCTCGATCTGGTGTCGCATCTTTCGGAGGCATACGACTTCTCATGCCTGGTGGTATATATTTGCCGCCACTGACGGTGCCGCCGGTAGCTTCTGCAATAGAGAAATGAATAATGCTCTTTCCATTCAATTCAAGTTTCATTTGGTATTTTATCTTTTGAGTGCTTAGCAATTGACATATCCTGACCTTATCTCCCAATAACATGACCATTTGCATACGATCATACCTTCCCTACGTTACCCTTTTTTATTCGATTTTAATTTATTTCATTTTAGCTTATTATTTCATCGTTAGTTTTTCTTCTTTAAAAATAAATATATTCCAAGCTTGTTATTTACTTATTTACTCAAAAAATTCGGACAAGTCGATTTGTAATTTTGGTTCAGGTTTAATTTCAATCAAGATTCCAAAAGTTCAACTCAAGATTTTTAGGCTATTTAATTCAGGGTATTTCCAAAAGCTGCAAATCGCTGCTAAATTATGATCAAATTTTTTTCAAGACACGTCATGCTCCTTCGCATTGACGTCACAAAATATATTTGTTAAAATTTCATTTGTTGTAGTTATACACTTAGTTTAGTTTTAAAGAAAGACAGACACACTATGACGCTCTTCATAGCAAGGCACACTACATAGGTTTGAACCAACCTTCTTCATCTGGGTTTACTCACTTATTCTACCAATATCTATGAACTTGCATATATATTTAAAACTAACCAACAAGTTATAAAAATAATATATTTAATCGTAGCATACTAAACCCATTTTTAATGCATTCACAATTCTTAACGAACTTCAAAATTAATCAAAAACAAAAATCAAATATACCTCTTGATGGTGGTTGATCTCTTCCTGGCGTTCTTGTATCCGGACCGCCTCTTCGCCACGATCCTGCATCTTCCGTCGGTCGACGCCAAGCATCTTTCGGTTCTGGTCTGACCGGGTCCTTGGTGCGAGAATCCCGCTCTTCCTGTTCTATTCTTCGCATCTTCTCTTCGATTTCCCGTTCCCTTTCAAGCTTCTTTCTCTCAATTTCCGCCAATTTTCTTTCCTTTTCTTCTTCCTCTTTGCGCTTTGCCTCGAGTTCCAATGCAAGGCGTCTCTTCTCTTCTTCTTTTTCTGCAAAGCAAAAACCACCCGAATCACGTTACATTATCGCAAGGAAAGCATTCAGACTAGCGAAGCATATATGCTTCACAGACATTCGAAACACATTAGGCCACGTGTTTTAAATATCTCTTATTATACACGTGTTCCCCATCTCAATTTGGGTTAATTGTTCACACGAAACTCGCCAACTTGGTACAAGGTGATCACATGAACAAGTTTACAACAAATAGGATATAAAAATATAAAGAACAGTGACATGCGGCAGGACCTATTCATTTTAGAGCAGATCATTTTTCCCTTAAGTAATTACAACTTTAAGCTGCCATCTAATGCAAAAAAGTGGATGAACGAACCGAGAACGATTATGAGCGATAAGAATGAAAGAAAAAATTGGCAAGGCTCATGGCTTTAATAGGGCGGAAAGTCAGTAAGTAGAAGAGAAGAAGAAGAAGAGAGAAGAAGAAGATGAATAGGAATAAGAACAAAAAGAAGAAGATTAAGAAGAGGAAGAGAGAAAAGAGGAAGAGAGAAAAGAGGAAGAGAGAAAAGAGGAAGAGAGAAAAGAGGAAGAGGAGGAAGAAGAACAGGAAGAAAAGAATAGGAAAAGAAAGAAGAAGAAGAAAATGAGGAATTGCTAGACAAACATTGAAACGATCAAATCATTAAAATTTTTGATCTTCATACCTTTTTGAATTCTCTCTTCTTCAGCTTTTCGTGCAGCCTCTCTCTTCTCTTCAACATATTTCTGCTTTCTTTCTTCAATTCTTTGCCTCCTACGTTCTTCCAACCTTTCAAGTTTCACTTTCTCGATACGAACCTCAAACTCTTTCTTTGCTGCCTACAAAACAAAACAACACTTTTTTAACTCCAACTATCTATCTACCTATAGGGCAGTCTATCAGAAAAGAAAAGGGGGGGGGGGGAAGATCACATTATCTGAGAAAAAAAGTAAACCTACAGGTCCCAAAGACGATCCCAATCTTGCCACCAGAGTAAAACAAACTACCCTTTGAGAATTCCCGATTTTGCCTAGGGATTTCAACATTATACCGGTAACTAGGCCAACAATTGGCTAATTCTGACCTATAAATAAATCTACCTCTGAGACTGCCTTTGGGCGTCAATACTAATCGTTCAACAAACGAAAATACTTCGGGTCTTCATTTATAATAATCATTAGGCTTAAAAAATCCATATGAGAGGTACATTTTAAATGCATTTTTAGTATGCTCAAATATATTTAGTACTTACATACTAGGATATGTAATTTAATTATCTTTAATTTAGGCCTTTTTGTTTTTGCACAGGTCGATTTGTAAAGCAGTTGTATGTTACAGAAATCTGTAACCTGCATAAATATTTAAAAATGAAAAGTGAGAATGAAAAGGTCATGAATCCAAATAACAACAAAAAACTCACGGCAAAAACATCAGCTCTCTTCTTTGTTAGATCTTCAACGAATTCATCTTTGTCTGTTAGCATTCTTTCCAGCCGGCATTTTGTCTTCAATGCCTTTTCATGCTCCTTTTTGGCAGTGGTAATCTACCAAAGGAAAAAGATAATAAATATTGACATGGAAAATTTAAGGGAAAATAGCTGGAGGAAAGCAAGGCTAACATATATCGCAAGTCTTAGCCTGTGGATGGGAACAAGTGAGGGGATTTTATAAGGACTGCCAAGGACTGGGAATTAAGTTCATGGCCTGAAGGCTTGAAGTTCCTAAAAATATCGCCTTACTTCATTACATTAAATGCACTTGGGATGACAGTAAGAGCCATGACAATAACGATGATGTAAGCAATGACATCACATACCTTCTCCTCTTCTTGCTGTTCCCAGAAAATCTTGTCTTTCTCAGAATCATCTTCATACTTCTTCTCAAGCAAGGGGATTTCTTCTCTTCTCATTGCACGAGCCATGTAATCAATCTAAAGAAAATAGCAATATTATCTAAGTAGTGTGGTGTAGTGTAGTGTAGTGTAGTGTAGTGTAGTGTAGTGTAGTGTAGTGTAGTGTAGTGTAGTGTAGTGTAGTGTAGTGTAGTGTAATGTAGTGTAGTGTAGTGTAGTGTAGTGTAGTGTAGTGTAGTGTAGTGTAATGTAGTGTAGTGTAGTGTAGTGTAGTGTAGTGTAGTGTAGTGTAGTGTAGTGTAGTGTAGTGTAGTGTAGTGTAATGTAGTGTAATGTAGTGTAGTGTAGTGTAGTGTAATGTAGTGTAGTGTTGTGTAGTGTAGTGTAGTGTAATGTAGTGTAGTGTAGTGTAGTGTAGTGTAGTGTTGTGTAGTGTAGTGTAGTGTAGTGTAATGTAGTGTAGTGTAGTGTAGTGTAGTGTAGTGTAGTGTAGTGTAGTGTAGTGTAGTGTAGTGTAGTGCAGTGTAGTGTAGTGTTGTGTAGTGTAGTGTAGTGTAGTGTATTTTATTGTATTTCGTTGTATTGTAGTGTAGTTTAGTATAATAGGCAACTTAAAACGTACCCTTTTCTCCTGAACTTTCATTTTCAAGAAAAGTTCTCGCTTCTCTTTGTCAAGTTGCTCCACTTGAATGCGGATGATGTCATCTTCATCCATATCTTCAATTTGCTACGAAAGTAATTCAATTAAATTCAATTAAATTTATCCTTATGCCTTCATTCGTACTTTGATTACAATATTAGAAAACATCGAAATGCGCATCTCTTGGGACATAATTTTTTTGATGTTTTTTTAACGTTATTATGTATAAGGAATTTTGGAATTTGTATTACTTTTGGTAATGAGCAAAGCAAAGAAAAGCTATGCTTACAGCCAGAAAGCCGTTGAAATCAGTATGGAATCAAGTTATGTCGAATGTTCTATGAATTTGTCTGACATTTGGGATGGTAATGTTTAGAAGTATGTAAACAATCCAACACTTCAACTAACAAATAGAGAATAGTAAAATATTTGCATCGCCCAACATTGCAAAAAACGACGTTAGGTGTCCTGAAAAATTGTGCAAACGATCTAACATTTTACCTGACACGATGTAGGATCACAGGTGAGACCAGATGTCAGATCGCTTGCAAATGGCTAACATCCCTACGTGTGAAATCTGATCCCAATTTTGCTATTTATTAAACCTACATTGTCACGTTAGAACACGTTACTGTAGTATCACATGACTATGTCACATGACTAGAACTCGTGATGTTTGTGGTAATGAGTGGTGTGAGATTTGAGTTGTTTACAGTTATGTTTAAAAGGTAAGAGCCTAGCCTTTCTGGTGTTTCTCTACCAATATCTACGGTTTCACAGAACGTTACATACATCAGTAGGCACAATTCTACATACTGAACACAACTGTCAAAAATTAGATCTCTTAAATAAACGATGATTTACCTCTGACGTAAGCCCCTTAAATGCCTTTCTTCCAGCATCAGTTTCAGTCAATGTCTTCACTCTATCCATGATTTGCTTCTTCTTCACCTTTGCATATTCTTCCTGCTTTCTTTCTTCTTCACGCCTCAATCTCTCTTCTTCCAGCCTCTTCTCCTCCGCCTTTTTCAACTTCTTCTGCTGTTCATGAATCTTAGCTTGCTCTTGCCTTTCCTAAAACACAATTCATAAAAGAAAATCGTTAAAACACTTCCTAATTTCAACAATAACTGGCTTCGTTATAAAAAAATGAACTACTTTTTTCTCAATTAGTTTAATGGGGGAGAGATCACCTCCATACCATATCCATGAACAGCGGCGTAGAGGAATATTTCGAAGCTCTTAGAAGTATTTTGCTTAGGGGCTTCTTCACAAGGATTTCCTTCTCAAAAGCTATATATCCAAAGTCGTAATTCCAAACTATGTAGTAATCTTAACCAAGTCTGTTGAGCCTCTGAATGCAATTAAAAAGCCAATGAAATGCAATTAAAGAGTTGTCTTCAATGACAAGAAACTGTTTATATTGAATCACTTGAGTAAAGTAAATCAGTAAAGTGTATTTTTGTCTGCTTTTACTGTTGGTACTATTTTTCAAAGACAATAGCTAAGACGATTCAAGGCAAGACAAGGGAGAATAATTCACTCAAAATCTGCCCTCTCATCCGAATCATGATGATGATGATGATGATGATGATGATGATGATGATGATGATGATGATGATGATGATGGTGATGATGATGATGATGATGATGATGATGATGGTGATGATGGTGATGATGATGATGATGATGATGATGATGATGATGATGATGATGATTATTATTTGTTCAAATACCAAATGTTTACCATTTTATTTCTTAGGTTTTCGATCTTCTCCTTCCTTGCTTCAATAACAGCTTTACGATTGAGGATATGCGAATGTTCTTTCCTCTCTTGACGCAGATATTGCTGAACAAGGTGTTCCCTCTGCTGTAGACGATCTTTCTGCAAAAGAAGTTCAATCGTTTAAGTTTTTAGAACATCCACAGGATTTGCGCAGAATTGTCAGCTTTTTAAAAACAAATAACTGGTAGGGTTTATTATAGGGAGGGAAGCATCTAGGCAGGAGAGAGCCCAGGCAGGGGAGAGTCCAGGCAGGGGAGAGTCCAGGCAGAACTTACTTGTGACAGAAAAGTGTCACTTACTAAGGTCTAATTGGTTTTCTGCTGCTTCATCTGTGCCACAGTACAGAAGCTGCATCAAAAGGGGCATATAGTGGAAGCATTGTTGGTGCAGAGCAAAGTCGAGAAATGCTGTTTACCTTCCTCCAGATAAAAACATACCGTGAGGCAAACCTTCCTCACAAGAAAATAGGAGATAGGCAAGGCTTTGGTGTGCAATGGGAGTTTCTATTGTTTTATGTAGGCCTAATTCCAGCTAGTGACCGTGTGACCGTTATGTTTTCCTAACTCTGAGACAGGGAACAATAAAGTACATTTAGTAAAAATAACAGCATATGCGCATACCTTGATGGAATCTGGGCACACCATTGTCACACAGTTCTGCAGGCTCTGAGACATCATGTATAACTGACTACGGGTCAACTCGGATGGCAAAGACTGTAAAACAGAAATCAATAATCTCTTTGACACTTGCACAAGTTACAAACATATCAGAGACAGCGATATAGGGTTATATTTGAAGAGGCTTCATCTTTCAGATTTCCGATATCAATATAGGAAAGCAGGGAATAGATTCCTTCTCTCCAGTTCCCAAATACTGCATTCCTACCTCTATAAATAAACTTTTTAAGGAGAGCATGTCTCAGTCTTTTGACTTACAAGAGATTAAATTATAAATTAAAGACATGCAACCAATAACTGGCGCTTGAAATTTGCGTTATAAATTTACCTGGATAAATGGTCCCTCTGGAATATCTTCTCTCATGGCCACCACAAGAGTCGAACCAAAAGTAACGTAGCGTTGTTTGTGATCAATTGATAACTGAAATGATCATATCCAAGTTACGTGACTATAATTAATTATATATTAACAAATACCTTTGGAATACATTTACAAAGAGTTTTGGGGTATGCTTGCCCCGTCGTGCGCAATCAGTCTTGCGAGCATTCTTTAACCAAACCAAAAAATTAACATTAATTGTTCTAAGGCCACTCTCCACATTGAAGATGAGAGGGGGAGCATCGTACCCAAAGCAACCAGCCCCTTGGCAAGTAAATGCTATTCAAATAATATCCCTCCAGGAATCCCCCCACATGTTCAAAGTAATTTTTATTCTAATTGTGATTTTCGTCATTTTACGAAGCGAAGTATGATTAACAATTAAAAGCACGATCCAACCTCATTGACTTTCAATTTAAATGGTGGGAAATCAAATAAATAAATCATCCTATACTGCCCCCCTTGCATGCAGCCCGAGATCTAGGAATAAATTTGATGATTGATTTAATAAGGCTATAGCAATGGTGGTTCAAGGTGGGGCTTTTCAAGAAGGGGGATGTATAAGAGATATTAGATATATCTTTTGTATTTATGTAGCATAAATTATCAAATTAATTAATCATTTAAATGCTTTCTTTGAATGGTGGGAAATCAAATGGGGTATGATTTTGTAGTACAAAATGAAACTAGCTGGTTAACTAGGTGAAAACAGTCTTCAGTCTCATAGATAAAGGTAAAGGTGGACATAAAAATGGCTGAAAAAAGCTTGAATTTGCTAGAAAGAAGACTAAATTGCATTTTTTAAGATGTTTTGCATTTCTGCTTTACCTTTTCCAGGAGTTGCTTTCTCCTACAGTAAAAAACCGCCCATACGAACCTTCATTTATTTGGAACCTACAGCCTGATATTAGATATTTTATACCCACTAAATAAGAACCAATTCAGCCTGATTTCTTACCCATAGAGAATGCAATGGGACCACTACTTTTTGAACCAATTAGTCTCAAAAAGTAGTGGTCCCATTGCATTCTCTACTGGCCATGTAGTTAAATAAATTTTGAACTGACCCTCATTGCTAACCCTTCATCGATCCTTTTTTCTGGTAATTGTTTTTTTCCCTATGTTAAGAACCTACACCCTGATAACTGGAAGTACACCAGTTTATAAGAACCTGAACAGGTTTAGTCGAAAATCTTAGGTTCTTATGCGCAGGTTTTTACTGTATATCGGTTTTGTGACTATTTGACTATCCATAGAATTTAGTTTATTTATATATTACTGTATAGTATTTGAATTTCTTGCATTAGTCTGTATCTTCAGATGTGATTAAATGTTTGTGTAGTTCACACTAAGTTGTATGTAATCAATTTAAAATAAAATGAACTGAACTTAAATAATAATTATGACGACAAAATAATAATAAATACCTGAAGATCTCTTTCCTTCACCGCATCAACTATGATTCTTTCCAACTGATGTTCATTGAAAAACGGAACAAGAGATGACAATTTTGAGAACTTCATTCTGTCATAGACTTGAGAAATCTATAGAAAGAAAATAGATATTAACATGACTTATCCGACATTGGAGAAAGTTATTTGGGCTGCTTTTTATGACGATGTCTGACAGCCGCCATATTGGCCTAAACACACGAAGATATGAGATGCAATTCAAACTTTAGTTACATTTACTCAAATTTGACGACGGGACGAATTTTGATTTGTTTTTAGACTTGAACCAAGTAAAATATAACAAGGCCATAATTAAGTAAGAAATGATGAATCGAATTTGCCTTTACAGCCGCAGAGGTAGATCTCTCGCTGGGCCAGAAATATCTAGTTATTAATATTGGAACAAGCCTGAAAGGGCAGCTTCTCTTCTCGATTAGTTAACCTATTAAAAGATCTTCTTTTTAAGTACTCCCCACATAAAATCTATTTACTTCCTTAAATATTTATCTTTTTTATCAATTTCTCTGTTTTATTGTAGTAATTTTCTCTAGAAGAATTAATTTTTTGTAGTTAAGAATTTTATGAAGAGAATTTTATTGAGATGAAAGTTTGATAAATTAAGTGCCAAACGGGCGCAATTTGAATATGGTATTAGTAAATGTTTAATACACACACCTGTCTAAGCATTCTGGTTGCAGCAACTTCCATAAGAGGTTTCACATACTGTTGATAATCGGCAAGATCTTTAATTGCATTCAACATATTGTTGATTTTGTCACAAAGTTTCAATGGCTCAAAATCCACTTCAAGCCATTGGTAAAGATTGGCAATATCTGGGATGACACTTGGAATCACATTGACCTTCAACTAAATAGAGAATATTTTAATAATTATATATTAAAAGATTTCTGGATGTTTGGCGTAGTCAGAACTACTTGCTGGGCGAATCAGGACAGGTTCGTCTTTGACGATAAACTCTGCACCGTCCATACAAAGGGCAGGCATGTGCACTAGGCTATGGAATGCCCACTTCGCAGGTTGGCTGTTTCCTTGTGTCAGGGATTGGCCGTTTCGCTGATTGGCTAATTCTCTGTATAAGGGTGAGCCCACTTTACTGGTTTGGTAGCTCTTTATATCAAGGAATGCCCAACTCACTGGTTGGTTGATTCTCTATGTAAGGAAATGACCACTTCTCTGATTGGATGATTCTCCTTGTTAAGGTAAACTCATTTCACTGGTCGGGTGATTCTACATGTCAGGGAATACCCACTTTGCTGGTTGGTTGATTCTTTATGTTAGGGAATGCCCAAGTAGCGAATGTCGCAAGAGTATGATTGGTTAATGGGAATCAGTTCCTTCAAACTGTCTAAAACACATAGAGGACAATTTTTAGCAAATGTAGGAATGGCAGCCATGTTGGATCCAATCAAAATTTTTGCACCAATCAGCAGAAACCTTATAACCTGACCCTGGGTCCATGTTTTACACAAACTGCAAAGAGCCAGGAACAGAAGAGGGTTCTTACCATTTCTTTAATAAGGAACGGCCTTGATGGAATACTTTGCAGACCAAGAAGGCCTGAGAGTCTCTTGGCTTTTTCATGAGCAGTGTCATCGTGGTTTAAGTACTCTTCCAGTTCACTTTTACCAGCTGCGACTGGCACAGCCAAAGTTGATAACAATACCTTCGAGCTGATTCTAAAAAGAAATAAAACATAGGTAATGAATAATGGCCTCTGTGGTGTACTGGTTAAGGTTAAGGACTAGCGATCTATACGTCGCTAGTTCGAATAGTCCCCCTTCCCATTCATTATAATAGCACTCGAGGTTCGACTCCTCCCCTTTCCTTTTCATTAACATAGCACTCGGGGGCAAGTTTTTTACACAAATTGCACCTCTCGCTATTAAGAAGAATAAAATGGCGCCTGGTCTATAGTTATGAGTGCCATCTGTGACTGGACCTTGCTATATGCGATTCTGCATAGCAACCAAGGGGAAACGAAGAGTCAGTTGAGTAGCTTCTAATTAATAATAGTCTATAAACTACGACTTTCAAACTTGAAATTGACAGCATTTACAATTTCTAAAAATCCCTAGCATGCCATGAAATAAAAACAGTGTGTTGAACTATTCATTTTTTCAGTGTTAAGGCTGAACTATCGCTATAAGTGATTTTTGCATTCAAGATGGTCATTTCATAGACATTTTGACTTGCTAAAAGTCCTTGCTTTGTCCCAACGCCACAAGTCTTATTAGGAATGATAAAAAAGCGGCCTCCATGTTAGGTAAGCGCATTGACAAAACACTCCCAAGTATGATTTTGCTTCAAGAATGTTTCATTTCATTTCATTTTCAATTCATTTCAATTCTCTACAGAGGATTGCCCTTCAACAAAAGTTTATTTTCAAGGGGTTCTCTGATAAAAACATTTATTACAATCTAAAAAGTAAATTTACAAGCTATTAATGAAATAAAACTATAAAACTCTATTTACAACATTCAAAACATTAGTTACAGTGATTTAAAAGCAAAGAAGAAGGAAATATATTTGCAAGAAATCAAACAAATTCCCTTCAAAAATGATAAATTAAAGATTAAATAATAAAACGAACCTCTGCGTTTCTTCCTGACTGATACTCTTCTTCTGCTCTTTAAACAAGATGTACAACCTGTGAAGCGTAGCAGCATGGAACTGGAGGTTTCCTGCTTTCCAAAACACAAGCGCCATCTTTTCATAATAATTCGCAAGGACATGAGGTTTTGGCGGCTTCTTTGACAACTGCATCAATCCATGGATATCTTCAATTGCTTTGTAGGCCTCCTGTTGGGGGAGAATGTACAGGCAAATGTTAGAGGACGAAATTTTATGGAACAACCAAGCCAATTCTTCCATTGAAGGATGTCAATACTGAGGGAAAATCATTGCTTACATTCTTAAAAGGTTATGTACATCTCAGCTGGAGCAAAAACTTTCTCTAAATAAATACAAGAGAATAGTAAAACACCACACAATCTAGGTGCCAATTAAGTAGTGTTCCTAGCTTTCATAAATTCTAAAGATTCTTTAAAAAGTATTATGATAGTTGAATATTTGCCCAGTTTTTGACAAATCTAATGGAGAACAAAGGTTCTAATACAGCTACTCCAGATAAGATATTAAGTAGCACTGCATTAGTTTTCACACATTTATAAGATTCTTATAAAAGTACTAGAAAGGTTGATGTTATGTTCAGTTTTTGACAAGCTCACGGGAGAAGGGAGGATTAGATAGAGTGCTTAATACAGTCTGAAGATGTCTGAAGATCGCACCAAGTGTGAAACTTATAAGTTACAACTTAAACTGTCACATTCTGCCACTAAGCTTAGTGCTTATTACATGTAGGTCCTCTTTAAGAATAAAACTGCTGCTTGCTTTTACACAGCTCTAAAAAGAATCATTCAATTTCTTTTAAACAGCCTACCTGCCAAAGCTCCATTTGTATTGCACTGTCAAGCTGTGATAACCGTGTCTCCAAATGCATCTGAAGACTTTCTGCATTGTTCAAGTTGATTGCATTTGGCTGTACTTGATATTTTTGAATTTGCAACAAATGATTGCGAATCTACCAAAGAATATAGCAACGTGATTTATGATGTGACTGGTCTCAGAAGACTATGGTGATGAGCCAGATTTAATTTTCAGGCATATATTCCTACCTCATTACACACAATATATTTGTTTCACTGATCAATAAATCATCAAATTAATGGTACCAGAAAAGGTCCTAGAACGTGATTACGATTTCAGTGTTAGTTTTATTTATTTCCTGTGAAAAGTAGATAGTGAGTGCAGCAATAATCTAGGAACATTTCATTCAAAATTCTGAGAAACTGGCAACATTCCCACATTTTGCTCATGCCTTGCAATTAATTTCAGTTTTCAATGCAACGAGCTTTCTCATTTTCTATCTAAACTGGGGTGTGAATCTATTAAAATATCTTGAAAGTCAAAAACATTAAAAAACAATACACTCAAAATTTTAGATTTCTTGAGTAAAATTATATATTAGGATACTTACATGATCGCAGAGCTTTCTGAATTCGGTTCTTCTGTTATATCTCAGACAGAATTTGAATGCTTTGGACAGAATGAGCAAAAATATGATGACAAGAAATTAAAATATCAAAATATAACACAAGTGTACAAAGGGACCGATGAAGTCAACTAACTATAATTCCTTTTCATTTCAAATTGAAGTTGGTATAAAAAATGCCTCTGCTGATTTCTGTGAAAAGCCTTGCATGTACCATATCTAAGTGTATTTACTTGTATGAGAGAAAGATATTCTGACAGGATAACAAATGTTGGTGTTATTACTGCTTGTTCTACTTAAAAAGACCATAGAAAGAAACAAATTTTGTTGCAATGCAAAAAGAATTAGAAATGTTGTTGGGCAGTACCTTGTTGAGCAGTATCTTGGTACAATCTTTCCACTTTGTTGTTATTCCTCAACAAATCCAAAACATTTCTGTATGCCTCCCACAGAAACTTGACCCATGGTGTAAGTAGCACCCTGTCTGTTCTATCCTGGGTGTCTTCAACACTGACACTGCTCAGGAGCAGCCTAGAAACAGAAAAGAGGTCAATACTTCACAGTTAAAAGTGATTAATCACTCATAAAATGTTCATTGAGAGATTATACCGTGCCATGGATTGGGTCCTGAAATCAAAGACATTTCTACAATCACCTAAAAAATAATGCTGTCTCAATTATTTGAGTTTTTTAGAGAAGATCTATCAATTTTTCCTTTGAAGGTAAATAATTTCTACTAATAATAACCTGCTGCTCTCCAGCCATGCAAAATATCACACACCCACTTTTGTGCTAAAACTAAATGCCATTCAATAAGGCTAAAAACCTCATCAGGTTTAAGGATAAAATATCAAATACAAGAATGATCTAGGACTAACTTATTTTTGACTTCACAATTTCAAAATTTGATTTGTCAAAACATTTGACTTGTCTGCTGAGAGTATTTAGAATTTGAAAGTAGAATCGAACTATAACCAGGCATGATCTCTGCAAACTAGTAAATTTGTGTTTTGCATTATGGTGACAGCCCCTAAAAGGACGAAAGGTGTATCAAAAGAGCTTGCAACCTTTCTAAGATGGGGAAAAGCGATGTCACTAGACATAATGTTGATGAATTTGTTGAATGCAAAAGAAAAGTCACACCCCACTTCAGGCATGGTTGACTTCAGGTGTGTAGTTGTTAGCACACCTGCTATGTTTTTCCCATGAAAGCCTGTAGAATGGTATTCTTGTTAACATTTGGCCCTTAGATAAGAGCTGATTGATTGATTGCAGGCACATCTGTACTTGCCCAATGAATAATCCTAGACTGAGAGGCACAATTTTGTACTTACAAATTGATTGCCAAAGGGGGGTGCTAACCTCATAAATGTAATGGGCGAGGGTTTGAGCCAGATATGCTATATCCCTAGTCTGGAACCTTAACCATTACACCAAAGAGGTAACAACCGAAAACCAATCAATAATTTTTAATTCATTGCGAGAGACACTGGAACATATAATGAGTGATTTTGTGACAACTTACCCTTCAGGGGTTTGCACTTGATCCAAGTCATCAACAATAACCTGTTCTCTTGACTGTTGCCTTGCATTTTCAGCAGTATCTTCTGCCAGCTTCAAGAAGTACCTGACAACATCTTCCAAAGAAACAATGTTTACTTGCTGGCAAATAAGCTTGTATTGATAGAGTCCTTCTTTGGCACTGACACTTCTTTTCAGCTCAACGCAAAGCTTGAGGTAGAGTTTTAGGATCGGCTCATGGATTTTCTGCCAATTTCTGTGCTTTTTACTTTTGATGACTTCATAGAGGACATCAAGCGCTGCCTCATTTGTTCCAACATCAACAAATTCTATTGATAAAGAAGAATGTAAAATGAAAGAAAACTTCAAAGTAGTGGTGCCACGGCCTCTTTTAACATACTGACAGGATGGGGAGTTGCATCTACCTGCCCCTTATCTATGTCCTATTGTATTTACATTTGAAACAATAGAAATATTGTCCCTTGTGACTAAGAAAACAATTGATTGCCCCCCAGTATTAGTCCCTTAAAACAGGCCCTAGTGTTACTTGCAATGTGCATTTTTTTTAGATCTACTTTCAGACTACTGGCTTGGTTAGAAAATGAAAAACAATTAGGGGCCATCAACATTTTGGCTTTGTCTTTCATCACAGCCCTTGGTCGTGATGGGGGGACAGGGTGCAACTAAAAACCTTGATAAATTGCTTTTTTACGATGAAACCCATTATGAATACCTTTCCCCATAATCAGGAAATCGAATGCAAAAGAAATCTCATCTAATCAAAATCAAGATAATTTAAAAAATTATGAGGAAAACAAAATTGTATCAAAATTGTTTATAATGTGCAAAATAGGCCTGTTGTATATATGACCTTCCTTGACCACATTTGACTAACACAAGACATAACAGGCCGTGATGGAGCAGGGGGGGGGGGTTAGGGAGATTCAACAATCACGACCAAAAGCTGTGATGAAAGACGAGACCTTAACTGCGATGGCCCCCTTAATTTCATAGTTAATGGACATTTAATAACCTTTTATTAACATACCCTTTTAATACTCATTCCATTAAAAAACCATAAATATCTAAGCTCTAACTTTATGAGAATTTTAGGACAAAAAGATGAAAATAAAAAACTTTGGAAGATCGAAAGATCGTCATATTAAACCAATTATGAATAATTAATTAAAATTAGAATATCCACCAGGATTGCTTTCTTTTAGTATTTATGATATAGCTTTCGAGATTGTTTTGTAGATCAATTTATCCAAAGCTATGGATTGTAATTAGAAAGTTACCATCGTTTAAAAATGTTAATCATAGGCCTATCCTCGTGGCTTTGAATGAACAGTTTTGTAGATAAAGAGGTTGGGGGATCCTCCTGCAAATATGCTGCGAAAATATCTTACAAGTAAGACTATTTTTGCTGTCTGTAAATCATGACTTCAGGGCGGCATAAGGAAAAGGCATGGTGCCTCAAAAAGTACCGGAAAAAAGATATTGGGTCAAATCTAGGTGCTACAGGTAAGGCCTAAGCTTAGCAGGCCAGACACCCAACGCATATCGCAGCAATTTTGTGACCAAAAGATAGCCACTTACCGTGAGCTCTTTTCAGCGCATTTTCTGGCTTCTGGAAATAAGTTGGCATGTTGAAATAACAAGCTTCTCCCCTTGTTTTGGGGGGAAATTCGAAGCAAAAATCTTTATTTTCTTCCCTTATCGAGAAAGAACGTGTTACATCAAAGTGGAGGTCTGGTGACTAATCAAATAGCAGGATTTCTCATGCCATGTGATCCTATGTCTTTTTCCTCCTTCGGAGGGGCTGCATCAAGGCTAATTCCCGGGCAGCAGGGGACCGTGTGGGCACTTTTTATATGGTATTGAAGGCATTTACCCGGGTAAAGTTGCTACCTTTATGAGTCGACCAACCAGGGAGGCCTGCAGCTTGAATCAATTGCCCCCCTCTTAGAAAAAACCGTAGTTCTTTTATTTTGTTATAGGCTTGCGCCCATATTTTATGACTATGACCCCTTCCCTCGAGGTAAACACTGTTCGGCCTAGATACCATCCATGCTGATTGATTTAGACCGAAATACATTCGTTTTCTCTTTCTGCATCAATTCAAGCTTAATTGTTGCGTTCAACTAAAAATAAATTAGCCTTGATGTTAAGGTTTTGCTGTTCACATATATAGTCGAATTGCAAAATTCTCAGCAGTATTGGAATACCTCCCATTGGGTTTGGGGTAACCCCATGGGAACTAACTTTTGAATAAATGATTCAGTTGAATTACAATTATTTTTAAACAACATGGGTCGCTAATTTTGAGCAAATTTTCATGAGAGTTAATTAATATATAAACAAAGAGACACTCTATCAAAGCGAATCGTGTATTTTCATTAAAAGATCAACGCTAAATTCTTCTGAATCATTCTAATAAAATCATTCTAATATTTTTCGGATCAATTACAAATAAAATTACATACCTAAAATTACATCCTAAAACACTCTGTAGTAGAATAATTCTGTGGCTAAGGGCAAGCACATTCCTAAAAACAATTTCTATGGCTGTAACCGCTAGAAAAATGTAACCAGCTATGCAGTTAACTGCAAAAATTAAGAGTAAAGCATGGATCAAAACATCCGGCTACCTAAGAAACCTTCATCCATACTTCCGAAAATGATGAATATAAGAAAGAATGCAAATTGATTGGAACATTAGACAAAACAACAAATAGCTATATTTCGCCCCGGAATAGAGGGCTTTTTCAGATAATTCTTCCCTCTTAAATAAAATGCGTTATAAACATCAGGGCCTTTTCCTAAAATCGAATCCTTCTATTGAGAGGCACGCCCTACGGCCTAATTGTAGCCCAACAGGTTACCATCGAATCAACATGACTAAAAATGCATAAATCATTAGAACATTGATTTAAAATTGGTAAAACTGAGTAACTCGAATGTTCGTATCCTTATTTGTGAAGCCAAACATGATCTCTTACGACATTGTCTTTATTGCGTATCCACTCATAAAGAAGAGATGATGAATTGGCGACTGTCACACGTCCATAACCATAATTGACTTCATGGTACAGTGACCAGTCCTTCTTCAAATAGCTGGTACCATCCAGGTCCATGCCAGCACTTCCAACGACTATGTGGACGATGCCATCATCTCTGCATTCTTGCTTGTACAAGGCACATGTCCGCTCGTAGCTGTGGTAATGAGCCCAAAATGCCATGTCAACATGGTATTTGTATAAGAGGTCCTCAAACCCTCTTTGCATGCCAAGGGATACTTTGTAATCACCTGTTGATGGTAAAAGATTTGGATGAATTTTGGATACTGCAAAATCTCAAAAAAAGAGAAAACAGTGCGTGTATACACGGGCGGAGAACCATTCAGATGTTAATTATTCCACCACAACAATTCTGAAAATATGGTAACGCTTTTAGGATATCTGTTTATCGCTTTTAAGATTGGCTAACAATATCTAGCGAAAAACGGTAAACGGCAAAAAAAGCGAAATAAAAAAATAGCGGAATACCCCCAACCCTAACCCTATCCCTAACCATATATCTCTATTTCACTATTTCGCTGGAGACGTATTTTGCTAAATACCAATAGCCTTTACAATACATGCACAAAATTATGGCTTGTTTGCAAATTGGGTTGGTCTTCACATGCATACTGCACAGAGCTAGGGTCAAGCAGTACCACAGATTTGACTGCTCTCCAGAGCATATACAAATAATGAATTAAAGCCCTGCATTGATGAAGAAAAACACCTACCTTGTATATTTGCACTGCAGTACATTGCACGATGGCCTCCAATCATCACCCAAGGTGTCTTCCTGTGATCCACGCTCTTCAAATCATTCTCCAACCATTGATACTGCCTGCTGCCTGGGTTATAGTCATGTTCAGTGCTCATCATAATCATGTGAACCATTCCGTAATCATAACTGTACCACCAAACATGGTTCCCATTATCTGGCATGTGGAACCTATTGTACATTGGCACACCGCATTCTCCACCAGAATCTCCACCATAATTGCCCCAAGATGGATGGAACCCTTCTCCCGGTGCTCCACTTGGGTCCTTTTCACCGCCAATATTGTGGTCCTGCTCATGGTTGCCAATGCCAACCATATATGGCACAATGGTTGAGTATGGCTCAATGATAGCATGCCATTGGTCCCAAATGTATGCCTATTGATATTGAAAATGAGACATTGATAGGAAAACACTTTTGCAATTGACTGCAAAACAATAGACCAGTAGTTTAAAGAAGGTATAATATCCTTTCTTAGAACAACTAGAATCAATTTTCAATGACTTACCTGCCCCCTTGCATATGAAATATCACCATTATGAAATATGAACTTGATATCATTTTTGTGATATTCTTGTAGCATTAGCTTAGCTGTCTGGTCAGCTCTTGGAAATGTAGACACTCCCATGTCACCATATACAATAAATTTAAATGGTTCTTCTGATCCATATTGAAATGATGTTGTGAAATTTAATACTGGACTCATAGCCTGAGATGAAATAAAAAATAATAATAACAATCATTATAAAATACAGAAAATTATACAAGGTAGAAATGTTCAAACCACAGGCCCTGAATGCCAAAAAATGGCACAATTTTGAACCTAGGCCTCATATAAATACCTGTAATCTTGCATCAAGGACAGCTAAAGTTGCATTTCTACCAAGAGTGAAAACTTTAGATAAAACTAACCCCCTTTGTTCCATATGAGTAGAAATATCTTGTCTTTGGCTTCAAATTTGTCAGCAAGACATCATACATATATCCTGGATCTCTAAAACCACTTGTATTTGCATATGGACCACACATATCACTTGCTTTGTATGTCCATGATTCACCAGTTGCTTGCAAATCCAAATGGTCTTTTGATTCTCCATATTTTACTACATGATTGTCAGCTGTGTGGAAATAATTTGAAAGGTGAGTGGTGAAGGCAGGGGCAGTCAAGTTCTAGATAATTCTTGACGCAAATTCTTTACACAGTTGGGTTAAGCAGTCCACATTGATCCAAAAATATATTTAACAAGGCCCCCTGGCAACAGGGGGGCCAAACATATTTGTCAAGACTTAAATGTGGTCCGACCATAGCCCGCCATCCCAGACCTTGTTGAGAGCAGATATTTACAAATAGACAAGGATTTTTGTCAAAACTCTACAAAAAAGCTTAAAGCATTAAGTAAAGAAAAGCTCCAAGGACACATATCTACAATAATGAAATGGAAAGAAATACAGAAAACCCAAAAAGTGCAATTTGTAACAAAAAGTCAATATTTAAAAAGAAACTAGGACCTCTAAAACTGTAGTACAGAAACACCCTGTCCAAATATAAAAAAACTCTCATGCTTCTTTTTATTCAATGACGTTATTTAAATAAAACTTAGAGATTCATCATGGCTCAGAACAGAACTAATAAAGATACCTACACTTCTTCCATAATGTGCTGATGCTAGGAAAAGAAAGAGAGTCCAAGCAAAAAATTCCTAATTTAAATAACATTGAATTCTTAATAGCCTTACACTTTGCTGCCGTCCACATAACCCTCATTTCTGAAGCTTTTCCTGTCAATGCAAGTCTCCCTTGTAATGGTGCATCTCCTCCAAATTCGAAGCCAATTTTGTTACTTCTTGCAACAAGCTTGCTCGAATCTCGTTCATTTCTGAAATACCTGAATTGGCAATCATTTCTCAAATTGAAAAGATGGACATTATGGCTGCCAAAACCATATTTCCATGTTGGACTTTCATCGACAAAAAAGTGATCCAGTTGATTTTGAATTTTGTCACCATGAGGACACACCAAAGCAATCCAATCTTTGGCATTTGGATTTTCAACACCTCTCCATGAAACAGTCACAATTTCCCCATTTTTAACGATAAACGGCTTGACTTTAAGGACAGCATTTCCTAGATCATGCTTCGATATTTCTTCGACAATTGGAAGATTGATTTCTTGACCATATTTTGGTGAATTTCTGCTGATAAGATGACCATTTCCGTCTAGTCTTCTGAAATACGTTGGTACTGTGTGGGCATGTTTCGTGTTTTTCATTTCATCTTGATGCTCTGATGGCCTAGGCAAGGCATAAACCAAAGTGCCTACTGTCAAAATTTGAAAAAGGAGTACCCTCGACATCTTCCCAAAGCAATCAGGTAGAGGTTTGTTATGCCTATCGCTGCGTCATTGCATAACAAATACGAAGTGAGATCTTGTGACTACCAGGTGAAAGATTTTCCTGCGAAGATATTTTCCTAAGCAACGCCGGAAGACCGGATAACCATTGTTTGCAAATTTAGCGTACAATAGATTAAACAATAGCATTATTGTTCGTGTTGTTTCGTGTAGCAGGAACAAACAAAACTTGACATAAAACAAGTGAAATGACAAGGACAAAAGACATGTGTATGATGGAAGGGGCACAGGAACATTTTGAGACATGGAGGGAGGGCACAACGCACACAAAGGATTATTGTTTTGTACTATAGGGGCATCTAATCTGGGGCAATTTCACGATAAAAGGGGCGTATACACGATAAAAATGGGCACTTTCCCGATGACATGGGCACTTTCACGACAAAATGGACACTTGTCACGATAAAAAGACAATTTTATGATAAAAGGGGGCAGAGAAAAGAGAGCACACTAGCTGTGGCTGAAAAGAATGGGGGTCAAGTACCCCCAGGCCCCCGATTCCTTCGCCACTGATGATAAATGTGGGTAAGAATGCAAATTGATTGGAACAAAAGACAAAACAACAAAATCAGTGCATTCTATCTAACTAATATTTCGCCCCGAAATACAGGGCTTTTCTTGGCCTAAAATAAAACATTTAGGGCTTAAAACTGACCTGTTGCTTTGAGAGGCGCGCCCTCCGGCCTAATAAGTACCTAGCCCAACAGATTAGCATCGAATCGAGATGATCAAAAACAGATAAATCATAAGAAAATTGAGCTTAAAGTGTTAAAAATGAGTAAATTTAATGTTTATATCTTTTTTTTGAAGCCAAACATGATCTCTTACGACATTGTCTTTATTTCGTATCCACTCATAAAGAAGAGATGATGAATTGGCGACTGTCACACGCCCATAGCCATAATTAACTTCATGGTACAGTGACCAGTCCTTCTTCAAATGGCTGTGACCATCCAGGGTCATCCCAGCAGTTCCAACGACTATGTGGACGATGCCAACGTCTCTGCATTCTTGCTTGTACAAGGCACATGTTCGCTCGTAGCTGTGGTAATGAGCCCAGAACGCCATGTCAACACGGTATTTGTATAAGAGGTCCTCGAACCCCCTTTGCATGCCAAGGGAAACTTTGTAATCGCCTGTTAACGGTAAAAAAAATTATTGAAGAAAATTGCGGGTGCTGCAAAGTCCAAGACATGATAGAAATAGATATTAATTAAGGCATAAAAGGCAGTAGCTAGATAAAAAAGCTAATTAAGACCTACTTTACACTGACATGAATAAAAATTATAAATAATAATTAAGAAAAAATTTAGCGATTTCATCATCACAGATTGCCTTGAAGTGCAATTATTCTAAAGAACTTGACAAAACCTAACTTAATGGCCCTTTATCAAAAAAATATAACTCTAACTTTAATATATTTGCACAAAGGCCCTTGAGGAATGGATCTGATCATGATTTGTGATTTCTCAGCTTTTGAATCTAATTGTTTGACATTTTTCCATTGTAATAATGAGGAAGCAGACTCTGGTGACACCCGTTTATCGTACTTTGTAAGGAAAATTGCAGCTTCAGGGACGATTGCAAAACTGACTTGATTCCTTCAAAAAGAAAACTTCATGCATAAGACAGGGCCTGGGATGGGCCTGTCCTATGAGATCAGTGGACCTAGCTTTGTCTCAATGTTGGCTTTACTCTCAATGGCCGTACTAGCTTTGTCCCAAAACTGTATTTTTCTTCCGTTAACTAACTTTGATCTATTAAAATATATGTACTAAAACCTCGTTTTTATTTACTAATTAAAGCCTTGATGAGCGGTTTGTCCCATAATCTTGGCTTGTTTGCAGATCAGGTAGGTCTATTTAACCTATTGCATAAACTTAGGCCCAGGAATATCTAGGATTTGACTGCCCTTGCAGGGCAAAATACAAATACTGAACCAAAGCTCTGCATGGAAGAAGGGAATTTCAAACCTACTTTGTACGTTTGCACTACAGTACATTGCACGATGACCTCCGATCAAAACCCATGGAGTTATTTTGCGATCCACGCTCTTCAAATCGTTCTCCAACCACTTATATTGTCTGCTGCCTGGGTTATAGTCATGTTCAGTGCTCATCATGATCATGTGAACCATTCCGTAATCATAACTGTACCACCAAACATGGTTCCCATTATCTGGCATGTGGAACCTATTGTACATTGGTACACCACATTCTCCACCAGAATCATCACGATAATTGCCCCAAGATGGATGGAACCCTTGTCCCGGAGCTCCACTTGGGTCCTTTTCGCCACCAACTGTGTGGTCCTGCTCGTGGTTGCCAATGCCAACCATATATGGCACAATGGTTGAGTATGGCTCAATGATAGCATGCCATTGGTCCCAAATGTACGCCTATTGATATTGAATATGAGCCTCTTTTAGAATTATACTTTTGAAAGTTATACATTCTTAAAAAAAGAGAATAATGTGACCAGTGAAGCAAAGAACAAAAAAGCAGGCTGCCTACTGGATTCTGGTATAATGCTTGTGACGATGTATGTAAATTATGAATATAAAGAACAGTATAGGGCAGCAGCAGGATGAAGCAAATATGAAATAACAATATTTACATACAATTACTTTGTCCGGGCCTACAGAACTTCTCCATAGAATAGTTTAAATTATATCAATTGACCCTTTAAACTAGCCCCATCTTCAAAAATGCCCCTTACTTTCAAAAGGATTAGATTTTCAACAAAATATGTAAACAGCGATGCCTGCTAGTTAGGATTCAGTATATCCCTGCGATCTTGGAATACTAGATTTCAGTTTGAGATTCAACCTCAGAGATATGACACAGGAGCACTCCAGTTGCTTCGCTTCGGCTGTAGCAACATGCGTGCGCATAAAAAAACATTTTTACTTCTTGCTATCCTTGCTTAGAACAATTAGCATAAATTTTCAAAGACTCACCATCCCCCTAGCATATGAAATATCACCATTATGAAATATGAACTTGATATCATGTTTGTGATATTCTTGTAGCATTAGCTTAGCTGTCTGGTCAGCTCTTGGAAATGTAGACACTCCCATGTCACCATATACAATAAATTTAAATGGTTCTTCTGATCCATATTGAAATGACGTTGTGAAATTTAACACAGGACTCATTGCCTGAAATAAAAGGAATGAATGTTAGTTAAATACATTGTCAAGCAAATGATCAGTATTATTGCTGTAATCCTGGTACGGCCGTAGCTACAATGGGGCGAGGGGGTGTGACACCCCCGGGGAAAATATTGTATTTCAAAAGGAAGGCGTTTGTGACCATTGAGGAGCATTTTTCGTTGGCAAATTTTACAAACTTGTCGGCAAATAATGGATTGTACGCCTATTTTGCCGCCAAAAATCATCGTAGATATCCTCCCCCCCCCCCTGAAACTGGACATGTAACGACGGCCCTGAATCTTCATACTGAAAATACTGATAATAATGATGACACTTGTTACAATTCTCAAGATAACGATGATTGGCATGATTCTCAGTAATCGCTACTATCATCACTAATCAATCATCGTTAACCATTAATGATCAATCAATTATCATGGTTGTCCTCATCATTATCATCACAATCATCATCTTTAGGGGTGCTCTTCTAAAAAGGAAAGGGTACAGGGATGCATAAGACAGTGATGCAGCTTTTGACCACACCAATTATTGCAATAACTTCAAGGGTATCATTCTGTCAAGTACTCTTAGTGTGTATTTGAGCAGCAGCTTGAATACTATGCAGGTAGTGCCCTGACCACACCCATTATTGCAATAACTTCAAGGGTATCATTCTGTCAAGTACTCATACTGTGTATTTGAGCAGCAGCTTGAATACTATGCAGGTAGTGCCCTGACCACACCCATTATTGCAATAACTTCAAGGGTATTATTCTGTCAAGTACTCATACTGTGTATTTGAGCAGCAGCTTGAATACTGTAGAGGTAGTGCCCTGACCACACCCATTATTGCAATAACTTCAAGGGTATCATTCTGTCAAGTACTCATACTGTGTATTTGAGCAGCAGCTTGAATACTGTAGAGGTAGTGCCCTGACCACACCCATTATTGCAATAACTTCAAGGGTATTATTCTGTCAAGTACTCATACTGTGTATTTGAGCAGCAGCTTGAATACTGTAGAGGTAGTGCCCTGACCACACCCATTATTGCAATAACTTCAAGGGTATTATTCTGTCAAGTACTCATACTGTGTATTTGAGCAGCAGCTTGAATACTATGCAGGTAGTGCCCTGACCACACCCATTATTGCAATAACTTCAAGGGTATCATTCTGTCAAGTACTCATACTGTGTATTTGAGCAGCAGCTTGAATACTGTAGAGGTAGTGCCCTGACCACACCCATTATTGCAATAACTTCAAGGGTATCATTCTGTCAAGTACTCATACTGTGTATTTGAGCAGCAGCTTGAATACTGTAGAGGTAGTGCCCTGACCACACCCATTATTGCAATAACTTCAAGGGTATCATTCTGTCAAGTACTCATACTGTGTATTTGAGCAGCAGCTTGAATACTGTAGAGGTAGTGCCCTGACCACACCCATTATTGCAATAACTTCAAGGGTATCATTCTGTCAAGTACTCATACTGTGTATTTGAGCAGCAGCTTGAATACTGTAGAGGTAGTGCCCTGACCACACCCATTATTGCAATAACTTCAAGGGTATCATTCTGTCAAGTACTCATACTGTGTATTTGAGCAGCAGCTTGAATACTGTAGAGGAAGTGCCCTGACCACACCCATTATTGCAATAACTTCAAGGGTATCATTCTGTCAAGTACTCATACTGTGTATTTGAGCAGCAGCTTGAATACTGTAGAGGTAGTGCCCTGACCACACCCATTATTGCAATAACTTCAAGGTTATCATTCTGTCAAGTACTCATACTGTGTATTTGAGCAGCAGCTTGAATACTATGCAGGTAGTGCCCTTCGCCCCCCTGGTTTTCAACGCCACTGTGAGTTATTCACAACTCTAGTGGATAAGCTCAATTATACCATGTATGTATATGTGTATGTGATCATTATCAAATATGATATATTGATACAAGCAAGGCATTCCAAAACAACAAGCTTTGCATGCCACAAAATTTGAAGGCACAAACAGATATTACAATCTCGGACTTTTCCTTGTAGTATCAATAGTTCAAAATATCTGTTCTTGTGCCTGGGTCATCTTGGTCTCCGCTGAAAAGCCGCTTTTACCACGGGTTAATGCCCTCGAAGGAATGTCCCTTTGCATAAAACTTACCCCTTTTGTTCCATATGAGTAGAAATATCTTGTCTTTGGCTTCAAATCTGTCAGCAAGACATCATACATGTATCCTGGATCTCTAAAACCACTTGTATTTGCATATGGACCACACATATCACTTGCTTTGTATGTCCATGATTCACCAGTTGCTTGCATATCCAAATGGTCTTTTGACTCTCCATATTTCACTACATGATTGTCAGCTGTGTGGAAATAATTGGAAAGATAAGAATTGGTGAAGGACAGGGGCAGTCAAGTAATTTCCTAACCCTACCTTACCCTACAAAGCAGACAAGCCAGATCTAAACAGATATCTAGCTTGGCCCCTGACAAAATAGGGAGACCGCTCTTGGATGGTTAAAATTCACCATGGAATTCTTCTGCATTCGTCGTTAATGAAAAAGTCGGTTTCTTGAAGCTGTCTATGATGTGTTATAAGCAGATGCCAGCCTTTTGCAATCTGATAATTGTGGTTTGCAAACCAAAATGCGTGTGTAGTTATGTAGACTTGCCGGATAGTACTCCAGCAATTACTTTTTAGGAGATGTTTTGGGTTTTTCATCGAGCTTTCTTTTTTTTGTGTCATCATACTGTTGGCCAACTTCCGTAAATAAACGTCTGGTACCAATGGCATGTGCACTTCCTTGAATTCACCTTCACTGGCTGTAAATTTTGTGAAGGATGTAAAGCTTCCTCTAATGCAGTCGTCAAACTGAAACCTATTTTCCTTGAAATTTCGCAAAGAAACGAGGACCTCTTTCCGTAAAGCAGAAAATGTTCTTCCTTAAGAAATGAAAAAATCTGTGCGTTGATCCTTTCGTTTTTTCCCCACAGTTGAGCTTTGCAAAAAGGTACAATTTTCTCTTGCAACAAAGGCTTCTTCCCAGTCTTCGAGCAAATGCTGTTGCTGCAATTAGTCTAACTTACTGACGAATTTTTGCGTCTCGAGAGCAATGTCAACAATCGTCAGATCATCGGCTTGTATCGTTTTCTGGAAGCATTTTAAACGAAAAAGAACATCACCAAGAGACAACACAGTAGCAGCAAATTGGTCTTGGTGGACAGCGGCTTCTCAAACCCTGTGTCGATAATCTGGCAATTCACAAAAAGCTATGAATGCCCTCCATGAAAGGGGTATGGAGTCAACAAGCCAGTAAATTTGGACTAACGGAGTTCAAAATACTTGTGAAACCGTTGAAATGGGAGACCTTTGCTTTCTGCCCGCTCTTCAAACGCTGCTGTTCTTGCTGCAGGTTGATGAAAATGTGACGGTGCTCCCACTATCTTCCGGATAATAGCATCATCCTCGGCTACTTCTCTGCAACTGCAAAGATCTGCAAGACAAGCTAATGCTGATGAAGCATAAATTGACTTCAACATAGGGATGTGCAATTCTTTCATCTTCAATTAATTTCCATAAGTGCTGACCAATATTTCTGTTTTCTCAATCTGTTGTCAAAAAGTTTTGGAAGCCATTGTATCTTCTGTTCCCTCTTTCAATAATTCCAAATCTCTCTGTGCACCTTAGCCTGTAACAAACCAAAGACCGACATAATTCGAAGACTCTTTTTCATCTCTATCCATGGTTTTGACAAGCATTAACTCGTTGTCTTAATGCTTGCAATTCATTAATGCATCACAACGAAATGAAGGAGCAAGGTAATCTTTAACTTTCTCTTTAAAGGAAAAAAGGACAGCGGCTACTATCGCATACCACAAAATATAAACTTGGCATCACTTCTAACAAGCTCCAGGTGACTTTTAAGTGTGATGCAAATTATACTGTGAAATCAAATCAAATCTTTCTGCAATCCAGGGATGTAGCCAGGGGGAGCCATGGGAGTCACCCCCCCCCCCCCATTTTGAAAGCGAAAAAAGCTATTATTGTTTCTTTACCATTTGAGCACTAACAACAGCAAAATAGTTAAAACACATGATCCACCGCCACTACGCCGTTCCCAAAACCACCACATTCTCCGATTCACAGTCTCCACCTCGAATTCATTCAGAATAATTTTAAATTGAAACTGCCAAAATTGGCTCCTCCCTGCTAACCTCCTGGTTACGTCAGAAGCAACTGCTCTTGATGGCCAGGAAAAAGCTGATACAAACAAGTGCTTAGCATCGATATATGCTTGTATGATTAATCCTCCTATTCTATCAGCGAATTGTTTTTTGCGTATTGGAGACTGGGTATAGAGGAGCAGTTTCTGTCTTTTCTGCAGTGGAAAGAAGCTTTAGTCACCTTGCTTTTACTTGTTCTTTGTTTCCTTCACTTTCCAGATGACAACTGAGAGTGCAAAAGCGGCTCCCTGTTCCCCTCATGGTACAAATCGCTGGCACTCGAATTTGATAGCAGAATTTGTTCATAAAACTCACATTTTCAAAGCATACTCGACATCGTATTCTTATGGGGATGGGCTGGGGGCATAGCACTCCCCCAGGGACCACAAATTACTATTTCGTCGGAAATTTGACCTGATTTAAACAATAAGCTCTTGTTCATTAAACAATGGATCAATGTTTTGCAGTCAATTGTCAGAAATGTTTTCGGAAATTTGACTTGATTTAAACAATAAGCTCTTGTTCATCAAACAATGGATCAATTGTTTTGCAGTCAATTGTCGCAAATTTTGTCGGAAATTGTCTGGAATTTTTACCTTCTTGCCCCCCCCCCTGTTCGAATATGGCTGGATTCGGCCCTGCATGTGACAGAAGCAGATTCAATACATTGGTCTCCTTTTTTCTATTCAATTGTCTCATGCAAGTACATGGAATCATCTGTTGCTTTTTCGGAGACAGTTTTCTTGTCTTATTGCGTTCTTATTGCAACGAGCTGTAAACCATTATCAGGGCCGAATCCAGGCATCTCCGAACAGGGAGGGGGGCAAGAAAGACAAACTTTCCGAAAATTGACGGTAAAACAATAGACCCATTTTTTACAGAACAATAGCCTTTCGCTTAATCTATTGTTTAAATTAGGACATATTTCCGACGAAATGGCTTTCTGTAGTCCTTGAGAGGGCGCTCGGTCCCCCCCCCCTAGCCCAAACATTGGCTTCAGCCTTCCATTATCTTCCTGAACAGAATTACACACTGTGCATTGCGAACATAATTCCTGGTGTTTTTAAAGCAATAATCGGACAATTGTTCTTGCAAGAGTGCGATGAATGTTTGTGCAATGAATGATGAATTCTTAGAATAAAGTATTCCTTTAGTTTTGGGTGATTGTATTGGTGCCAGTAAACATCAGAGAGTGAAAACTACGAAAGAATTATGTTCGCAACAGATGGATGGCCTTACATTTTGCTGCCGTCCACATGACCCTCATTTCTGAAGCTTTTCCTGTCAATGCAAGTCTCCCTTGTAATGGTGCATCTCCTCCAAATTCGAAGCCAATTTTGTTACTCCTTGCAACAAGCTTGCTCGAATCTCGTTCATTTCTGAAATACCTGAATTGGCAATCATTTCTCAAATTGAAAAGATGGACATTATGGCTGCCAAAACCATATTTCCATGTTGGACTTTCATCGACAAAAAAGTGATCCAGTTGATTTTGAATTTTGTCACCATGAGGACACACCAAAGCAATCCAATCTTTGGCATTTGGATTTTCAACACCTCTCCATGAAACAGTCACAATTTCCCCATTTTTAACGATAAACGGCTTGACTTTAAGGACAGCATTTCCTAGATCATGCTTCGATATTTCTTCGACAATTGGAAGATTGATTTCTTGACCATATTTTGGTGAATTTCTGCTGATAAGATGGCCATTTCCGTCTAGTCTTCTGAAATACGTTGGTACTGTGTGGGCATGTTTCGTGTTTTTCATTTCATCTTGATGCTCTGATGGCCTAGGCAAGGCATAAACCAAAGTGCCTACTGTCAAAATTTGAAAAAGGAGTACCCTCGACATCTTCCCAAAGCAATCAGGTAGAAGTTTGTTATGCCTATCGCTGCGTCATTGCATAACAAATACGAAGTGAGATCTTGTGACTACCATGTGAAAGATTTTCCTGCGAAGATGTTTTCCTAAGCAACGCCGGAAGACCGGATAACCATTGTTTGCAAATTTAGCGTACAATAGATTAAACAATAGCATCATTGTTCGTGCTGTTTCGTGTAGCAGGAACAAACAAAACTTGACATAAAACAAGTGAAATGACATGTAAAGACAAAGACGGGACAAGAGACCCGTTGATAACAGGGGTGTAGGAACATTTGATAAATTGGGGGGGGGAGCACAGCTGAAAGGGGGCATCGTTGTCTACAACAGGGGCATCTAATCTGCGGCAATTTCACGACAAAAGGGGCATTTTCACAATAAGAAAGGACATGTTTTATAATGAAAGGGGGCAGAGAAATGATCGAGGGAACACCGGTTGTGGTTGCAAAGAGTTGGGGAAGGGCACGTTTTTCCAGGGTCCCCCATTCCTACCCAGGCCGAATCCAGCCATCCCTGAACAGGGGGGGGGGGGCAAGAGATACAAAATTTTCAACAATTACCACAAAGTTTCCGACAGTTGAATGCAAACAATAGAGTCATTGTATGTTGATTCCATTGTTTAAATAAGACCAAATTTCTGACCAACTGGCCATTTATAGTCGTTGGGGGCACTCTTACCTTAGTCCCCCTAATGGCTTCAGCCCTGTCCCTACCCCACTGTTCATAAATATGGGAAAGAATGCAAATTGATTGGAACAGAAGACAAAACAACAAAATCAATGATTTTTACTTAATATTTCGCTCTGAAATACAGGGCTTTTTTGGTCTAAAATAAAACGAGTTATGAACATCTAGGGCTTAAAATTGAACAGTTGTTTTGAGAGGCACGCCCTACGGCCTAATAAATACCCAGACCAACAGCCCGTTGTGGCCACTCCTGGTTAAAAGTGTGAGCATGCTTGTCCAGGAATGTTCTGAAGGTACCCTTTTCTCTGAGATTATAAGTATAAAAAAGACCCTCTTCTCTGATATGTTTGGTACTGAGCAACCCTTTTCTCTGAGAAATAACTATTTATCTGGTTACTACAGCATTTTAAAGCACCCATTTTGCTTGATTTCCAGATGTATTGGAAAATACCCCCTTTTTCTGGTTTCTCCGTCCTCGGATTTTGCAGAGAATTTACCCCTTTCTCAGAGATTTCCCGGACAAGCATGTTTACACTTTTACCTGGGAGTGGCGACACCGGGACCAACAGGTTAGCAGCGAATCAAGATGAATAAAACAGATTAAGCATTAGAATATTGATCTTAAAGTGTTAGCAACGAGTATCTCGAATCCAGATTGCAAAGTATGGCCGATCTTCACAAGATATTGGGTGCGCTAACAGTCCCACATCTCAGGTGCGGGTGCGCTTAAACCGCACAAAAGTCGTAAGGTGAGCCACTACACTGTGGGTACTACTGTACAAACATAAAAACTTCAAAATCTTAGGGGCGCCCAGGTGCACTATCTTAGGCATTTAAGAACTATCTTGGGTGCGCCATTGCCATACTCTGCACTCTGATATCGAATTTTCGTATCTTTATTTTTGAAGCCAAACATGATCTTTTACGACATTGTCTTTATTTCGTATCCACTCATAAAGAAGAGATGATGAATTGGCGACTGTCACACGTCCATAGCCATAATTAACTTCATGGTATAGTGACCAGTCCTTCTTCAAATAGCTGGTACCATCCAGGGTCATCCCAGCACTTCCAACGACTATGTGGACGACGCCATCATCTCTGCATTCTTGCTTGTACAAGGCACATGTCCGCTCGTAGCTGTGGTAATGAGCCCAGAACGCCATGTCAACATGGTATTTGTATAAGAGGTCCTCAAACCCTCTTTGCATGCCAAGGGATACTTTGTAATCGCCTGTTAAAGGTAAAAGATTATTAAATATCACTTCGTGGAGGCTGTTGCCGCCGCTAAGTACATGAAAATAAATCATTTATTCAGGCTAAAAAGCACGTAAAAAGCCAAGTAAGACATACATTAATGGTAATAAGTGCATGGAAATTAATAAGGAAAAATCAAAAGCTATCTAACACTGGAAAACAGTATGTTTGCGACGTTTCCACACTAAGACTATTTTCCCTTCATGTTATAGTCAAGGAAAACCTGGTCTCTGGGCATAACTGCAACAAAAATAGCTGTGTCATCTATTTGGCGAGGTCTTACGTGTCCATTTTTAATCAATATTCAAGTCTTAATAACACATGTTATAACTAGAATGATTGAGTTTAGAGGGGAAGGTACATCAAACTGCTGAGAAACTGAGCACGTCTCATACTTAAGTGGACATAGTCCATCAAACGTTTTTAAGAAATTTGTTTAAGATTGCCATTATCACAGATTGCCTTGAAGTGCAATTATTGTAAACAACTTGACAAAGCCTAACTTGATAGCATTTTATCAACAAAATATAGCCTTACTAACGACTAACCAGTCATATACTTTCAGAAATTTGCAAAAAGGACCTTGAGAATTTGGCTTGATCTTTTTTTGTGATTTCTCAGCATTTGAGTTCAATTTTTGACATTTTTTCTAATGTAGCTAAGCAATGAGGAACCAGGTCTCTAGTGACTTCACTTCAAAGGCTATACTGGCTTTGTTCCAAAAACAAATTTTTATATATTTGGCTAAATTTGTCTTTTCAAGTAGGCAAAAGATACCTAGTGAAAAACAGGCGCGGATCCAGAAAGTATGGTGACCGGATTTTTTTGGGGTTTTCCTGAAAATTTTTTGGACCACGCCAATTTTCCGTTTGGGCGACGCCCTTTTTCTTTATGAAGTGCCCTTCTTCGTGTGGTCACAGCTTTATTCACTATATAAAGTGTGAAAAGTTGGTGGGATAAAATCAGCGTCAAGTCTGCGTTGTTTCAGATCGTTCCCTTTCAACAAACTTTAGGATATCTCTCATCTCCATCCTCCTGGGGTATTGCAAAGCATACAAAATTGAATTTGTTTGCAATTAGCATTTTATAAAGACTGTCTAAAAATTTTATTGTGTTTTACTTGGCCCAGAAAGGTTATTGGATGGAGGGAGAAAGAGAATTTTGATAGGAAATTATTACACCCTTGGACTTGGGCTATAAATTAAATTAGGCCCATACCTTTTAGCTGTAAGAGACACTTGGTGAGATCATTCTCTAGGACTGCTAGCTAAGCCTGTACACTTTTTTGCCTCCCTCCAAAATTAGGTCAAAAACTGTTTCTCTGTTTCTCTTTTCCACAACTTCTAATGTCCGATGCAAGATAGCCTTTTTTCACCCTCCAAAGGGATCGCCTATCATACAGCACTGTCAAGCAGTTATGAGCAGTGTTATGAGTATTGCGCAACTTAATCGGGTTTCCGACTTCTTCTGACTGGTTTCCGACTTTTGAGACAGGTTTCAGACTCCCTTACGACACAGAGAACAATGGAGTGACCGGTTTCGGACTTGTCGATGAGAGGTTTCAGACTTTTTCTGAAGAGATGTAATAGTGCAATCCAACAGATAATGAAGCAAATAGATAAATTTTCCATTGTTCAAGAGAAAACTAATCTCATCCGACTCCTTTTGTTTTCGTGTAACAAGCGAAAGGGCAAAACAATAGTTAGTTGGCAGGGTGTCGTTCAACAGGAAATCAGATATCTGCTTCCCCGTTGACAGTATGTCGTTGGAGAGAAGAATGCTACATACATTTAAGGACAGGAGGTCTACTTCTAAAATTATCTGACCGGGTTTTTGAAACCTCTAAACCCGGTCTGGATCCGCTCCTGGAAAAATGGTAAACCAAGACTAACCCTTATCCAAAGGCTAAATCTCTCTTTAGCTATTTCGCCAGGGAAGTATTTTGCTAAATATCAATAGCCTTTCCAATACATTATAGAATCATGACTTATATGCAAATTCGGTTGGTCTTCTCAAGCAAAGAGTTCTCCAGCTGTACCATAGACTTGACTGCCCTCCAGAGCAAGTACAAATAATGAATTAAAGCCCTGCATTGATGAAGAAAAACACCTACCTTGTATGTTTGCACTGCAGTACATTGCACGATGGCCTCCAATCATCACCCAAGGTGTCTTCCTGCGATCCACGCTCTTCAAATCATTCTCCAACCATTGATACTGCCTGCTGCCTGGGTTATAGTCATGTTCAGTGCTCATCATGATCATGTGAACCATTCCGTAATCATAACTGTACCACCAAACATGGTTCCCATTATCTGGCATGTGGAACCTATTGTACATTGGCACACCGCATTCTCCACCAGAATCTCCACCATAATTGCCCCAAGATGGATGGAACCCTTGTCCCGGTGCTCCACTTGGGTCCTTTTTGCCACCAACCTTGTGGTCCTGCTCATGGTTGCCAATGCCAACCATATATGGCACAATGGTTGAGTATGGCTCAATGATAGCATGCCATTGGTCCCAAATATATGCCTATTGATATTGCAAATGAGACATTGTTAGGTTTTGAACATGATTGAAAAGTTATAAATTCTTAAACTATAAGCTAAAAGAACAAGTGTGATTAGTGAAGTAGACGGGCCTGCTTGCCCGAGTGGATCAGAAACCCGAGTGGAAAGAAATTGTTAAATTAGCCTTTGCATAACAAGAACCATCATCACTCACAATCCCAAGTGGCCAGTAGTCCGAGTTTTCGTTTGCACCAGTGGCCCTACAATCCATAGGAAGTGTACGTCAAAAGAATTGGCCTAAAAAATTGGCAGAAAATTTTGTGAAAAAAATGCTCTTGAACCTGCGCTAGAATGCGGGGCTTCTTCAAAAAAGAAGGGCCAAAAGGAAGCCCCGCATTCTAGCCAATTTTTTAGGCCAATTTTTTTGAAGCAAGCCGAAGGTCACGTGCTCCTGCGCAGTGGCATGTGACGTCAAATGCACGTGCTCTTTCGCAGTGATCCATGACGTACACTTCCTATGGATTGTAGGGCCACTGGTGCAAACGAAAACTCGGACTACTGGCCACTTGGGATTGTATCAAAATGGTATTATTTGGCCCTCCAAACTAGCCCCACTTTGGAACATGCCCTTTTCCTTGACAAATGAATAGATACTTAACACAAAAAGTACAGATCTCAGACTCGTAATATTTTTACGTAATATCTCAGAGTTTTAGCAAGCCAATTGCCAATCAGATGGAGGTTTTAAGGCATCTGATTCGTCATAACGAGGGAAAAAAAGTTTTATTCTGCACTATATTGCCACATTTCAAATAGTCAGTCCCTACTTCCCCCTGAAACAACTTTTGGAAGAAGGATGAACAACATTGAATCAACAAAAAACAAAGGTTTTTTATTGTCCTCTTGGTCCTTCATTTTCTTATTAAACTCAATTCCAACGAGTGGTTCCTTTAATTTTTCAGTTTCAAGATTTCCATTACCAATGAATAAGCCAAGATCTAAAAATTTTTAAATTTTCAGACCTCAGATCTATGGGGTGAGCCTCAAACTGAGGTTAAGGATTCAGTATACCGTAATCATTTGATTTACTACAAAGGTTCGAATGAGCAAACCAGGGAAATAAGTGCACCCTTTCTCAGCAAAAATTTGCGATTAGCACACCACCTAAAGTAAGGGCACCCCAGGTAATGGTGGAGAACAAATAAATAATATTCTAGAATAGACACACCCTATCTTTGATGGCACTCTTGCAAAAATTGACAACCCGCTAGACTCAGGAAAACACAAATATTGTATAATTTAAGCAATGTTGATATTCATATTTCTGCCACAACCTATCAAATATTTCTTTCTTTGGCATTTGATATGAGAATTTGCAGGCACAACTAAACCATTTCAAGCTTCCATTAACCAGTCACTTTTTCCAGCTTTTCTCTAATATACAATCTGTTTCAATTCAATTTAGATGAAGCATCTAATGTGTGAAATTGGTGTTAAGAACACTCCCTTGAACAAAGGCACCCTCTGAATAAAGGCAACCCGAGAAATTAGAAAAATTTCATAACAAACCATGCCTTTAATCAAATAATTATGGTTTACCATTTACAAATGGAATCAATTTTCAATGACTTACCTCCCCCTCTGCATATGAAATATCACCATTATGAAATATGAACTTGATATCATTTTTGTGATATTCTTGTAGCATTAGCTTAGCTGTCTGGTCAGCTCTTGGAAATGTAGACACTCCCATGTCACCATATACAATAAATTTAAATGGTTCCTCTGATCCATATTGAAATGATGTTGTGAAATTTAACACAGGACTCATAGCCTGAAATGAAATAAAAAATAATAATTATCATAATCAACCATCACCATCGTCATCATCATCATAAACATCATCATCATCATCATCATCATCATCATCATCATCATCATCATCATCATCATCATCATCACCATCATCATCATCATCATCACCATTATCATCATCATCATCATCACCATTATCATCATCATCATTATCATCATCATCATCATCATAATCATAATCATACTAATCATCATCATCTTTATCATCATCATAATCATCATCATAATCATCATTATCATCATCATCATCACAGGGGCATGGAAACGATTCTAAATGTAGGAGGGCCTGATTTAACAGATTTGCCAGCATTGGGAAAAATCTACCCTCAGCCCCCCTTGTTTCAAAGCCACTGTATCAACTTAAATCATGAGAAAATTATACAAGGAAGAAACACTCAAACAAGAAGCTTTGAATACCAAGAAATCAGCACAATTTTGAAACTTGGCCTCATATCAATACCTGAAATCTTGCATCAAGGACTGCTGGGTCTCAGCCAAAGATGCATTTCGATGGCGAGTCAATGCCTTAGATAAAACTTACCCCTTTTGTTCCATATGAGTAGAAATATCTTGTCTTTGGCTTCAAATTTGTCAGCAAGACATCAAACATATATCCTGGATCTCTGAAACCACTTGTATTTGCCCTTGGTCCACACATATCACTTGCTTTGTATGTCCATGATTCACCAGTTGCTTGCAAACCCAAATGGTCTTTTGACTCTCCATATTTCACAACATGATTGTCAGCTGTGTGGAAATAATTGAAAATATAAGAAGTGGTGAAGGACAGGGGCAGCCATTTCATTTCATTTATTTCAATTATTTAGCTAAGGGGGGCCCTTCAGCACAAGTGCTGGTTTTCAAGGGGACCTCCACAAAACTAAACTAAACAGTCAAGTCCTAGATATTTCCTGGCCCAATCTCTTTAGGGGGCATGGACTGTCATTGCAGACCCTGTTAAGAGCAGATATTTGCAAATAGGCCAAGATTTTTTGACAAAACTCTACAAAAAAGCTTAAAGCAGAGAGTAAAAAGGAATTTAAGGCCATATATTCACAGAGATTAACCGGGGAAAAATGCAGAAGACCCTGCTTTTGGTACACAACAAGTACAACTTTTGAAACAAGAAGCCAATATTTAAAAAAAACTAGGACCTCTAACACTGTAGTACAGAAACACCCTGTCCAAAAATATTTATCAAAAAAACTCTCATGTTTCTTTTTATTCAATGCCGTTATTTAAATAAAATTTAGCGATTCATCAAGGCTCAGAACTAATAAAGATACACTTTTTCCATATTGTCCAAGCATATTTATGTCTCTCTTCTAAGAAACGAAAGAGAGTCCAAGCAAAAAATTCGTAAGTTAAATAACATAGAATTCTTAATGGCCTTACATTTTGCTGCCGTCCACATAACCCTCATTTCTGAAGCTTTTCCTGTCAATGCAAGTCTCCCTTGTAATGGTGCATCTCCTCCAAATTCGAAGCCAATTTTGTTACTTCTTGCAACAAGCTTGCTCGAATCTCGTTCATTTCTGAAATACCTGAATTGGCAATCATTTCTCAAATTGAAAAGATGGACATTATGGCTGCCAAAACCATATTTCCACGTTGGACTTTCATCGACAAAAAAGTGGTCCAGTTGATTTTGAATTTTGTCACCATGAGGACACACCAAAGCAATCCAATCTTTGGCATTTGGATTTTCAACACCTCTCCATGAAACAGTCACAATTTCCCCATTTTTAATGATAAACGGCTTGACTTTAAGGACAGCATTTCCTAGATCATGCTTCGATATTTCTTCGACAATTGGAAGATTGATTTCTTGACCATATTTTGGTGAATTTCTGCTGATAAGATGGCCATTTCCGTCTAGTCTTCTGAAATACGTTGGTACTGTGTGGGCATGATTCGTGTTTTTCATTTCATCTTGATGCTCTGATGGCCTAGGCAAGGCATAAACCAAAGTGCCTACTGTCAAAATTTGAAAAAGGAGTACCCTCGACATCTTCCCAAAGCAATCAGGTAGAGGTTTGTTATGCCTATCGCTGCGTCATTGCATAACAAATACGAAGCGTAATCTTGAAACTGCCAGGTGCAAGATTTCCCAAAGAAAATGTTTTCCTAAGCAACGCCGGATGACCATTGTATTCAATATTTAGCATACAATAGATTAAACAATAGCATTATTCTTCGTATTGTTTTGGACGATTAAATCGTGATAATTATCACGTGTGGCAGAACAAAACAAAACATGGTGTCAAACACGACTTGAGGAGAGGGGGGCGGGGGCACGGGGCTCGGGAAGGGGGCAATAAAATGATCGCAAAGGTCCTGGGAGAAAATTCCAAGGAAATCATCCCTGAAAATTGTACTTGAATCTTCGACATACGATAAAATTATGTTTTAGATGTAAATGAAAACACGAATTACTGACAAACATTAATTGCCATCAAATATGAAATCAAAAACCTTCACTGATATAAAAACATCTTTTTCATTTTATACGTAGATAATGAAACTATCAAATGGGTGTGAATACAAAATTTGGAAATTTGCAAAGGGCCATCCATCGTTGACGTCATCATTAAGTAACCCCCCCCCCAATCACATTTGCAGTGGGTTTAAACAGAGGTTTACATTGATAATGAAAATAATAAATCGATATAAAAGTATATACAGTGCAAACATATGCTGTTAGCCTGCAGTACAATATTGTAAGTGATATCCAGCAGCAGCTTTCGCAAATAGATACAAAACTCTGCGATAAATAAAACTAATTTTTTTGTTTTAAATACGAAAATTTGAAAATGCAAAACAGTTAAAAATGACAACGCCGTTTTAAACAGGCTCTACTATTGTTTATGCCCGAATACCATTTCTAACTGCTGCTTTAACTCTCACACCCCCAGTAATAATACAGTTATACAGTAGCAATTGATGCGTTTGGTCAGATTGCAAGGGGGTAAAATAATTGATTATATTGAAGAAAAGAAGCCTTGCAAATATAAAACTACAGATGAATCAAGTTATGCAACCTAATGAAGTCATTCAAAAAAATTTACCTTCCCCCGGTCAAAAACATGCTGAAAGACAAACCTTCCATACAAAGAAAAGAAAATAGGCATTGTTTGGGTGTTGCATAGGAGTTTATGGTCAAGAAAATAGGCTACTGTTTTCGTGGACCTTCCTCTAGCAAGCGAAAGCGTTACTGAAATGTTTTTCTAACTCTGCTCAGAAGAAACCAATTGTCGCTAATAGTCTTCCGCCTATACAGTTACTTTAGGCAGATTCTTTTTATGGGTCCACAAGTGATCTCCTAGCGTCTCTACTGTCAATGTCCTACGGAGAAGATCTTGGTCATGCAACTGCCATATACGCCCCCTAAACCCTCCCCCCTCCAGCACTAAAACCTCTTCTAATTGCCGTTTTAATGCGATTTTATTCTACTTATTAAACTATATGTGTTACCCGAGTGCTTTTCACTGTCCTACGCAATGGTCCCTGGTCGAGCAGTTGCCCCTTACGCCCTTATCCTACCGCTAAAACCTTTAATTGCCGTTTAAGTGCAATTTTATTCTATTTATGAATCCATACGTGATCTCTTAACACATTATCCTTGTTCCGTATCCACTCATAAAGCAGAGACGATGAATTAGCGACGGTTATACGCCCATAGCCATAGTTTACTTCATGGTATCGTGACCAGTCCTTCTTCAAGAACCCCTCTGTATCAAGATCCTTACCAGCAGTACCAACTATTATATGTATAATGCCATCTGGTCTGCATTTCTGCTTGTAAACTCTGCATGTCCGCTCATAGCTGTGGTAATGTGACCAAAGTGCCAAATCGACGTGGTATTTGTGCAAGAGATTCTCGAATGCTTTTTGCATGCCAAGAGTTACTTTGTAATCCGCTAAAAGCATGGAAAACATGTCCTGTAATCAAATCATCAAACTAACAAAATAGAGGTAAAAAAGGTGAGATTTGCGCTCCTCAAGGATCATATCAAAGTCCATTGCTGTTAATTACTTATTGTAACAACTTCAAATTAAGTATAAAATTAGGCATAAGCGGAACCAAGGGGGCATAGGGGGTTAGAAATTCTGCTAGTTCCTCCCATTCGGAGACAATTCAATGAAACTTCCCATCAATGGGATTTCTCTTTCATTTTCCGCCCGCAGTTTACAACACATATCGCATAGACCCTGGACGGAAACTCCAAAAAACCTGATTTGACAGGGAAAATTCCATTTGACGAAAACGAAAATATTTAACGACGCTGCAACGTTGGTGAACAGAGACTCAAAAGATCTAATATTTTATGACAAGTCAATCAAGTCCTTTAAAACTTACGTGGTATGTTGAAGCTTGAGTACATTGCACGATGACCTCCAATCACAACCCATGGAGTCATTTTACGATCCACACTCTTCAAATCATTCTCCAACCACTTATACTGTCTGCTTCCTGGCCTGAAGTCATGCTCTGTGCTCATTGCTATAATATGGACCAGTCCATAATTGAAACTGTACCACCATAAGTGGTTTCCATTATCTGGCATGTGGAACCTATTGTACATCGGCACACCACATTCTCCACCAGAATCACCACCATAATTGCCCCAAGATGGATGGAACCCTTCTCCCGGTGCTCCACTTGGGTCCTTTTCGCCACCAACAGTGTGGTCCTGCTCGTGGTTTCCAATTGTTACCATATAAGGGACAAGGGTGGAGTATGGCTCAATGATCGCATGCCATTGGTCCCAAATGTATGCCTTTTGGCAAAAAAATTGAGGCAGTTTTTAGAGACATTTTTACAATAACGCATATTATATACTTTTTGTAGATGAAAGGCAACTTATAAAAGGACCTCTTTCAACAGAATAAGACAAGAGACAACAGATCTGCTGTTTTAAAGCAACATAATTTAAGAAGCAGCTGAGTGGGTAACTGTCTAGGGTATTGTACAAAGTTGACGGGATATTGTATAAAGTTGCAAAGAACCCTTGAATGACCCCCCTCCAAAACAGGGGCAGCATCGCAAAAATAAAATGCTCAAGAAATTTTTTGAAAAGGAACTCAGTCTGATTTGATCTCTTTTTAAGAAAATTTGTTTTCTTGATCAATAAAAACAATCAATTCATGAGAAATATAGCCTGCGACAAAGACAGTAAAACTTTTGAGTTTCAATATCTGGGAGATAAAGCTATAGAAACAAATTGGTTGACTGAGAATAGACTTACCCTTCCTTCAGCAAGAGAGATATCACCATTATGGAGTATGAACTTGATATCATTTTTGTGATATTCTTGTAGCATTAGCTTAGCTGTCTGGTCAGCTCTTGGAAATGTAGACACTCCCATGTCACCATATACAATAAATTTAAATGGTTCCTCTGACCCAGTTGGAAATGAAGTTGTGAAATTTAATACAGGACTCATAGCCTGAGATGAAATAAAAAATAATAATTATAATAATCAACCATCATCATCGTCGTCATCATAATCATAATCATAATCATAATCATCATCATCATCATCATCATCATCATCATCATTATCAATCATCATCAATCATCATCAATCATCATCAATCATCATCATCATAATTATCATCATCATTGTCATCATCATTGTCATCATCATAATCATTGTCATCCTCATCCTCATCATCGTCATTGTCATCATCATCGTCATCATCCTTATCGTCATCGTCATCATCATTGCCACTACCACCACCGTCATCACCATCATTGTCACCACCATTACACCATCAGAATCTTCTTTAGGTAGCCAGTACAGGCTAGATGTGGATAAACTAGTCCAATGCCTTAAAAAAATTGGCTTTTAAAGCTAATGTAGGTTCTACTGTACATAACTCACCTGCTTTGTTCCATATGAGTAGAAATATCTTGTTATTGGCTTCAAATCTGTCAGCAAGACATCAAACATATATCCTGGATCTCTGAAACCACTTGTATTCGCATATGGACCACACATATCACTTGCTTTGTATGTCCATGATTCACCAGTTGCTTGCATATCCAAATGGTCGTTTGACTCTCCATATTTCACTACATGATTGTCAGCTGTTAATAGAGTAAAACATAATTTAATCAAGCTAATTTATAGATATCATAAGCTATATGTGCGCTTTTCTAAATTGGGCATGCAAAAGTGATCAAAGTGGCAGTAGCTGGCAGAAATATCTGCTAAAATTCAGAAAAGGGGGCATGACAGTGAAAATAAGGGCAAAATTACAACTGGAAAAATTACAAGACTTTTTCTGATGATAATGGGAGTAATAAATAAAACAAAAAATACCCTTATTTCATTCAAGGTGTTGAAAAGGGGCTAGTTTTAAAAAGACAGCATACATTTTGCTGCCGTCCACATAACCCTCATTTCTGAAGCTTTTCCTGTCAATGCAAGTCTCCCTTGTAATGGTGCATCTCCTCCAAATTCGAAGCCAATTTTGTTACTCCTTGCAACAAGCTTGCTCGAATCTCGTTCATTTCTGAAATACCTGAATTGGCAATCATTTCTCAAATTAAAAAGATGGACTTTATGGCTGCCAAAACCATACTTCCATGTTGGATTTTCATCAACAAAAAAGTGATCCAGTTGATTTTGAATTTTATCACCATGAGGACACACCAAAGCAATCCAATCTTTGGCATTTGGATTTTCAACACCTCTCCACAAAACTGTGACAACTTCGCCATTTTTAACGATGAAAGGTTTGACTTTGAGAACAGCATTTTCAAAATCATGCTTTGATATTTCTTCAACAATCGGGAACTTTATTTCTTGTTCATATCTTTGCGAATTTCGGTCGATAAATTGGCCATTTTCATCTTCTCTTCGAAAATAAGTCGGAATTGGTTCGTCTTCCCAAATACTTCCTTCATTTGCTGGTCTTGGTAGACCAAAACGCAAAGCCAAAATGGCAAACACTTGAATGAAAATAATCTTCGACATCTTTTAGACGATATCAGAACATCTCTGTAACTGTACTTTGCACTGTAGCTTAGCATTTTGATGTTTTTAGTCACAACCCCGCTGAACAGGGGACATGATGGAGTGCACGAGTGCGCCATATTGCAATGCAGGAACAACAACTCGATTGTCTTTGATTGAAAACAAACAATAAATAAAACAATAGTACAACTGTTTAATTGTTAGTTAAAACAATCAAAATGCATGCTCATGACAAACAGCACTAATGGGCGGTGGTAAACATTCTAGCAAACACTTCCATGCAGTTGCAGACCTCACTGGGAAGGGCAAAGGTCAATGAAAGTTGTCAAATCTTTATGTATTTTTCTCGTTCAGAAAAGCTCTGTTAAATTTTAAAACTAAGATCAAGAGGGAAGCTGTTTTTTAGAAGCCCAGGAAATACCGAATTTGATCCCAAAAAATTTCAGAGAGTTCAGTGATGAGTTTCTCCTGTGAAGGTGTGTAGCGATATTTTGTTTCTAGAATCACTTTTTACTTTAAAAAAAACTGATTTGTAAAGTTCCATAATTTCTGTCTTCTACAACTTTCGGTGTACAGCAAACATCGTGTCAGTCGCATATATCCCGACAAATCCAAGAATATTCTTAACGGATGGAGGCCACTTCCAAAAAAGAAACCGTAGCTACAGTGGGTTGAGGGGGTGTGACACCCCCCGCAGGGAAAAGACTGCGTTTCACAAACAAGGCGTTTTTGGCCATGGAGGAGTATTTCGTCAGAAAAGTTTTGCAACTTGTTAGATTATTTTTATTTTTATTATTTTTATCATTAAATATATTTAAGGAGGGTAGACCTCCTGCTTTAGCTGCTTCACAAAGGGCTCTCCATTACAACGGATTGCACACCCATTTTGTCGGCAAATTCATCACAGACACCCCCCTGAAACAGAACATCTAGCGACGGCCCTGCCCATAAACTGTCACCTTAGGAATACTTTTGCATAGTTTACAAAAAGTTGGGGGGGGGGGGCGTGCCCCTGACCCCAGTTCCTAAGTCCCTGTTCCCGGCATGCGGAGCCTGATTAAAGAATATTCGCCAGGCACAAGAAAATGGAGCAGTCCTTGCCGGGTAATGCACTTTGATGTGAATTAATGCAAACAGACTGACAAACAAAAATAATTCAAAATTATAAACTATCTAAAAAACAGAACGAACTTTCTAATATAAACATATTGTTACATACAATATAATTATGGACAGTTAGATATCTAAAAACAAGTTTATGCAAGTTAGGAAAATTCGCGCATCTTTCTAATTTCGTAATACAAAGAAAAATTGCAGTTTCTATTTTAACTTATAATTCGAACCAATGAGGTCGATTGGGAGTAAAGTTCCCTTTAGCTCTTTCACTCCCGGTGTTAATGCAGTTGTACAGTAGCAACTAATGCGTTTGGTCAGATTTCAAGGGGGTACTATAAATTATGTCCCAGAGCAAAGAAGCCTTGCAGAATTTGAAAGACAAATGAAACAAGCTATTGAAGCATTAGCACAAGTAAACTGCTAACAGCTTATTTCACCATCCACAATGGTCAGGAATCTTGGAAGCGGCAGATCTGTGACGATAGACGCCCCCCCCCCCCGGCCACCCATGTTGCAAGCATCCCCTTGGTTTTAATAGCGATGCTGTGTAATTAATAGCCGCATGAACATGAAATTGTCTCCGCTCTTTCTCTATAAATGTGTGCATGCTCATAAAACGGGCTTCTTCTATTGGGCAAACAGGCAAACAGCTAGCCGTGCCTTTTATAAATAGCATTAACTTGGAATTTAGGATCACTCAGGAAACGATGAGCTTGAAAACTTCTGCTCAGATTGCAAGGGAGTGCGAGAATTGATATCGTTGGAGCGAAGAATCTTTACGAATTTTCAGAGCTCTATATGTTTTCAGATATTGAAGGGATACGTCCTCCCCTTTTTAGAAATAACTAATTCTCGCTTAAGGTTACAGGGTCAAATGGTTCCTCAGTGGATGAAAGCTCTATGAACAGATTTCCTGCAAGAATACAAATTAATCTACGAAACACAAAACTACGGGTTGAATGAGAACGAAAATCAGAGCTAGAGCATTATACTTAAAAACATCTTCAACATACTAAAACCAACGGAACTAAAAATCATTATACAAAAAATGTCATCTTTATTCGTTGCATTAAAATTTGGAAGCTGATGAACATATACATTGAAAACATATGCAATCTAATTAATTTATGTAATCCGGTTCGCGTCGATCCACTTTCATCTGGTAATTCTAGATTCCTATCCTTCGCATTTTTTACAGTTATGCCTTGGTTGATCTGTTAGTAATCTAATAAATCTCGATTAATCTCGATTGTGACAAAAAAAGGCAATGCACTATGATTCTGAATGATTCTTAAGATCCCCGAATTCAATGAAGCAGAGATTGAGTCTCGTTGACATAAAGAGAAGCAAAGCATTGAGTTTCTTAATTCTAATGCATTTCTCAAAACTATTGGAAATGGCTAAGGGCAATGTCGCATTTAGAGATACAAATGATGCAGACAAAGTCTAACACCTAAGCGCGAAACCAATTTTAGGATTGGCATCCGTTAATACTCTAATTCACCCAACAAAACAACAACTTTCTTCACCGTTGCTTACGTACGAACGTCCCGTGCTCTTGAAAGAAGTTATCGACAAACAGTGAAATCTGCGCGAACAGTGTCCCCTTATCTTCGAATGTTTTCCCTCTATTCTGTTTGACAAATATCCTCGCTACCGTTTTACAGCATTCTTCGTAATCCTAAAAATAAAATATTTCGAAATGTTATTAAAACGGGGAAACATTATTTAATGATAGCACCATTAAAAATAGAAAATTGCATATGCCTATCAAGGAGAGACAAAAGAACAGTGCGTCTCATTGGCTAGTACTTCTGACCAATCAGCGCAAACTTACCTCCCCCTCTCTTGACGCAGATGAAAGAAAGTGGCCCTCACAAAAGGTAAACTAGCAATGGTTTGAAAGACAAACAGCTGCTTTATCGCGCGGTTTACAATCCCTCTCTCGATTTATAATTGTGATATTGTTCTGACTGCTGCAATTCTTGCCGCTTTACATTACTCTTTCTATCCATCAATAATATATATCGTCGCAAGAATTCCTCGAGACCTTTGCAGGCAGCTTAGTACTTTGGTTTCTACTTTTAATTGAAATATAGCTATTTTCGGAATAACAGGCGATCTTTTGAATGATCAGAACCCACTGATTGCAAACATAAATGTTGATACCATTCTCATGGAAGCTTTAGGAGCGATTGTCAACAAAGTCAGAAGAAGCCCTGTATGCCGTAGAGGAATATTAGCTATAAAATATCTGAATATGTAATAATTATATATCATTTCGTTATATTTGCTGTGTTTCCTGCCGCTTTGCGTTGTTGCCTATCTCCGTTTTTTACATATGTCGCTAGCATTCTTCAAGAATCCGAAAGAAAGCTTGCAATTCGTTGTCTACTGCACTTGTTAAATGCTACATATTTTCGGAGCAAATAAACCTATTAGAAACAAGACTTACAGCCATTTCAACCCTTTCAATGCTCATATAATAGTCAACTCTCTTGCATACTGCCAGTGTTATCTCTTGATTTTGGCTGGACATAATTGTTGTAATGTCAGGGGTCGTAGGGTCGTTCCAAATTGGCTGCAATTGCTCCGTCGCAGTTTCAGGTACTGCAGCACCGGCCCACTGTGCAGGAGCCTCCTCACCAGTTAACGTAACGGTTCGTCGGACAGTGTCTTTGGCGAAATTGCTTGTTACTGATAAATTGCGACTTGCTGGAGTCCGGTTTTGGTACCATCCAAGAATTGAACTGAGACCAATCACGAGAGGCTATCAAAAAGTACTATTTATTAAAAGGTTGATTATATCTATGATAATCGATCACTTATCATAATCATTAATCATTACCAACCAACAATAAACAACAATCGCTCGCTATAATCATCACCACCGTATTTCCTCGAAGGAGCGCCCCCTTCGAATAAGCGCCCCCCTTGGAAGAGCATCTCCCCTCGAAGGACCGCCCCCCTTAGAAGGCTGACTTTCAATGGGCGTCCGGGCGATATTTCCAGGATATACCATTTACAATCAATCAGTCATCATCAAAAATCATCACCTTCCATCTATCATCGCCAATCACGATAGGTTGATGCCAATGATTATTAGGCATTATCAGTCATCATTTATCGGCACCAATGGAACTACATCAACCACCATGGATAATCGTATTAAATCACTTATCAATTATCATTAATCATTACAAATCCTCAGAGCATACCACCAATGATAAATAGCCACTATTAATCATAACTAATCAAACATCAAACATTATTAATCATCAACGAGTCATTATTAATCATAACCTAATCACTTACAATCTAATCGATCATAACAAGCCATCATGCAATCACTCACAAGCACTATCACTGCTAATCATTAAAAACCACAAATTAATCATAATAAATCGTCATTGATCAATCAATCATCATTGATAACAAAAAAAATCAACTGATCCTTGATTGATCAACAATCATTAACTAATGATTAACTATCACTAATCAATCATGTTAAGCCATCAAGAATTACACTCAACCACTATCACTGCTAATCATAAGAAATCACCAATGAATCATCATCAATCATCATTGATAAAAATCAACAAGCAATTAATCCTTGTTCAATCATCAATCAATCATTGTCAATCACTAATGAATCATACCTCGTCAGGAATTTCAGTCTCTATCACTCTCAATGGCGGCTTCATCATCTCGCTTAGTACAATTATCATGTTTTCCTTCGCAACTGCAAATTGCTCCTTCGAAGTTTCAAACAGCTCGTAGTTCTCTTTAAATATGATTTTAAACGATGTTTGTGACCTCATAAGTGGCTTGATGTTGCCATCTCCTTCGTAAACTGTCCTTCGTATCTTTCGCAAATGTTCTTCCAGCATGAAAAGCATTTCGATTTGCGTCAGATTACAAGGAAGTTCGAAGAAATACGGGTCGGAAAGCTCTTGCGACGGGTACACTTCCATTTCGCGGCCAGTTTCGAACAGCAACCTAGCCGTATCAATGTTATCCGCTCTCGCATGGCAATTGAGATATGCTCGAAACGCCTTGTGACGTTTCGCGATGCCGTTTCTATCGATAAAATCGTAAACTTTGCTAGCGTCTTCAACATTGTTTTCCTCAGAGTGTCGTAACAGTATCGCGTTGAAGCATTCACTTGCGTCTAGCGACCAACCCCGTTGATTATCAGAATGGTTAATAACTTCAAATGCATCATCATAGTCTTCTTTGTTTAATAATCTTTTTGCCAACTTTTCAATCAAAACATTACGCTCAGTATCGTCCTCCGACTCTAACGGTACGCCGAAACTTGCTCCACGTAGCACCTCCATGGCCCCATCCAAGTTCGGCGGCTCTTGGCCTAGGCACACCTTGACAGCAGCCATCGCAACCGCGCATGTCGTATGGCTCAGGCCACCATCAAAGGCTTGGCCGTAGAGAGAGTAGTTTATGTTTAACCCGTGTAGTAAATATAATAAACTAAACGCTTCGCACAAGTCATCTTGCTCTATACAATGAAACAATAAACGGACGCCCAAACGGCCTAAGTTCTGTTGGTCATCTTCTTGGAACAACAATAGTGAATCTGTCCCACTGTCATCGTCATCGATTGTTTGAACAGATGGGATGTTGCCCTTAATTACGTTAGCTAAATGTTCGAATCTTTTCGTAGGAGCTTCGCAGAGGAGCGACCTGTAAATGACTGCCAAAATAGCGTTGTCGATTGGCACCCCACTGTTTCTCATCTGCGCGTAAAGTTCGAAAACTTCTCCAACATTCTCAGACTTTGAAGCACACTATAAAAACCAAATTAGAAAGTTAGTTCATCTGCAGATCTATGTCAGCTTACATTTCTATTGGCGACCAATCCACGAAAACTTCCATGTAGGCCTGCTAAATTTTTGTTTTTGCGGTACTATAGTATGAACATTGAAAAGAGAAGATAATGAAAAAAACGAACGACAAGAGGCAGAAGAAGAAAAATAAGAAAATGGAAGAGAAGAAAGAGACGAAGAAAAAAGGTGTAAGAAGGAAAACAAAAGAAGAAAACGAAGATGAAGGAACAGAAGAAGAGAAACAGGAACAAGAAAAAACGACTTGAGTGTGAACTTTTTATTCAAAGACAAAAAAACCGTTCTTGATTTGAAAGACAAAAACTTTCATGTAGGCCTGCAAAATTTTTGACTTTCGAGACAAAACAACCGTGCAAATCATCCCAAAAGAAAGTGCTTTTGGCGGTGTAACAGATGTTTTTTTATAATATAACATAAGATAACAGAATTTCCTTTCAAATAGCAAGAAATCACAAATAGTTTCAATCAACTTTAATTAAAACGATGAATAAAAGAGCAAATAAATTGAAATGGAATAGTTTGCCTAAATCTATGAGCAAAGACATCCCATTTGTAAGACAAAAGTTAAGGTATTTATCTTTGCAATCAATATTGTTTTAATGTGGGAAGGGGGTGATACCAGCATTATAAGGCAAGAAACGACAAAGCAATCAGGAATGCATAACCTTTTAAAGGTGTTGCAACTACTTTTAGCAGTGGTTGTTTATAATGTATACAGAGATGAAACGTAAAAACACCATACCACTATCTTGTTGTAAAACTTTCGATACTCTTGACTGTACAAACACTCAGTTGATTGCGATCTCGATGAAGAAGAGGCTGGCCTCACTGTAGCATCTGGCTGAGTTGCATTCACAGTCTTTTCAATTGCAACTTCATTCAAAACATTAGCTGTACGTACATTGGCAATTGATAACGGCACTGCAGCGTTGCTTGCATTAGCGAAATACTGTTGTCTGTTCATTATTTCTTCAAATGGGCTCTTTAAAGGCATTGCGGGCATAGAATGAACGAGGTTGGGTTGGCTGCCATTCGGGTAGGGAACTTTATCCAGAAAGTAGTTACACGTTTCGCTGCATGAAAAAGAAGAAAAAGTCAAAGTGAAGCATTCGCATTTATTTACAATTGCTCTAGCATGATTCGAAGCGTTCAAATCCTTGTTATGGGTACCGTTTGGAGACTTCACTACCTTATTTACACCGGCATGAACTCTCAAAAAGTCACTGAATATTTCTATTTTCAAAAAGCGAATAAAATAATGGAAGGATAATGTATGCACGTTTTGACTACGCAATACATTCAAAGCACAGGTTGGGTTCTTGGTCTAATTTAGTTCTATCTACCTCTAAAACTACCCTATAATTTTACACATATAGATTTGAAAACAATCATTATTCTACGTCAGTCTTTATCTTAGTTAAGTTGGCAGCAGTTAGCTGTAATTTTGCTATTAGTTAAGCGCCTACTATTTACAATAATCGCCTTGCAAATCTCAAAGGCATTGAGTCATGGTAAATAGCAATTCTCCGCAAGGGGAATGTCTACTTTCATGTGATCAGTCTACTTTCATGTGATCAGTCTGGTTTCATGAGATCAGACAACAGCCAAACCAAAATGAGGCTCCCATTGCGAGGTTGAAGATCATGTGTGCAGTTTGCATAACAGAGATCTAATTGGCTAAAGCAATCATCTTTCACTAATTATTCGATGCTTATCATAATATAGAACGTAGAAGAAAAAATTAAATTCAAAAACGTACCTCGTTTTAGGAATAGGCGGAACAACAGCCTCCTGTTGAATTGTTGGTGACGTCATTTGCGGTGAATCGTGGTCAGCTGTGGAAGCATTCGACATATTTGCCTCGTTAGAGTTGGTCATTTCACTCGAGCCATCAAAAATTCGATAATTCGGATACTTCTGCTTCATTCTTATGATTAAATGGAAGAAAGCATCTTGATTCTCCTTCCAATCCTCCAGCGCTGAAATTGCTGATTTATAAATTGGGAGGGATGGTGTGAAATCTGTTTTCTCAAGCTAAAAAATGAAATAGTTCGAATAATGTATGGTTGTAGACAAGCAAAGCCACATTGACAAGTGAAAAACTTTGATATTAACAAATGGTAAAAATTCAGGGTTATATTTTGGGGACCTCAACCCGAAATCTATTGATTCCTCCTTTCTTCGTTCCCAGTTTCTGCCTTATTAATAGCCTTTTTAAATATGGTATGTCCAAGGTTTTTGAGACAGAAGACAGTAAATTACAAATTAAAAAATTTAAAACGGTCTATGGCGCGTGAATTTTCCGACAAGATCGTTATTTGCGGGGGGGAGGGGGTTATAAATGCTTTAAAACTTAAGTTTGAAATTATCTATAAAAACATATTTAAAATGTTGCTTACAAAATCTTAATCCATAAAATGTTCCTGGAGTCACTTTTTAAATTCAAGGCAAACTTTGCTGTCATTCAGTGCATTGGTGGTTCGTAAAATATGTTATCTCCATTATGATTAAGTCCTCTTTTAGCAGTCTCACTTGTTACCCTTGGGTTTAAAGTTTTCCAAAACCAAAAAAGTTCTGTTAAGTGCAGGATTTTAAATATATTTAATGTTTACGCGCGTGACCCGGATTAAGCCAATCAGCAGGCTTGAAAAATTCACTCCTTTCGAGCACAACTCCACAAAGGTTGATGATAGCTCAGAATAAGGTCGGGAACAGTTGATTGATCATACTAAAGTTAATGATCGATTGATCGACAATCAACAGCCTCAGTCCTCATCCGCCATAAGTACGGCGTATGATACGATTGTTTTGATCACAAAACTGATATGAAGTGATCAGTGATTTCTAGAACAGCCTTATTTTGAGCTATTGCATACATAGATCATCAAACCTCCAGAAAGGTGTATCGCCCTACTTGGCGTAGAATGTTTTTTTAACGTCTCTTTACGATTTGCAATAAGGTTTCCAATTTTTTATTTAGGGCCTGCTTTTGGAGAACCCCCCCTTATATTATAGGAACCTGAATAGCATACAAAATAGTAAACAAACCTCTTTCATAAGATCCTCTACCTCTTGGTAGCAACATTCACTTTTCAAATTGTCAATCACTCCAATAATTTTATCCTCGTCTACAAATCTTTTCGATTTTATCAAAATCATCGCCGTCTTACAGTCATCGTAAGCAGAGCATAACCTCTTATTGCCAATTATTGAAACGAGGCTTTCCTTTATTTCATCGGTTACGTCATCTTCCGTGACGTCATTCACCTGGATCCGGTCAATGATTTCAACGGCAGCCTTGCACGTGGTTTGCTTGCCATCATTCAGCAGCAGAGTAGCAAATTCTAATAACGTTCTATTCATCACTTTTATGCCATTATCTGTTACTATTCCATGTATCTGGTTGGCGTATTGTACATTGGCAAAGGGGCCGTTGCATGTTTCAACGAAAAAGGCATTCCAGATGTCACTTGGTACAGATACGAGCACATTTTTTGGTAAACCAGACAATTTCGTAATGACTGACAATGCTTGTGATGACGTCTTCACACAACCAATAAGTCTGACAACGAGATCTGAAGGAATGTTTTCTTGTGGGAATGTTTCATCGATGTGTTTTATTAAGCGTGTTACATCATCAGTTAGCATTCTTTAAGGCAAAAGGGTAAACAAAAAATTGAAAATATAGGTTGTTCTTATTTTTTATTTCATTTTATTTAAAATTATTTAACCAGGGATGCAATTCAGTGTGAATAACTGTATTACAATGTACCCTGTAACTAAAAATAAAAATAACCTATTACATTACAATAATTGTTTAAACCTGTGCATATATAAATATCTTTTAATAAAACTTGAACAGAAACAAAGAGAAATAAAACCCAGCTTTCCTTGCATAGTTGGAAGATGGCATACAGATTCTGACTCTGGAAATCTCTGTCTGTGGGAACTTTCCAGAAGAATTTGACGTAAATACTAAAAGTTTTTAGTTTAAGGCGTCTTTAAGCAGCTTAAGGAGTTCAGTTATGGGACAACGGCTATTTTATTAGAGGTAATTCATTTTGATCACATAGCGTAACCTCAATCTGTGTTCAAACTTCTACATGTGCAGAGAACATGATGTGAACACTAAAGACTTTCAGTTGAGGGCCCTTGTATTGGAGGCCCATTCTAAGAAAATTGCTATTGTATTTAAGGCAATTCATTGTGATCACACAGCGTTCTCGACCTGAAATTAATTGAGGTAAATGCAAAGCAGTGATGTCAATAAAAACCTACGGTGTAATAGGTTGTACAGTGGGCGATACTACTCCCTTCTCAGGTGTCTTGAATTCCTAGAGTAAACAAAATGAATAAAAGGTTACGTACTGCAAAACATTAAAATTGAACGTAAAAGCCATTTTTGGAGGGTCCACAGTCATTAAAGAAAGGGGTGAATAAACACTGATTGGTCAAAACAAATAGCCAATCATGTGCACAATTTCCTCTTGCCACGTAGGTTATGACCCACAACTGATGATTGATTTCTGTTGGCTAGTAATTGAGGAAGAGCTCTCTAAAATAACTATCGAATCGGGCAGAGCCATTCCCATGCCAACAAGTTCATGCTACACGTAAATAAGCCAAGAATAAAACCCTTTCACCCCCATCAATAATTCGGTTGCACAGTAGCAAATAATATGTTCGGGCAGATTGCAAGGGGGTACACTAAAAGTTACGAGAAAAATTAAAATGATACACAAAATAATACAAAGGTGGGAAGCGGGGTGAAAATTTCATTGTAATGATTTAAGTAAATCTTTTTGATGATTCAATAATTTCAAGTCCTAATGATCGTTCTATTTGATTCGCCAGGTAGCCTTTCATCACCATACAAGAGTGTTGAAACTAAGTTATCATTGGAAAAGTTCGACAGACCGTATGAAAGAAAAGATGCGTGTCCGCGGCGGAGGAGACTATTCCTCCGCAGCACTGCCACGCTTACAATCTACAAATAGAGCTCAACATGTCATTATCAAAAAATTTACCTGAAGTATCTCAAGAACCTTTAAGCTCTTTGTTTTTGCTCTAAAATCCTCGATTGAAACATGTCGCAGAATCTCTTCGATCAATCTGGGTAAAACGATTGTTAATCAGGCAATCAAAGATTATCAATCCTAGGAAGGTGTTTCTCACAACTTACTGCTTACTACATCTGATGTTGCATATTCTACCCTCTTATCTACTACGTGCAATACCCTACTATAATATATCATCTTCGTGCTGAAAATTCTGATAATTATTAAAGTTCCTTGAACGCTTAAACTTTTTTCAGCTTTCTCCAGTTTTATAAAATAATAAAATATAATCATTTATTTACAGCTGGCGTTGAGATAAATGCTAAAGAGGCAAGCTAATTAAAGCAAATTACCTTTTAGTTATAAGGGTGGATGATTCTAACTCATCACAAAATTTGATTAAACTGAAAAATAAAATGAAATGATGAACATCAAATAAATAAATCAATAAAACGAATATACTTTTTACAAATAAAGTTTCTTCAAAATTTAATAAAATGACACATTCTTGGCATACCATCTTTAATCCACAATTTCAACCCCAAAATTTATCCAATTTCATTTATTCTAGCCCGCCCATGTACTTGGAGTTTCATCCTTTACCCCCGGTTATAATGCAGTTGCATAGTAACAACTAGTGCATTTGGTCAGGATTCAAGGGGGTGCTATAATTGATGTTGTTGAAACAAAGAAGCCTTACAAGTAAAAAGTAACGAATTCTCGCTGAATATCAAAGGTCCATATGGTCCCTCTGGGATTAAAAGAGTTAAACGACGGGCCCCTGACACAAAGAATGGTCAAATGTCAATATTATTCGAACATGAATTCAATTTAAATAAAAAAGTGACAAAAAAGATGAAATTACTTGTTGGCATCCTCAACAGGCGAGGCAAAAATACCATTACGAATCTGCAAAAGCATTTTCCCTGGCGGCTTAAATCCCCGTTTCTTCATATCGAACACTAACTCAATAGCACTATGAAGAAATAAAATTAATCGATTGTTAATCAAGCAATCAAAGATTATCAATCCTATAAAAGATAGCTTAATTCATTATAATCAAGCAGTCAAAGACTATTAATCCTGATAGGAAAATGTTAATCGATTGTTAATCAAGCAATCAAAGATTATTAATCCTGTCAAGGATAGATTAATCGATTGTTAATCAGGCAATCAAAGATTATAAATCCTAGGAAGGATAGCTTAATTGATCATAATCAAGCAATCAAAGATCATTAATCCTGTTAAGGATAGATTAATCGATTGTTAATCAGGCAATCATAGATTATCAATCCTAGGAAGGATAGCTTAATTGATCATAATCAAGCAGTCAAGGATTATTAATCCATTGAAAGATAGGTTAATCGATTGTCGACCAAGCAGTTGAAGATTATTAATATTGGTGGTGCATTAGAGACAGGGCTTAATTTAATTTTTGCTTCAAAAGGGGGTTTAATAGGGAGAGGAGCTTAAAAGAAAGAGGGCATGAAAGAGTTTTAAAATAAAAATACAAGAAATAATTTATTTAAAGTTAGCTGGTAATTTGAGCTGTAAGCTAACTAAGGCTAACTATACAAAATATACAGGTTTCAATGAAGTTCCATGTTAATACAAAAACATAAAGTTGAAATGCAAATTTTGCAAAATTTACAGAGGCAGTTTAATGCTTTGAATGTTAAAATCTTTGCTTAAAAGCAGCTAATGATTTAAGCTGAAATTTGGTAGTTTCTGCGTCATACAAACTATTCTTACAGCTCTAGGGAAAACAAGACTTCTACTATCATGATAATGATATGACACATCTTCGGCAACCAATACTTCCATTGAACGGAAGTTTGGCACCATAAACATTAGGCTAAGGTTATTTTGCAGATAAACATAAAAGTCATTTCCTATCACGGGTAAACTTGCTTCTTTCTCACGCGCAAAAGCGTTTTACTAGATTTTACAACAAGAAAAACTCACCGATTTACATCTTCAACTTTTACAAAAGCATCGATTGCATATTTGAAATCCTCAATCTTGAAATCATTCGCTGCCCGCTCTTTTCGAATTTGATCGAAGATAAACGAAACAGTCTGGAAAAAAAAATTAATTTTACTCATATTTCATTCATACCGAAACAGGGGAATCATTTCATGCTCCGTGTTGGGAGGGTCATTCTCGAGGGGGGGGGTACCATAGCAGGAATATGGTAGCAGAGACGCACTATTTTTATGGGCACCTTTTTGGGGGGAATACAGAGTAATGGGTATACAATTTCACTAAAGTTGTAAACATGTGGAAGGCTCACAGAATTTTGGGTATACATTTGGAGACAAGATATAATTCGGATTCATCATATGTATGTACTTCAAACAACGTGATGAATCTAGCATCCTTATGGGGTGCACCCTTCGCATTAAGGGGAGCAACATTTCTGACATTGTTATTGACACGGAGTGCCATTTTCTTCTCAACATGGCACGTCCTTACCCCTTTCCCCTTAAAGATACCCCCACGAAGGGTGACGGTACGTTTGCTCTGCAAAAGGCATTTTCCCTGCCAAAACTGTAAAAAAAATTACACATCTGAGCTGCGCACAAATCTGCGTGCTCCTAAATCGTTTCGAAGTGGCAACCCACAGGACCCTTTTCATCGCTTTCTTCAATTCCTTTTTTGCCCCCCCCCCCTAAAAGAAATTACCCTTTCTACGCCACTGCAAATACGCCTAATATAGCATTCAGGTCTCAGCATATTTCTTCCTTCATCGCTACGCCAAATTGGTAAATAATACGATACCTTTGCATCCAAATTCTCCACGTCTTCGGTGGCAGCTTTTAGTAACAGCATCTCGAGAAATTCAACTGGAACTTTTTGCATTTGATTGATTATCTCTTGACAGCAAGGAATGCAGGTTGCTGTAAACAATACAAAATCATGAGGCAGGGATTAGCTATCATTTACAATGTAACACAGGAGCAATTTCCTAGCCGAAATGTTGGATTGAAGTGCGAAATCGAAACTAGATAGTCAAGAAAGGGGGGCATTGTCGGCTGCGCGGCAAATATAAATTGTGCAAGCTAATGAAGAAGGGAACGACTCTAACCACCTCTCAGCTCAGTGGCGGACATTTTGGCAAATATTGGGGGGGGCAAGCCTATTGTTTTAGGAGGATTACCTCACACATTTCCATTGTTTTTAAACAAAAGACTAATGTCTTCCAAAATATTGGATGGCCATCGCCCCCCCCCCTCCAAGTGTCTGCTAATGTTTCAGATGTATGATCAATCTTGCAAGCAATGAGATCCTATATAGCACAAAAGAGAGGCCTAAACTAACGGGGAAAAAGGTTGATTTATTTGGCTATTAGTGGGGCAAGCCAGGGGCCTACTGGGGCAATAACCCCACTAGTCACAATGTTAATAGAGGCCCTGATTCCCACTGGAGAGGCCGCCCCTCTTGCCCCCTCGTGTCCCCTTGCAGCACAACTGCTTATTTGCATAAATAGTTAATCATTTATCAAGTATAAACTGCCTTCATAAAGAAGATGTGAAAGATAATTTTAGTCCAGATCCAGATCTTGGCAAGGTATTTATTGGAAACGTTTCCTGGGAATATGAAACATCTTAGAAGTCATGACGCTCCGGTCGTAACATAACAAAATATAATTGTTGTCAATAGACAGATGAAATGGCCCAGAATAGAATTGAAGTGCCCGCAACAAGCATTAATCATTGTTTCCCTGGACGGGCCGCATGGTCCAATTACCTTCTCCAAAAAATTGGTGATTTCTTACAGGAGCCAGTGCTTTTGCACTTACTGTTTGTAAGGATTCTTGACTCAACATCGTCAATTTTAGTACCCCCTTGCAAAACAGCTTACTGTGTAAGTTGTTACTGTATAGTCAAATGAACACCGGGAGTGAAGGGGTTAGTTTAATTTAACAACAAAGTTTTTATGCAAAGTAGTATGCCTTCATCAATTACATTTAAATTTAGTAACGTTGGATATTCAGATTTCATATGAACTGAAAGCAATGAAAACATCCAATATTTTCCGGTAGTTTAGACAAGGCCTGACATAACAAGTAAAAAAAATTAAAAACAATACCTACCATAATTGTTTCCATCCTTTATCTGGTGCAATTTCATTAATTCTAAAACAAAAATGGATAGGAAAAGTTAAATGAGAAAGTTATAGATAGTTATTATGCTTTTAAGTAGGGAGCTGGAAATTTCCTAAAAATCAAATAAACGGGAAGGGGGTTGGAAAAAACGGGCTGTGTCAAAAATTCACGATTATCAAACGCTAGGGTGAGAATCGTAAGTCAATTTAATTGTAAAACAAAATGAAAAAGCGATTTTTTACGTTATTTGATAGTCCATCGAATTACAGACTCGTATAATAACAAACAGGGCGGGCAGGAATAAGGGTTGGATTCTTCCTTTAAACATTATTAAACGGAGATGGGGGCATCGTTTAGTTAGAACTGAAGAGTAGATTATCAAAAAATTCTATAAAGAGGGTGAAGCCACCTCTGCCCCCCCTCTCTCAGCATCGCTGCAGATGAGTTTGAGAGGGCATTAACTCCTAGTTTGAAAGCATTCACTGGCCTAAGAAAGGCGAGGCACCCTGTCAGCGTGCAAATACAAAAATTTCACTCTTCATATCTTTAGGACATATTTACTGGTTATATATTAAAGGGATATCAACCCTTTGGCAAATCAAATTTTAAAGGGGCCTTCTATTGCAAAACTAGTTGAATTGAGAAATAACTGAATCTGCAACTGCTTAGATACCGTTTAATTCTAATATGCACAAGTTAAATTTGAAATCATGCATTTACCTGGTGGAAGCAACTGGTTTGGGTTACGTCCAACATCTGTCATTGGTCTTGGAAATTGACTGCTGATGAATAAAGTAAATTTTATTAGATTTGCAAGCTACCAGATGATACCATAACTGAAAAAGACCCATACATCAGGGTAAAATATTAGTACAGTACATTCAAGATTATCCGAGCCTCGATTCTCCGAACGCCGAAAGTTTTTTTACATTAGTTTTTTTGCAAGCCAATTTCGATTTACCAAATATAATAGCCGTTGTTTGCTTAATTTTTTGCCCTATATCAAATTCAAATCTAAAGGAAACATCGAATTAACACTTCACTTTCCTCGTTCTTGTTTACAATTACCCAAATCGTTGCCATTAAGTTAGTTGGCATTTCGATTTCAATTCTGTTTGGGCATTCCGGTACTATTCTGGGTGATAACAATACACTTCATAGCAAGATTAGTAGGTAAATTTTGGTCCTCGATTATCCGGATTTTTGGCGTATCCGAACGGTCCAGCAAAAAATTTTGGTTCAGCCTGTTCGGGTTATCGAAGATGTACTGTAACATAATGTAAATATTGTAACCAAGCTTGTATCCTATTAACCCTAATTTCACTTTTGACGCTTTTTCCTTTTTTTTCTTTTTTCCTTTTGCAATTGTTGTATCGAATTTCATTGAAACCAAGCTAGCATGTCACGAAATAACTATTATGATAGCGAGTTTTGTAATTGTAGAATGATTGGAATTTAAAATGAAATAATTCCATGATGATCTGGTTGCGCTTGCTTCGTGTTAGCATCTTCGCAGTCTAGTACCATATGAACTGAGAACTGATACCACAGACAGAGCCTTGCTGTGGGCAACCCAGCTGTTCTGTCTTTTTAGGTCGGTAAATGGGTACTCAGGTGAAATCCCCAGGGCACAAGCCTTAGGGCCCTACTTTCATATTAGCCTAATAGCAGCCAAAACCCCAGCCTGGGTTAATAGGTGAAGAATCAAACAAACAAGCGCCCATGTGCCGGGGCATACACTCTTTTGTTATAGGAATACACTTTATAAGAACACCGAGGCTCGATTTCCAAAAAAATAAGAAAAAGTTTAGAACATGCTCAGCCTCAGAGGAGAAATTGAAAAAGGAACAAGAAAAGTGACTTTTAAATTTTTTCACTTCAACAAAATAAAACCATGCAATTCCTAAACAACGGTTATTCATAAGACAACGTGTTCCCTTAGCTAAGTAGCTGAGTACATGTATAGTATGTAATGTAAGTGTAAATGTAAATGCATTAAGCTATACGGTACTATACTGTATATCGTACTGCATGTAATTTCCAAAATATTTTAGGAAAAAAATCGCTCCCAATACAAGAACACTTTTATAAACATTCGACCCTCAAATTATAAAAAAAAATTAAGAACATCGAGCCTCGGCAAAAATTATCTGGTTCTTATAAAAAAAGAGTGCATTAAAAAGTCCCGGAACTCTACAATTCACAGTGGCAGTTCTTCATATTCATATATAATGATACTCCTACAGAACTAAATAAACTAAAAAACTTACATAAATTCACGTCCAAACAAAATACAATTTGAGGTCATGTTTGGAGGTCATCTTTTAAATTGACTTTAAAATTATTGGCCCAAGAAGTATGTTTTTAATTTTTGTTTGAAATGGTGCTACCTAGCATTACACGGTCGATCATCACGAAAAAAGAATTAAAAAGTTATACAAACAACAATTATACCGTCTAACATCTGGCATTCTTAGATCTTGCTTCGCTGACGGCCTCATCTAAAACAAAATCATCCGAAAAATATGTTAGAAATGCCAAAACATAAATAGCCTATGGGAGAGATATTTTACCCTTGTATTCAAATAGGAGCCATTTAGCATAATGATCTCCATAGGGAATTGGTTATTACTTAAAAGGGAGAGTCTAATACCCTCAATATATGGATACACCTGCTTTTAAACGTTCGTAAAGACTCTTTGCTCTAACACCATCGATTCTTGTACCCCCTTACAAGATAAAGAGACGCTTTAAATGTTACTGCATAAAAGTATCATCACCGGGGGTAGGAGGGTTGAGCTAAAAAATCGCAGTTTGTGAAGCTTTCATATAGTTGCTGACTCCAATTAGATTTACCAGCGACTGGCCTAAGACTGCTGATAACTCTAAACGATAACATCGAAAGCAAGCTTGACTTACTAGGACGGTAGTGTTGACGAGTGGTTCAGGCGTAGGGCTAAGACTCCATTAGCCGAGAAGCTCTCGGGTCGAGTGGGACCTTTCTCACAACGAAAAATGAATCATAACATGAATGGAAAAAAGAATCGTAATATGAATGGAAATGTGACGATTATGAAGAGACTCACCGAAAAAGCATTGGCGGGAAAGCTTTGAAATGGTGGTGGAAACCGGTGAATACCATAATATGGATTTGGTAAAATTCCAGGTCTTGACTGAGAGTTAATCGGCGTAAATCTGCCCGTCCAGTGGGCATTACCGACATGTGGTCTCACGGAAGTACTCATACCATGAAATGGTAAACCTTGAGGATTGTTTCTAATGTTATTCCCAATCGACGGTCCATTTTGAGCATGGATTCTACTCTCATCTTCTTTTCTAACAGAATCACCCTTCCTTGCATCATCAGAGTGGCTTCTTTTAGTTCTTACATTACCATGTCCTGCCTTATCAGCCCCAGCTTTTTGCGGTGTTTTTCTAAGTTCACCTCCTTCGTGTCTTTTTCGAGTGTCTTCCAACTCGCCAGAAGATCTCGATCTCATAAACTCTTTGCCATGACTATCAACTTTTCTTTTCTTCTTCGAGAGCCTATCTTTCTCGGGGTATCTTCTGCAAAGGATTTTTGAAGAATCTTAACTATAATTTATTTACAGTAGGTGTTAAAATTATAGCTAAAAGGCAGGCTAATAAGAGCCTGCCATTTACACAAATATAAATAACAATATTAATGAAGATTACTGTTAACCGGTCAGCTAAAAAATGTGCTCGATGCCGTAGAGGCAGAGCTATACTGAACTTAGTGACAGAACTCGATGGTTAAAGTTGAAAATTTAAGTTGCGATCTTCAGAAAAGCGTGAAAATTAAAGTTTTCACTTAAAACGGTTGCGTTAGGTCACTAAGTTAAATAGTAATATTAGACAGAAAGAAACGATTGGAAAATTGAAAACTTGAAAAGCGAAAGTTTTTAATACAATCTACTTCTCTCCCAAGAGTTTCGGAACTACGAAAACGATCTATATATATCTACGAACAAGAGGTGTCTAAAATTGTTTTTCCTCTGGAGGGGTGAAACTTTGGAATGGCCTGGACGCACAATTAAAATCAGTGTCGAATTTAAAGCAATTTAAATCCGTTTCGAAAACTCCAGAGCGTAAGAAACCCCTATTTATTCATTGTCTATTGTCCAAGAAATTTCAACCCTTTTTCTCTGTTATTCTATTTTGTATTTTTCATTGCAGGATTTATCTTCTCCTTTATACAGGGCAGTTTTAAAAGCAATAAGGTGAACAATTTGCCGTATTGACCTATCAAGAAGCCCATAAACTATAATAACACATAACCTGCGTTTTATTACAGTGTGCACTGTTGGGGATCTTGCAATCAATAATGTTCTTATGAAATATATTCAACTCAGATTGAAATAATCCAAAACAGCTCACCGTTTTGTAGCAGTGCTTGTTTGCTTCTTTGGCGTTTGATTAGCTGTCTTTTGGCTAAAATTGAAAAAAAAATTTACCAGGTTGTTTACTGTGGGCAAAAACACCATATAAGTTTGTAAAATGCCTGCCTTCCTACATGACATAACAGGGGCCCGAGTCCACTTAAAGAATAGTGGTGGTAATTTATAGTCTGTTGTTAGCTAGAGGCTACTTGACGGAAATAACACTTTCCCCGTCTTCGTATATAGTAAGGAACAGCCACAGAAGATGCTCATAACAACGGATCAAGTACCCATTATACTTCTAGGTAGTTAGAGGCACGATTTGGTGTCATGACCTCGCCAATGGGTGCAATAACTTTTCCATACTCCTGTATTAAACTTGGTACAACAAAGCGGGAACACAATGTGCATAAATGTACACACTGAGTATGATGGTGACAGAAACTGACATTTGACCATAATCTGGTAATTGGGCACTCGGTGGAGGAAATAATGCTGACCTAAAACACATTACATTTCCCACTAGGATATCAGCTGTAATGCAACCGAAAAATCTTGAGCAAATATTTAACATTCCTCAGCTATAAACATGCTGCCATCTATGTATGCTATATGCATAGCAATAAAAACCAACTAAATCAATCATACAATCTTACTTTGAAGACTCAAAATGCTTTCCAAGTTCATTGAGGTCTTCGTTATAGTCCAACTCCAAATCATTGTCATCAGCATGAAGTGACATGGAATCAAGATCATTCTCCATGTCATCCAAAAGCTCACTTTCCTGTCCATCAGATGATGACTCTGCTAAAATTAGCTTTCTGACAGTCATCTTATGAGACCCTATCACATGCCGCAGGTCATCAGATTTTAGAGTTGGCTCAAAAGCAGGTGGATTGGTTGTCATATTAGCACTCTTGTCATTTGCTACAAACAAATTTTGCAGCAAATTTGAGCTTGATAATCTTGCTCTTTGTGGAGAGCTGCATGAGCTAGAAGTCTTTTCCAAGCCATTTGCATGGACTATTTGTGCATTTTTCTTCGTTCCCAAGCCATTAACATTTTTACACTGTGATTTACTTTTCACAATTTGTTTACTGGGAGATTTTCCAAGCAGCGGGCTACTTTCTTGTCTCAATGGAGCATTTTTTTGCTTTGGTAATGTCTTTTTGGAATTCTGATTTGAAACAGATCTAAATTAAAGGACAAATACATATCACATTGAGAAAAACTAAAAAACTATTTATCCTCTTGCTAAGGACAACTGAGGGCAACTGAATTTCAAGAAATATAAATCAAGTCTGAAATTTTGATATACTAAAGTTAATTACCAACTTGACTTAGCCCCTTGGGCTCAAAACTACTCAAATCTTTTTTGACATTTTCTTACAAACCTTTTGTAGCGGCTAAAATCAATTGCTTCCAACTTAACCACAGCAGCTTTTGTCAGAATATGCCCAAATTTTCTCTCATTTTGAGGAGTAGATTTTAGTCTTTCATCATCACTCTCTTCTTCTTCTTTGATTTTTAAACAAGGATCATATACAACTGCATCTGAAAAGAGATTTAAAAAATGATAAAGAAATTTAGCTCAAAAAATGGATTGATCTGATTAACTTTGATGGGCTGTACTGCAGTGTTACAAAAATAGGCTCTTCTTGTAGAATTGCTACACAGCACTGTTTAGCTCGTTTCTTTATTTATATTCCAACAAATAAGTATCTTATAACAAATAACTCAAGTAAATCTATTCAGTGGTCAAAATGTAGAAGCAGGCCATGCTTGTAAAGGCACTGGATTGAGCGTCTAAAGTGCCAAAAGCATGCCTTAAATTATGCACAGAACAGGATTTAACGAGCACCAAATTACTGCTTATCCTTATCATATGGCTGAAGGAAAATTTTTCAAAACATCACAAGCAATCTCCTTGACGTCACCTCTCTGTTATGACTACCATATTATATGATTCATATCAGCGTCATACTCATCCATAAATATCATAACTATTTCTGGGTAATCAGCAGAAATCATTGCTTCAAGGAGTTTTTTCAGGAATGCTGAAAAACTTTTGTTCATAGCAAAAGCAAAGTAGAGCTCCAAAGTTAACTAGTTACCAGCTTGATATCATGGCAATAAAGTTATTTACTTCTTGCATTTTGGATAATGGAAATGAAGCTGGTCCAAAAGTAACAGCATCTTTTCATGTATTACAGTTATGGAAACAGTAAACATGTAAAATGGTCCTGGATTGCACTTTCTGTGTAATCATGCTTTGAAAATTCTTCTTCTGCACTCAAGAAACACTTTTTGTAGGGGGTTTGAAACAGGGCCCTTAAATTGTGCAAGGAGTTCGATTTTTAGAGCACCTTAATTTTCTTCAGGGCAAGGTGTTCGATTTTTAGAGCACCTTAATTTTCTTTAGGGCAAGGCCTGCAGTAGTTGAGTTTGAACAGGAAAAATTCAGTTACTCATGGTGTAAAGGTACTGTTTTCATCATAATTTGTGAAGCGATAAGGCTTACATATGAAAACTAAATATCTTTTAGTAATTATTGCCAAAAGACAGAACCATTTAATTGCAAAAAGAGGATGACATTAATGGCATTAATTAATTAATTAAGTCTTAGTGGGATGATATTAATGACCATAAATAATGTTTAAAAATTATGATTTACTCTGATAATATTGGATTTGATAATTTCACCAAAAAGCGAGGGAGCTCACTGTTACTTTATGTATTTCTTTCATCGGTTTGCTAGTTAATTGCTCAATGATGAGCATTTTGCAAATTCCTACAAAAGGATAATGGAATGTATAGCACTAAGTTTTGTCCCCTCGTACCAGATTGGATTCCATGGGGATGAACAATATATGTACCAAAACATTACCAAAAGATTACATTATATGTAGTTATAGTTATCGTAATAGTAATAGTGATAAAACTTCTCCATTTCGGAGCAATTACTGTTTAACACAAGGGATGGTAGTAATACGGGTGTTGCGAACATTCATTTCAGGTGCAAAAAGTGGCCTAATGCATAATGGATTCTACTTCCCAAATGTTGGGGCCTTCCCTGGTCATAGCAAGTGTTTAGCACGAAGCAAGAGATTCACTAATTTGCCACTATCATTAGATGAACTTTAGATCTGATCAAGTCATAATCAAAAAAATAATGACCTCGGGAAAGGCCGCTACCATCCGCAGAACTTTTTCCGAAAGAATTTAGCATTTTCGTGTCAGTCAGCAGCCAGCAAGCAACGACTTGTGTTTGTTTAACCAAGAGTTCACATCTTTCTGCTTCATATCCTCGTAGCTCAGAATTTAACGTGTGTTTTGATTCCTCCTTTAACTGCTTATAGTTATGTATCTCTCCAGATTTTTATCCAAAACAAATTGATGCATGCATCAGAGCACTACCCATTAAAATCCGCCATAATTAGTTGCCATGCTTGATGGTTGTGTCCTTTTCACGCATGCTCATTTTGTGAATCGAATTTTGATCAAAATAAAGGAACTTTTCGAATCAGCCCCCTGGGGGCCTGCACAAATACCGCCAAATGATCGGTTAAGCCCCTGCTGCGGGTCGATTAATCATATGGAATCCCGAGGGGGTCTTTAAATAGAAAAGGCTTTTTGGCCAGGGGGCTTGGAAAAATTTAAGACATGAATTATTTTGTTTTGCGTCTATGAAGAGTTAGATACAGGAATAGGGGTGCAAATTCATAGCTATTTTAGGGGGTGTACGCTCAAAGAGAAGAATTTTGGCCATAAAAGGGTCGTTTTTTGCCGCAAGTACCGATTTTGGCGAAATATCAGTTGCTAATAATAAATTTGAAGTAGAAAATAATGTTTTCCCCCTATTTATTGCATCCCAGCCCGAGCCCTGAAAAGGCCCTCCATTTGCCCCCAAACAGAATGATAAAGCAAAAGAAATAATAAAAAAAATAACACATTTTGTAGCATTTTTGGAATCTTCGCCTCGAGCTATGCCGCAGCCCTGCTTAGCGTTACATAAATAATTTACGTTACGAGCCAGATCAGGAACGATCTTATCGCTGTCAAAAAGCAGCTGGGACTTGTGGTTTTAGGGTATTTTAATAAAACATTTTAAACTAAAACTGTCGACTTAGTCTCGAGACACAACCATGTTAAAGTTTAAGAATCTTTCCAGCTCGAGATGCCGATTTTTGATATGATTTCCACCAGTTTGACTTCCAATTGGGTTGCAGTAGAACAGAAAAATTTACTGGATCCATCACGAAATTTTATGTAAAGTAAAAGGTAAGAAGCACAAAATAAAATGATATACCCACTAACTTTATTGAAAAAGTACTATCAAAGTTTACAAACGTTAAATTTGCAGCCTTATCTTGTCCAATTTTCTATGTTTTAGCTAACACAGATATGGTGTTACTATTCCTAATTACACCAGGCGTACTTAAGGCAATGGAATCCTTGCTTGATTATGCAGCATGGATAGATCCCTTGTCAATTGCATCTGCATCATTTCCATACCAAAAACCGAGTCTTGAAATTGATCCGAAATTAAGAGAAGTTAAGAACAAACTGAAATTGGCCATGACCAGTCAATTTCTTGTTAGCTTGAGGACCAGGAATGGCGTCAGGATTTGCCAGACGGGGGGCTGGGTTCCCCGACAAGGGGGCTTAATAACAGCAGAGGATATCTTTCTATGCATATTTTCCGTCGAAAATTCCCCGACAGATACGAAACTTTTCACCGACGGGGGGACTTACATTCCCCGACGGCTACAGCCCCCACCCCTGCTCCCCTCTGGTGCCACCCCTGATTATCGCTCATAAGACAACAATCAGTTGCAAAATTGTTGGACCCCTAGGAAATAATCAGAATATTGGGCTTAACTTCCTCCTCCCTCACTCTGTCAATGTTGTTCCGGCATAAAATGATTCTTACCGTGGGCATACAGAAGACTTGAAGCCTTGACCTCAATTTCACTGGCTCTTATACAGAAGAAAGTCTGTAAACCAATCCGTAAGGCACAAGGGCCGACGATAGAGAGGGGCAGAAGGGCCAGTTTGCCCCAAGGCCTCAAAGTCCAGGGGGCCTCATCAACTGATATCAAAATTTTTATTTATAGCCTCTTCAGATGTATTCAAGGAACCTCCCAATAGGTGCCACCCACAAGGTTTTAAGAGTGCCTCCATATTCAGTTCCCCAGATTCCCTTGCATTCTGCCCCCTCTGCTCACTTCGATCTCAAACACAAGGGGCCTATTTTGCAGTTTTGCCCCTGGGCCTCAAAAACCTCGCGGCTAAAGATACCTTAGATTGTTAGCACAGTCTAGCGTTAGGATGAAGTATATCGTGCCATTTAGCCGACTGTACAATATCAAGGTTTCATTATCAAAAACTGATGCTTTAATGATTAGGCATGCCAGCATCGGTCATATGAAAAGTGTTATGATCATTCAACTTTGTTTGTTGTCATACCTGCGCACATGTGCATTTATAAGAACGCGAAAGGGGTGGAATTGGGCAGGGCACTCACAATTTATGAGGAAAACAGTAGCAACTTTGTCGTTAAAGAGACAAACGGGGTTTATAAGGGCTTTTATGACAAGTTCATTGAGGACAATACATATAGATAATAATTTGCTTTGCTGTCGCAAAATTAGAAGACCAAACAAGGGCTACAACTAAGTTGTTAATATTCCTAATTATTTTTGTGCCACGTTTTGGCAACAATTTTGTCGAAATTTACAAGGGATCTTTATCAAATTTTATATGTACCTTTTATAGAATTTGTTTTAAGAGTAGAATGACAATTAAAAGTGGGGAGAGTTACGCGATCCTCCTTCGACACTGGTTAAATTTGGCCACGTTGCTTCGCCTCCGAAATCACTGCTTTCTCAGGTAAATCATACTAAAATATGAACTCAGTGTTTCTACTATTTTTCAATGATGCCTTTATGAAACTCACTTGATTTTGGGGTACATTTTACTGGCTTTTAACCATGTTCAAGTTGGTATTTTGCAATGGAGATTCGGGGGCGTTTTTTCGCACTTGTTTCCATCTATTTGCGTCCCGTAAATAGTGTCCCCAGCCCTAACTCATTTCTATTGCTTCTAGAAACAATGGGCCTAATGAAGTAAGAAATATTGACTGGCTACCTCCAAGCTATTGCTCCTTATAATAAGCCTGGTATCTTCACTGCTTTAAGTTCTCTGGCCAAGATAGGGCCTAACCCTGCGCTTTAGACAAAAAGCGTTCCAAGAATTCTCCTTCCAAGTTGCATTGCAACTAAAATGTAGCACTATAGCGTACAGTTTGCTTTCAAAACCTTTGATAGCATATCTAGTTTAATTAGTAACCTACGAAATGTCTTTTAAATTTTCGGCAGTGAAACCGAAAAGGCTCGGTTAACTCGCTCGTAACTCAAATACTGGTTATCGTTTCTCGATTCAGTTTTCGTGCACGCAGACGTCGTGTGCGAACGTGGTCGTCGTTGGAAATTTACGTTGTTCGTGCTGTCCGCTAAGCCTAGAAGACTTTGATGTGATTTTGACGTACGCAACGGTGCATTCTTCGGGGGAGTAAGCGACTGTTTAACGTCGATGCGTGCGTTGAAAACAGGCGACAATCTGCAAGACCTCTGCGGTGGAGCATCTGTACTTGGTTTCCTCAAAATTTGGTCATTTTCAAGGTGAAAATCTTGAATTGCGTTCAAGTCAGTAGTCATTTCTTTAATTTCTGTAACGAAGAACGCGTTTCCCTTGCTTTTCTGCACTTTGACCGAATCGTTAGAATTCTTGAATGACGTAATATTCTTGTCTTCATCGCTACTTTTCTTGATGTTGTTTTTCTCACCCTCTTCCCCACTTTCACAAACAGTGATATGAATTGCTGGCTTCAGCATCGATGTACCTAGTTTCGGAGTTGTCCGACCGCTTTTGCAACTTTGCGACGAAACCTCCGATAATGCTCGGCTTACGGGGCGAGAACTCGAAATTCGTTGCCTGCCGGGAGACAAAGTCGGGAGTGTTGGCCTACCCTCCTTCGCAGAAGGCAGCGTGCCTCGTCTGAATTCTAAGTACTTGTCAGTACTCGACCTCGTTTTCAGTTGGTTAAACCTCTTATGCAGTTTTTTCATTTCTCGGTCAATCTCGGCCACTTGCACTTTTCTGTCCTTGTTCAGCTGTTTTATCGCCTTGTTAAAACACTGTCCTTCGTACACATTTGACGAATACAAATTCTCGACGTCCGAGTGTTTTCGCAACAAATACGTCTCGTAAAGCGACTCTTCGGCCGGTGTCCGGTTATGCTCGGTGACGTCAACATGACTCGCCTTTCTGAATTCCATTTCGCTGATGCTAGTAGTCACAACTGCAAGACTAAAGGAAAACAGGAACAAATGTTGACATGTATACTGTATAGTAAAGAAAAAGCAAGCATGTTAAATATGGGATAGCTTTGTAAATGGGAATGAAACGCCCGTGAGAAATTTCACTAATTTTGGTCTCTTTAAAAGCATCTTCTAAAACTGGTTTTCTTGAAAAAGCCTTACCCCATCATCCTGATATGAGCCAAATGGCCCAATGAACGCCAGTGGGATTTGATAGGGGAAGGGGGCTGACGCTTGCAAGATGTACACTTACTATTTTAAAAGCCTTTTGCTCCACCGTCATCAGGTAAAGAGCCCCCTTGAAAACTAGCAAATCGTACTAGTTATAACTGCGTTGATGCATTTGCACCGGGAGTGAAAGGTTTGATGTAGAAAATTGCTCCAAAAGTTATACCGGTTTTCGAGCCTCCAAAGAAAGCCCACGGCCCTGGACTCATTGAAATTGACATTTGCGATCGGTTATACTTTTGTATCAAATAACATTTTACAGTTAATAAAAGATTTAATTAGTGGTATTCGATTCAATTTTTAGCAAAGCAGATTAAAGAACGGGATATTGAAAACACAGACAAAGTCTGTCTAGAATACGAAAGTTATGAATTATAGAAACAACCTTGGTAGACCGAAGCAAACAATAGATGGGGTTTCGAGGCCGCAGACAACAAAAGCAAGTTCCGTTTTACCTTGAAATCCAGAGTTCGATAAATTAATTAGTCTTGCTCCAGCCTTAAAAATCCTTAAAAGTCCATATTTATTGCACCTTGCTTTGCTCAGGGGTGCTTAAGACCTAAATATTTCCCGATTCTACCTTTGCTTAGAAACCTATGCTTTCAACACAACATATCGGCAAAAAGCACGGGAGCTGCAGCCCCCCCCCCCCCCCCCGGCTTCGGCGTGCCTGTACAAAACAGAAATTTTAGGAAGTCTGAACCAAATAGACCGCTGGTTACAGAAAACAAGCCGTGAGAAATGGGCACAAATTCTCTGTGTCCTAGTTTCGTTATGAACGTATGAAGATAAGTTTTCTCAGCCTGTGGTCTCAATGTTGTGGGAGTTGCAGGGGCGTTGTGACTTCAATGCGGTTGTGTGGGGGTGACATAACTATAATTCCGACAATTAGAATGTCTATTGGGCAGATTTCCCTATATGGGGAATCCCTGTGCCACATGATCCTGGGACATAATTTCATTGGTCAGTTTCATAGTTTCCAAAGAGATCAGCCTAGTTGTTTCTTGATTTATTAACCCCGTTCTCATCTGTAATCAAGTTACCAAACAGGAAATTCATTCAACCTGAAAAGGTGTTATCCAGATTCTAATGCAGTGACTCGTATTTGACGAGGAGACACAAAGGTCTGCCAGACAAGGAAAGGCAGTGTACCAGGCATGCCGGTGCCTAGGGCTGGGGGGCTTTGGTCCCCCAATTTTTCGCCGCTAAGTTATGTTCAAGGCTTATGTTTCTAATAACACTAAATAAGGGGCAATGTGACCTATGCCTATTGTCTTTTGTGTTCTTCTTGCCATTATCTCCATCAAAAAGCTGTCTTGACCTATTTATCGACTTCTAAGGAGGACCAGGATAAACATGAGTGACCACGCTCAAACAGGGCCACACCCAATCTTCAGAGCCCCCTTACTTGTAAATATGCTCCAGCGTCCCTGCTAAGTATATGTATTCCATGGTTAAACTTTTTGGGGGTTTATCTCTCTAAATTACCGACAAAAATATACTTAGACACGGAGTAAACAGATTCTTCCTTTCTACATTCAGGTCTTTCGAAATAAGACAATGAAGAGAAAATTATGAATTTGAGGAAAAAATCTACTGTTCCAACAACTTATGGCAGCCATTTTAGTCGCTAACACGTCCTCTTAGAAGAAATGTTGAAATAACCCCAATGCTCAAACCTTTTTAGCAATCGCAGCGCCTTCTTACAACTTCCTTGACAAAATAAAAGTATATTTACCCCTGTAACCTCTCGCATTGTCACGCATTCCTTTGAAGAATGACAATTTCTGCGAAATTTGGCCCTAAAATGCCTTATTTCACCAGTTAAGCAATGTGATTGTCAATGCATCTGTTTTTCAATGGAATCGAAAATAATATTTGAAACAATCCATTGTTGCATACTTAGGTTGGAGAAATTCAGTAATGAACTTTCTTAACGATTTGATGAGCCGAGTACTGCTTTTTTATAAACCAAATTGTTATGAAAATATTAATAAAATTGGATACTTACAACTACAAATCTTTGCAATATCATGAATAGGATGTGCAGAAAATACCCCAGTGTTCTCTTCTAGCTGTTTTATCTCTCCTCTCTGCTTCATGTTACTTTCACCTTGTAAACACGGAACACGTTGTTTAGTTTCTCCACTTGAATTTGTAAACTTTACTTCGAATTTGTAAACATCAATGACGTATTGATTATATAGATTTTGCCGTGGGATCACAATCTGCTTACATCGAGGCGTGATTTCATTGTTCCAATCAAGAAATCCCATCATGTGTGTGTTAAGATCAAGCTCCCAGATCAGCAATTTCTTAATACAACCCAATCAATTGGCGGCTATCGCTGTGTGCAACCGCTAGCCCAAGGCCCTGAACATCAATTGAGGTTACAATCCTCTCCCATCGTCTGCATTTGCATCCTCCAAAAGTCAGAACTAACACCTTCGGAATGGAAACCACTTCATATCTAGGAGGAAAATTATGGCAAAAGATTCATCAAATCTTGCCCAGTTTAAAACACGGATAAAAAAATGGAAATAAGAAGAATGTTGTTGTAAATTATCTAGATGTTTCGTAGCTCAGGATGGATTCTTTGACTATAAAACGTAGTAAAATAATTTTCAAAATTCAAATATATTTAATCTTTAATTACATTTATGTATTTCTCGTTTTGAGTAAGTGCGCCAATCTTTAAAATGACGAGCCTTACTGTAGGGTAGACCCATCCGGTTCTTTCGGACATTACTCTTCTAGGCCCTTTTTGTAAAATAATCCCAAGTGGTCTATGTTTCTTAAAAAATACCCTGGTGAATGTTGCGGTGCGAGTAGGTGAAAAGAGGGGAGAGGGAGGGGAATATTCGTCTAACGTTTAACCATCAACTTGATGGCATCAAGACTTTTGGTTTTTGCTTAGTTATTGTATTTCGAGTATGTTTTAATCAAGGCAAATGTCCATTGATCGTTTTTGAGGGAAACAGTAGGTAGAAACTGCGAAAAACAATTGGTTATGGACCGGCTGGAATATATTATTCCAGTTCCTATCATCAGTGAGTTATCTCTTGGAATTACTTTCGATTCCTTTGAAAATAGATCAAGTTTTTATCATCTCCAATTTTCCTTTGTTTAGAGAGTAAGTAAAAGTTGTGTTGAGTGTACGTCGATAAAAAAACTAATATCGCCATGCAGTTTTCTTTATATCTTAGTTCCTTTGCCTTAAACTTTATAAAATACAAGGTTTCGCATAGCATATTATAACACCGATGCAACCGCAAATTTAACTCATCCTAAACGAAATTAAGCACTCCTAAATTTTAGAAGAATGATACAATCAAAACAAAAGTTCATTTAACTCCTTTTGAGGGAAACACTAGGTAGAAACTGCGAAAAGCGATCGGCTGTTGATCCGGCTGGGATTTGTTATTCCAGTTCTTATTGAGTTATCTCAAAGGTCCATTTGATTATAAAAAAGTGGCTTATCATTAAGTAGTAATTGGCTCTTTAAAAGGTTGGAAAGATTTCCAAGCTTTTTTCCTGAAATCACTTTCGACTTCTTAGAAGACAGCTGAAGTTTTAATTTTGTTAAATTTAGACCTTTGATTGATAAAAAAGACACGAAAACCCTACGTTTATTAAAAACGTCATTTTTGAAAGATATGCGTGGTAAGTTCAAATGCCAACGTAAGCAAGAAAGAAAACAGTTGATTTTCATAAAAAAGTTCTTGAGAACTTATCAGCACTCTTGCAGGGCCGGGAAAAGGATACGTGGGCCCCGGGTCAGGACGTAACGTATACAGTATATCAAAGTAAGCCGGGGGCGTACCCTTGTAGGGGGATCCGAAGACATGCTCCCGTTGAAAAATTTATCTGGCTGCTATTTTACTACCTTGAATATAATTTTATCATCATTCATTTATGTTCACACATGATGCTTCAAATGATAATTTCGCAGCCATTAAATACACTTTCATTCCAGATATCCTCATCCTTAAAAGCAGTAATCTCGCTGATTTAGAGCTTAAAATGTATCAGTTTGAAATAAAATGCGCTTGAGCATTGCCAACGTCTTCGAGCTTTTTCTCAATTTTTTTTCAATTTCTACACAATATTGAGGATCGTGTTTTTACAAAACTGTTCTTATAAAATAGAATGCACACATTTTATTAATCCATGACGTCACTCTCCCGTGATCCTTTGCGACAATTTTTCATCTAAAACCCGGACTATTGGCCATCTAGGATTGCCTGTGATCAATTCTCTTGTTGTTTCAAGGCTAATTAAAACAATTTCTTTAATCTCGGGGGTCGGGCCCGTAAACATCTTAAGCACCCAACTCATGAAAGTGCTCAATTTGGCCTTGTGGATACACAATGCTATTTTCAAGAATTTCATTGCAAAAAATATCGGTAATTCAGAGCACAAATTGATGTAATGTTTCATAAGTTTTAGCGTTAATGGTCGTATCAACAACAAGATAAATATCACTAATCATTTCTATGTTTCTGATAAATTAATATAATATTCACCAGAGACAATGCAAAATTCGTTTCCCTACAGCAAATGGGTTCCATTTTGCATGAACCTTCCAATATACTGATAATATGGCGAAAATCAACTCAATGTCGCTATTCGAGAACATAAGTAAATTTAATTCTCAAGCACCAAGGGCTAAAAATTCGAAACTCACGTTCTGGCATGTCAAAATATAGGTTCATAATAGCGAAAGTTAGGGAGGGGAAATTTCCTAACTTTAACGTTAGATAGAATATCAGAACTTTCGCCAGAGTGTTTATTATTATGCAAATAAGGTTCTAGAAATCGTTCAGATACAGGAATTTGTCGCCTGTGAACCGTTTTTAGTTAATCGAGATTGGCTTAATCGAGATTCGGATAACAATCGAGGTGCAAGAAAATGAAATCTGGATTATCAAGGATGGAATGCATTCAAATTTTCTGCAACTTAAATAAATAAAATTACTTTGAGAACAGGTTATTATGGGATGTAAATAGAGAAATCTTAATGAAAAAAATGAAAAATTCTGGGCGTACAAAGATGATACCTCGGACATAACTATGGTCCTATTGAAATGTCAAACATCAAATGGCAGGAATCCTTATAATTTACCTTTCAAGCTACTTTGAGGTTATAAAACACTTTTATGTGTAATGTAAGTTCTTAAAACCACTCTAATTATCGTCCGCCTCGAATTCGCTTTTAAACCTCGACTAAAAACAAACGTGCCGCAGTGGCCTAAGTTGTTGGTTTTGTAAAGAATTGGCATTTTTGTTGCAGTTATGACAAAGTACATTTACGTAAAGAAACGCTTTAATTTTCATAACAAATAACCAAATAACAAAATTAGGGGAGAAACTGACTTTCTACTATTCTTTTTAATCTCTAGGGGCCATTAAAAAAACTAAATTTTGCATTGTCTCCTATATCTTATTATCTATAAACTAAAGGAAATACTCTATGTAAATAATAATTTCAGCAAATAAGCAACGATAACCTAAATCTAACCTCTAAGCCAGCGAAAGCTTTTACAACCAATTATTTTAATATGAATGTATCAGTATCTAATAGGAGGCTACCCAACAAGCCCCCATCCCAATTCCCGAATCCTAGGGCAGGAGAGGCGCAGGGTCATAAAAGCAGTTATGGAAGCCTTTCATCCCACCCACACAACTACCAACAAAATATATGATTTCTGCCACTGCAGCAGGGCTAAACATTAACGATAAAGGGCCTCAGTTCGGGACTTGCAAAGTTTGAAATTTCTCCTTTCTTAGAGCATCTATTGGGAAGCGGACTTCCCTAACGGATGGCGGCAGACCACACAAGAAGGGCAAAGGGAATGCTGCGTCTGGCCCTTGTCCGGTAAAATATGCGTGAAGCATGGCTCATCTTTAGAGGGTTATGGTATGGCAGTGGCCCGAAGTGGTGCATACAGATCCATCCCTATAGCAAAAAGTCATTAACGTTACAGAAAACAGATAATCGTTTGATTTGATTAGTCAAAGACCATTTTGTAACTGATGGGATGATGCTGTTCTGACTTTTATGCCCAATATGAATAATGCAATGACTTTGTATCATATTCACCACAGCTCGTCAGCTATTAACAATAGCCTTTGCAAAAATGGCTTATAGAAATAACTGGACACATTGCTAGCCTGCTTTAAAAGTGACCAGCTCTCTCAGTTTGACAAGAGTTAATTTTTTTCTTAAGGGTGGCTTAAGCCCCGTACCCCTTCCTTCAGAAAAGATTTCTGTTAACCCTAAATTTGGAGGCGATATTATATAATTTCCTCCTAAATCTCTGGTATTTTTAGACTTTTTTGGAGGATCAACTGTCAGCAGTTACTTTATTTAACCCTGTAACCCCCGGTGATTGTACAGCTTTACACTTAAGTTTGAAGCATCAGCTCAGATTGAAAGGGGGTACAAGGATAAGAGCGAAACTTTTTACAAATGTTTAGAAGCAGGTTTATCCAGATAATGAAGGGATAGTATCCCCCTTTTAAGATATAAACACAATTCTCGCTGAAGTTTATGAGCCGATCCATCTGTGGATGAAAGTGTTAAACATTTCAAAACTATTACTTCCTTCTTACGTGGCTCCATCTTACCTAACCACGAGGGATAATACATCCAAGAAGCCATTCTAATTACATGCGATATCTCTTTATAATTTTCCATAGGCAGTTTCTTATAGTTGTTGTCGGTATTTATGTTGCATATAAGCGCCAGCACATTACACTTTTCCCTTTGGCACCAAGCCTGAACTTAACTTAGACGTTCTGCTTAGAATTGAGATGAATTTCTTCTTTGTTATTGGTTCTGCAACGACTGAGAAAAAACAATTTAACTGGGAAAACACAGAACACGGTCTGGTCTGTAAGCAGGCAGAAGTCAACGATAATTGCAGGAAATCTTATTTCCATTAGTGGCGGGAAATTCAGGCTTACATATAGAAAAGCTCAGTCTTTTTAACTTCAGACAAGAATATAATTAAGAAACGAGATGTATAGATTTCTCCTTTTTCCATTCTCAGTTGTTAATTTTCTGGCTTTACAAGTGGCCTTTTTAACGATGAAATTTATAAGGTCCTTGAGTAAGTGAGAAAGTAAATTAAAACTGAGGAAATGAAACTGATTTCTGGTGCTTGAATTTCCCGAAAAGGTCCCTAAAGGTAGGAACCGTGGAACGTGGAACAGAGAAAGGGGGGATCTATGTCCTTCGTTTCTCAAGTATATTCTTGAAATCGAGGAAATGGAAATCGATCTTATCAAAATATAGACCTCAACTGTTAGCCATGATCCTAAGTTTTAATGCTCTGAGGAGTATCCGATGAAAAAGTGCTTTGTAGTATGCTGAGATGCGTTTTCGTTCTTTGTACAGTTTTAACGTTTTGCAGTTAGAAACAGCTATAGGATATTACTTTGTACAACCTTGAAATAAAACCATACCGTTTAAAATCATCCGCTGCTATTTGGTATAACCAAAAGGAAGAGACAGACTTCTTAGGACACGTCATAAGGAAAGAATGTTTAGAAGAATTGATACTGACTGGACGAGTAAACGGGAAGAAAAGGGAAAATTCAAACCTCCGAATCAACGTTCTACTGCAGATTTTGTAACAAGCCTTTTCGATCGAAGTAAATAAATAAAAATTCCTAATTCTACAATTCATTGACGAATCTGGTTGATTTGATTCGAATATTTCATAGATTGTATAAGTTACGCAATCGCAAGGTATTTTCTTCTCTGCTTCTATCTTGTTCTTTTTTCTGTTGTTTTTATCAATCTTTATCAGTCAAAACCCTTTGCACCTCGAGATGTCTTCCTAGTAGTATCTTATAGTTTTATAGTAATTTTGTAAAGTACTGCATTTTGTATATTTGTATTATAACTTATTGGTGGATTAAAAAAAGTAGTAGAAGACAAAGATTGACATGTCGTGAAAGCTTGAGTGAATGGATGAAAAAAAGAGTTGATTGAAAAGAAAAATCGCAAGTACAAAAGACAAAGAGTCTTGAGAACAGCAAAGAATAGAGTTTGGTGGATGTCTATGGATGTCTATAATTGTAAATGTTCTTAGAGAACCTGACACGTAGAGAGAGAGAGAGAGAGAGAGAGAGAGAGAGAGAGAGAGGGGGGGGGGCAACTCAGGTGGCATCTGCAAACCCAAGCCTAAGCAAAGATTCCGACAGCCTGCGTCGAAAACTTCATATCTCCAAACTCGAAAGAATCTAAGAACGTCGTTGCGTAGAAAGGAGACCTTAGGCATTATTCAGAAATTTTTCTTCAGGAAATTGTTTTCCTTTTAGGCAAAACCAATCCCCTTTGATGCCTCAGCGTATACGTTTGGGAGTAATAAAAAGCTTATGGCTTAATTCAATTCATTTCTTAGTGTGATGTACTGGCGACATCAATTCAACTCAATGAAGATTAATAAATTAAAATAAATGGTAGCTTAGCTTCGTGCGATAGTCTTCTCAATGTTAATCCCATAATCAGGAGCTATGTTGCTGTTTTTTGTTCGCTTCGAGTCAATTTCGTGTATTCTAGAAGGAGAAACAAATATTCACCATTTCACTTTTTACAATACAGTAGACCCCTGTCCACTCGGACCCTGGGTAACAGGGCATCTCTTCAAAGTGGGCCAAACCCAGACACACTTTATATTAATAATATTGATATATTTTATAATGTTAATAAAGAGTAAAACATTTAGATTATACCGTTTCACACTGTACCCTATTAAAATAAAATACTTGCAAACAAAAAGTTTACACAGAAATCTAAATTAGTACTACAACTGGCACAATATAGCATCTGATAGTGACAGTGACTGCCTTTGGTGGACCAAAAGTCTTAAATCTAGCTTCTTTACTAGGCTCTGGAAGAGGACCCACTAGGCCGAAGGCCCAGTAGTTGCAGTGTTAAGAGATGCCCTGCTGGGTAACAAACACATTTGCTTGATTTTACGAATTTCTTGCCCCCCTTGGATTTGATGACCCTAATCAAGACTTCGGACATCTCGGACAGTGGCTAAGTCGCTAAGGGAATTTAATTTGCTCTTCTCTCTGATGGTCTCAGTAAAAGGGGTTCATATGTACTTACTTCACGATTTTTAGTCGATAAGCCGCTGGATTATAAGAGATGCAAATGAGCACCGTTTGATATGCAGAACAAATCGCTAAAAAATATCATCAACCCATTAAAGGTAGACAGAAGTTTAGGAAAAGACTGATCAAGAACAACCAATTAGAAATAATGATAATTAACATTATCAAAAAATTATTAATAAATTTTATATGAAATACCTCTCAGTAGTGGAAACCCAGAGTTATATTTGGAGGGGTCAGGAGGCCTCTGAATATAACCCTCGAATTACGCCACTAACAGGCTGACGTGCATTCTCCTTTTCAAATTACAACAGCTGAAAACAAACCTCATCATCATATCTTTGCATTTTTGTAAATTATCTGTTGAATATTTTGTTAAACTTATCATCTTTGCAGGCCACACCGGCGTTAGTTGTAAACAACTCCTTGCCGAATACACAGCTGCAGCTGCAACCAATGATGGTAGAAATTGCATGAACATGTAATCTAAAACCAAAAAGAAAGCAAATATGAATCATCTACACAACAAGTAACAAAACTAAGATAGATCCAGGGCCGTAAAAAAAAAGTTTGTCATACAAGCATATTCTAAATCTTTAATTAAGTATTATGCATAATTTTCAGAGGTAACTTTTAGTGATCAGTTCAAGGGTCAAATAAGAAGTAATACATAGACTAAAAGTATGCAATGCTTAAACTGTCCCCAGCTTTCTATAAATTCAATTGTTTCCACCCTTACAAACAATGGATCTATTTTGATAAAAGAACAATGGTAATCCCTCCCCCAGCTATTGCCCCTTAGAATAGGCCCTGATATTATGTTTTCCAAAACTCTAAACTGAACTTTTCCGAAACATACATCCCTTATCATGATTAAGCTGCGAGGTCTTAAGTCTATTGAGCAATTTTTACTTATTTATGTATATTTTTGCTTGACACTCGAATGCTTACAATTAAAGAATCACTTTGTAAAATTGGAAATTTTAGGGATTTCCATGCTTTAGTTTGAATTAGGACCCTTATGAATAACAAATGTGCCTTTTGGCACTGAAAATTTTCTTCATTTAATATCATTCATACACAAATTAACCCTTCAGCAAATAAAATCTCAAATCCAATGTGATAAAGAAGCTAAATAATAATAACTACATTCTACATGCCTATCAATTTCTGTCCTTCCAAGGCGGTTGTGATTTAGAGTTTTGGATGCATTTCAAGTTGCTTTTCTCAAAAATCATTGCTGAACCAATGGAATTTTAATTTATCAACAGTCAAACTCCAAAATTTTTTTGTTTTCAACCAAAGGGGTACTCTCTCCTCGATAAGTTTACCTATTTAGAGAGCTCCTCCTTTAAGAAATTCCCTCTATACAAATTCCCTTAAAAAATTTGTAATTTTGTTAGTTTTAATTATTGTATTTCGCTTTGTCGTTTGTTTTAATTATTTGATTTTCATGGCTTTTTGTATGTATTGGAATTTTAAAATAAAAATGAACTGAACTGTTAAAAAGTAGAGAGCTCACGAATATCAGCAGGTGTGTTCATGTTCATGTCCATCATATTATTCAAATTCACTACCTACAATAACCAACTACAGTGTGTGTCATTCCATTATTTCAGAGCTTCAAAATCAAAGCCACTTTTTGCATATTTAGTCCTATATCTAAGGACCTTAAGATCTTTGAAATGCCTTGTAAAAAGCTTCAACTTGAAAACATTCCTATAATTATTCCATGCAAAATTAAAATCAAATTAAATATTACCTTGTAGTGACACCTCAATGAAATATTTTGCATAACGTTGCAGATACGACCTTGCCTTGACAATGCAGGTGATTTCACTCTCCGCATGAAGGTCACTTGCTGTTAAACTTTCCATAGAATAGAAATCAACAAAATTTGCAGCAGTTGGGAGAATCAGCTTCCAATTCAGACAGCTAGCAATCTTGATTTCCATTTCAATAAACTCATTAATGGCAAATGATTCTTTGCAAAACTTCCTTAAATTTGACACTTTTGGAATGTTATCCTCACACTCACCAATCTTTGCTAAAAGGAGAAAATTTATAGCCATTAATATAAGATTTACCATCAACATGCATACTTCACAATCAAGATGATTTTGTCACTGTCCGGGTCCTGGCTTCTTGGTTTTTTTAAATATCATGAGTTTCTTTGCATCTTTACTGGAGGGGGGCTCTCCCTTGATAAGTTAACCTGTTTGGAGAGCTACTCCTAAATTTATGTATTCTGGATATAATCATGAAATGACCAATTTTTCTTTTTAAATCTAGTCTGAAGCACTGCAGCTTTTAGTTTATTTATTGCATTTCAATGTTTTCTAGTTGTTAGATTATTTAGAATTTGTATTTAGTGTAGATCAATAATTTCAAGGAAACTAAAAACTGAACTTTTTAAGATGACAATATTTTGATAGGTTAGTGGGGTGAACAACCCCTAGCTCCCTCTGTCCAAAGAGGCTTCTGAGCCTAACATGAAACAGTTTTTATGTCAGTAACACAAGCAGGAAAAGGGATACAAAAAGTATTTGGTTTTAATTTAAGAAAATATTTGCCCAAAAATATAAAACTAATGAAAAATAGAAGACATAATGACAAAAACACTGAAAAAGGCAACTTTATTTTGCAGGAATTAAACTTGAAAATAAGTAAATGAGCTTTTCTGAAATCAAGTCCTTGATTTTCAGACAACTTTTCAGTCCCTAAAAATTAACCAGTAACAAAAAATGCCCTAAAAGTGCCTAAGTCGAAGTTTCACGAAAAATCGATATATTCATCACTTAAGAAGACGATACGTTTTACATTTCGCTCCATCCTGATTTTGAATTGGAAGATAATAACATTAAAAAAATAGCAAAAATTTCTATTCGATAAGCTTTTAATGTATGTGGCAAAATTTTTCACCTGCCAAGGACAGACAACAAATCGCAAGCATGTTCAGTTGTGATTCAACTAACAATTCATATCGGTCCATTACGTGGTCTAGATAACGAACTGATAAATGGACAACTTCTTGCAAAAGTCCGAGTTTTTCCCCGATAAGAGCCAGCCAGTTGACTAAAAATCTTCTGTAGCAAATTTGTGGTGAGTTGGAGCGATAAACTGGCAATTCAATTTCACGCTTTCTCAAGTTTGAATGGACGTCCTTCGCTAATTGACTTTGCCACCACTTTTCTTCATCAGCCATGTCGACAATGGCTGATTTAAGGAGAACTAAAGACTTGTTTGTGACATGTCTTCAAAAAACGCTTTCCAGCTTCATTAAAAAAGGCTTTTCAGAGATTTTTTGCTATACTTCTCCTTTTCCTTCCTCAGGCTCCCCTCGACCATGCGGCAAATGCAATTTGGATTTCGTGTTTTCGTGCGCGTAAATATATGAAATCGAGGGTCTTTTTCGAAACGAGATTTGTAAACAAAGGCAACTTCCTGTTCTTTTACACGTAGAAAAACTAATGTGCTCTTTTCATTTCCTCTTCCTAAAGCCTCAAACATTTTTATTGCCTCTTCTACCTTAGACTCTAGATTTCCAGCACCTGTGTAGCGCCAAAAGATAAAACGTGAGGCTTTGGAGGAGGTGGGGTCTGCTGAAAAATTCTTTTAAGAGCAACACATTCGTATAAAAATCTACCTTTTTGGTCAAAAACTGAGGGTGTCAAAGACTCGTTTCTAAACCTCTGGTTTTCAGCTGCTAGGCCGTCTTTGTTCTTTATGTTAATTTTTTCCTATCTTCTTATGAACTCTGAGGCACTTGTCTTTTTGTAGAAGCTCTCATATAAAAAGAGTGTATATAGTGTGAATTCTGACTGAAAGTCGAAAGGTATTAAAGACCATATTGTAATAATAAATCTTTTAACTTCTTTTTATTAATGAATCTTTGGTTAACAGGTATTCGATAACTTGTAAATGTATGTTACTGAATTACATGGATTTGAAATTAAAATTTTGTTTTGTAATTCTAATCTTGCCAGTCCCTATTCACAGACGCTTCTAGAGTTAGAAAACTGAGCATACAAAGGGCTTGATATGTAATCTCAATTGCGATTTATTTATTTTCATTCATTTTAGTTGACAGCAGGTCCACAACAGCTTAATAGCTGCGTTTTTAGGCAACCTGTTTTAACAAATAGCAAATGTATGTATGTAAGTATGTATTTTGAAATATAATTTTCCCGTTCTTTATGTCTAAGTTCTTTTGCCTTACATTTCCTAATATACAAAGAGTTTCGATTATCATGTTAGAGTGATGCAGCCGCAAATGAAATTTATTCCAAACAAAGTGCTCCTAAATTTTAAAAACATTGAAGAAAAGTGTCAGAATTTTCATAATTAAGCTTGCGATCAGTACAAGCAATGCATATGCAAAATTAATGATGCATAGTGCAAATTGTAAGATAATAACGTGAATTGGGTGATTCAGTTTTAATGAATGAAATTTTATCAGCTTTAATTTAAGGATCCTATGAAGCTAATCATGGTACACCTGATGCGAGATGAATTTTACTTACCTTGATATAAAATATTAAATCAATATAGTTGGGATACAGTTAGGATCAGATGACTTGGTATTCATTTCCGCTGTAGATCGTGCATACAAAATACAGTTGTTATTTTTACTTTAGATTTTAAGTGATATAAAAAGGCTGGTTAAGAACCACTTTCGTATTTGGCGAATCATTCTTAATTTCATGCGCCTGATTTTTGCATGTTAGGGAGTGGTCATTTTTAATCCTGGGTACCCGGGCAGAGGATTTTCGACAGGGGCATGAAACTGTTTGATTTCATTTGGTTGGTGTACAAAACCTTCAAGGGGTATAAATAATGGGGTACAAAACTGATTTGCTTTGTAAAGATCTCAGTATAGTCATTGGTAAACATGTTGATTAAAAAGAAACAGCATTTTAGACTTAGTACACGGCAAATACTTAGAACCATTTTAAAATACTGTTTATTTTGTTTGTAAGGAATGAAAGAATGATGCATGCAAGGTTTGTTTTCTGTCAGCTCTTTACAAGTAAATCGTTTTTATGGTATGATCACTTGGGAACAACTGGTATGTGTACAAATATATCTATAGATATGGATGGGGTACCAAACCATTTCACTGCTGGGGGTATGAAAACTTTTTCAATATTCAAGATGGGATACGAAACTTTTTTATCATGTGAAATTGCCTTCCACCCCGGTACCCAAGCAGTTGCAAATCTAGAATTTTAGAGGGGGCTTCCAGATTTAGACGTTCTTTGATAGTGTGGTGGAGAGTTTGAGGAAAGACCATATCTCGCGATATTGGTGGTCGAGGGGGGCTTTAAGCCACCAGCAGTTCCAGGGCCAGGCCAAGCTAACATAGATGTGGTGCTAATCAGCTCTAGTATGGGTGTATACGGTGGCAACCTATAGAATATTAGACCCCACCTACTCCACTCCAGACAGGAGGGACAAGACGTAATGAAAAAGAGCAAAAAATTCCAAAATGAAGATTAAATTTTTGTAGGACAGAAGGGACAATTGCTCCAGCTGCCCCCTTGCTATACGCGTCCGTGGAAAAAAAAGGACAGAGAAGTAGAAAAAAAGACAAACAAATATAATGCATATTAGACATATCCATAAATTGCATTTCTGTACGGTTTTAGAACAAATACTGTCAACAGATGCATTAGTTCTGTGCAAAGCTAAATTTAAATACTGATAATTAACTCAAGATACAGCTTACCTACAAACATAAAATACGATATTCAGAGTTATATTACTTATTAGGAATAACATTTAAAAAACCCGACTCCTTAAGGCCACAGTTAGGGGTGAGGAAGGCTGCGCAGAATCTGTTTTCCGTACGAAGGTAATTGCGAAGGAGAGCTTGCATTTTTTAAAAACATCGTTTTGTGGCATACTTGCGTGAACATACTCTAATATAAAACGGGCTCTACACGATTTGTTATAGGAAACTGTTATATGAAAGTAAATACAGGTATTGTATACGAAAGTGGTTCATAATAAAGTAATACTCGGCTGCCTATAGAGTTAAGTACTATATCTAACCTGACAAAGAATTCAACGATGTTTTGTTCCGAAATTACTTTCTGTTCCTTAGGGAAAAAGACGTATTGAAAATTTAATTGCTCAACTTGAATGAGGAGTTATTGGAGGCCCAATTTCGCCAAAAATATCATTATGAGTTGATAAAAAAGTTGTCTTTTTGGTAAAGACAGGTAACTATTTATAGTAAAGTTCCAAGCAAGTTTAAATACTGACATACTGACTGACATACTGGTGATGTTTCCAATGTTGCCTTTAGCCCATGTTTTTCTTCCATTTCACGTGATCAAGAAGTAAGCAACTTTTAAAAGAGGCTTCTCTTCCTTCGAAGAATGTTTTGCAATCTCGGAGCGAGGTAGTCTACATGTGATCAGTGCAGTCTCAACCAGTAGCATCGCAGGGAAAAAACTTCAGCCTATTGGGAATACTCTCTCTTTCTATCGTGACTCAATGCCTTTAATAAGTAAAGAAGCCAGTCCGCGCACATAGTCTGGATTTTGTACGAAAAGACTTAACTGAAGGTCCGTTATTACGGTAATTTTGGAAAACTAAGAACTAAACCGTTTTAATTATCTATGGATACTCGTTCTAAAAACTGCTGAATCCAGGTAGCAAGTTGTTGGGTTGAGTTAGCATCATATTTTACAAATAAGTGTTCGCTACAAACTAACATAAATGCATCTCTCTACCTCAATCCAAAGAGATTTATGTTGTAAGGAGAAATTTCGAAACAAATATTTGAAAAGTTCATAAAAATTCATCATGATGAAAATGATGAAGCCCCACCCACCTAGTTAAAGTGTAAAATACTATATGTTATTTAATCTAAACACTCATTATCTCAAAAGAGGCAGAAATAAACAAGAGATCTTCCATGGGTGCCACTCAGTAAACTATGATTTAGCTAACAAAAAATTCTGTCCAAATGAAACTGAATTTGCCGCAAAAATGCAGTGTGGATAAAAACATTTCCCTTGTAGTTTCTTTAACATGAAGGGATGTATCCTAGACCCTCCCTGCGGTGGGGTGCTGCTTAGAGGGGGATGTCCCTGGCAGGCAGGGTAAATTCTGCAGATCTTAAAATCGTTGGATTTCAGTACCTTGGCACAAATATTAGCTGCAGCATCAGAAAACAGTGGCAGAAGTTCAGGGTTGTATTTTGGGAGGCTTGATCCCTCAAACTTTTGACTTGAAGATACTTAAAAAACAAATTGTATAGATTTCCCCTTCTCTGTTTTTAGTTTCTTCATTCCTGGCTTTAGTATCAAACCTTTTTGAAATAATATGCATCAGGCTTTGAGAAAGAATAAAGTAAACTGGAGAAGAAATGAAATTTATTTCTGGCACTTGGATTTTTGACAAGATCATGATTAATGGGAGGGGGTAGAGGCCCTACAATCACCATTACTACTTGTTGCCTTAGTTTTAGGATACATGTTACATATACATGGAAGGCTGTTGCAATACCAATTACATCGAGAAAGCATCCCCTCTGGAACACAGTCTAAATATTTGGGATTGTCTCAGAAAGTGTCACACTTTTAACTTCCTTTGGACTGGGAGTGGAATTATGCTACAGTTAGCTAAAATTGTACTCCAATATTTTGACTAGGAGCAAGGTTTTTGCCACAAAATCTGAAGCAATTGGTGTCAAAGCTTTTGAGGCTGTCATATTGAATTATTAGAATAGGATAATATATAGAGGGGTATCTAGAGCAGGGCAGAGTCAACCCCCTCCCACCTTCAGTAAAAAGCTGACATTTTCTATACTCCTATTATTGTGCTGTTTTTCATAGCACCCTCTTGTCCTTTAGTGCAGCAGGCATCCCTAAAAATTCATGATAAGACTGTTAATCATTCCCCTTTAAAAAAACTTTCATCATAACATTTTTGGCCAATCATTCCAATTTTATTGAAATAAAAGGGCCACCTTCTTCAAATACACAAAGATATTGTGTTTCATCTACTATAAGGGTTAGCATCTTTAAATGCTGCCTTTAAAGTTTTTTAAATAACTGAATAATTTGTTGAAAAAATTTAATTGTAATCAACTAGCTATGTGAATTCCCTCTAATTAAAATTGATCTAGTTTCTAAGTTATATTAGCTTGCTTCGTTGGACATTTTCTATTGCATAAGAAAATTCATATTTGCTAGGCTATTTGATTGTTCTTAGCGAACATAGGATTTCAATGCTAAAAGTTTATTAGAACGTTCTTGAAAGAAAGTGAGCAGCATTCATCTTGCAATATCTATAACTATTAATTTTAATTCTGTAGAAAGAATTGCCTATGTTTAGCCTCTAAAATCTCATGATACATCATATAAGCAATGTAGTGGTTTGACAATCTTTTTTGTAATAGAACCTAATTTCTGAAATCAAAACACAATTTTATACATTTCTGTGTTTGAAGAACTTAGTACTAAACTTTCTCCAGCTTCAAGAAGCCAAGTCTTGAAACAAAAATTGTGTAAATAGGAAAGCGGGAATTGCTAAACAAAATCATTGGCTGGCGAAAGCCAAAGATTGGCCATGATTTGACATCAATTTGAATTAAATATAGATTTTGAATGAAAAACTTAATTCAGATGAAAAATGCAGACAGAGGATTTCAAGCTTTCTGTCGAGTTAATCCCAAGAAAATGAAAGTTTGTCTTTCAACAATAAGGCTACTATATTTCCAGGATGTTTGAAATTCCAACATGTTATTTCATTTCATGTGAAATAATGAAAACCGCATTTTCCTTTGAGGTTGTCAAATAATGGACAGTAGACCTTATTGTTCTCTATCAAACAATAAGTCCCACAATTTCAATACAAAATAGAACACAACAACACCCTGTCCTGGATTCACCAATTGAAATATAATGCTTCTGATTAACGTAAAATAGAACTTGTGCAATGGGTTGTATATGAAAGGCAGGCATAACAAATTTGTCTGGTTCTAACAAAACTATAAGAAAGGTGACTGAGCTTGCTACATAAATTTCTAAAACCCCAATAAGTCGACTATCCGTAGGCCGACAAGTTGCACAGACATATTTGTGAAACCAGCCTAAGGGAAGAATTAACTATTGAATAATTATTAATTAATTTGCTATATACCTATTTACATACATTTACTCAATCGAGCCTTTCTAGTTTCCCCCAATAGTCAATGCATCAATTTGGTCAATTCTTCCGTCAACACTCACCGCTTTCCGCTTGCACTTTCTGCTGTGGAATCATTTCAGTTGCTTGATCTAGGACGACCTTCTCCCCAATTTGACTTGCGACATGAACGCTTGTTTGCACCGCTTGTTCATCCGCCGTATCGGCACTGTTGTGTCCTTCGATATCTTTCGACCCTTCGTTGTCTCTCGGGTTTGTTTGTGTTTGTGTTTCCACCGTCCTATGCTCCAAATTCGTCATACCGACGAAGCTTGGATGCGACGATTGAATGACTGTCGGTCCGAACATACCCCCGCTGAACGGTTGCCGAAGTATGTAAGCCGGGGTGTGCACTGCCTGTACGCCAGTCATTCCGTGAACTGGAATTGCAACGGGTTGAAATATTGCTGTGGACGTGGCTGGTATAGGAACAGTAACATACGTTGGGTATGATGGATTTACTGGGCTGCCGAGAGAGGAGAGATTCGACACAAGTGGAGGCACTGGGGGTACCTGACCAGGCGGTACAATCACAGAGCCTGGAGTTCCCGCAGTAAACAGAGTGGGAGAGTAGACGTGTTTTCCTGCCATAGTTGGCGTGCTCACCTTCATATCGATTGTACCATCCTCTCTCGGTTTGCCAGTCTCTAATTGAGGACTTTGCCAAGGAATTGGTGCAACAAACGAAGGCTTTCCGACATGATTCGTCATCATTGACGGTGCACTATACGTTCTCTTGCCGATTCCTTTCAATTTAGGCCGCCTCCTCGGCCTGTATTTATATTCTGGATGTTCGTTTTTGTGGCGCCTATCTAGCCTAGCAGCTTCTTCGACATAAGGCTGTTTGTCGTCAACCGAAAGCATTTTCCATAATTTACCGAGCATTTTGCTAAGTTCTGCGTTGTGTAAATGTGGATATTGCTCAGCTAACTTCTTCCTAGCCGTTTGTGCCCATACCATGAACGAATTCATAGGTCTTTTCACTCGGCTTGATTTCTGGTCTATGAAGGTAGCCATGTTGTCGTTTGTCATGGTTGGTAGTGCATTTGCTTCTTCGGTTTGCGATGAAGTGGTCAATCTCAAAAGCTCTTCGTCTGAGGCGATGACTGCAGCTTGTGGGGCGACATTGCCTATCGATGGTAACTTGTCAGCCTGCGTACTTGCATCATATTGAGCATGTGGATGATCTGCCGCCATTTTAGTCTCCAATTGCCGCACAATGTCCGACAATGAACAACTGCTGAAGAGGTGTTGTCGATTGTATTTCGTTCTTTTATTCATTTGTTTCTATGCTGGTAAAATTTGCATACTTATTGTCCTGTGCCTAATTGTCTCGTGATTCTATTATCTTTCGCCTCACAAGCATCTTGAAATTTGCATAACAATACATCTTTTTTTCCACGTGTCTTTGTTCTATTGTTTACTTCCAACCAATCAAATGCTCTCATTAATTCCGCTCTTGAAATCACATGCATGTTTATCTCTATGGTTTGCATAACAATAAAACGACATTCAACCCATTGTTTAACGCACCAATCACATCAAAGCCCTCTGTTTGAATTTCAAATTCATCTGATTCCACCAATCAGTATCGTCTCTATTGTTTATCTCTGTTTTTTCTTCCTCCACTTTTGCATAATTTATTAACTTGCTGAATAGATAATGCATATTGTGTGAAAAGCTGTGACAGACTTTAAATAGAAACTAGAAAAAAAGCCAGATGACTTCTGCTGTTTCCACATCAAGGATTTAATATCCTCTCTTAAAAAGTCAAACATTAAACCAATCTTTACTCAGTCATCCTGTAGGGGGGAGGGGTAGCCCTCTGGTACCCCAGCCATGAAATAGAGGCGGGATGTGAATTGAAAAGAGGTTTGGGCCAGGGTATTCTTCAAAAGCAAGTTTTTATATAAAAATGGTTGACAGAAAACTTGTATTCCTAAATTTTAAAAAGTTCAGTAATGAGTTTCCCCAACCATTTTATTAAATTTCGCCAAATAATTTTTATTAATTTCCATTTCCAAAAGTAGCTAGGTAATATATAGTATTCAATATTTTTACTGGCATTTGTAGGATGTGGAATTTTTAGACTATTTGACTACACTGAAACTATTTATATTGTTTCATAACTTCAGCAAAGAAGTGCCGAAACGCGTTTTCTCTTACCGTGTGATTTTTCAACTTTAGGAATGGTAAAAGTGATTTTGATGCGTAAAATGTCATCAACCAAAACAAAGCATGGCGTGATAAATCCTTCAAAAACTCAAGAGTACAAACAGAAATGTTTTTCATGATTGATTATTGAAAGGAAATGGGTCTAAAAGAAAATGCTATTTGCCAAATAAAAATGGGTTTTTTGGTGAACCCTTAGGATGTAGGTTTACAAACCCCTTTTAAAAATTGTTTAACGTTTCCTAAACCTCTACTTTATTGCAATTCAAGCAAGTAAATACACCTTATAGCAAGCCCGAGGCGAGATAACATTTTCTTGGAGGGGGGGGGGGCTAAATTTCAAAAATTCTACAAAATCTGCCACTTTTATATTTTGTTGTTTTATCATTATGTTTAAGGGCCTAAGACCCCTAGCCCCCTTCTGGCCTTGGGCCTGCCTCATAGAAATTTCTCTGCACTGAAAAGTTGCTAAATATATCTCTAAAACCGGAATAAATTAAAATATGTTGAAGTTTACTCTTATCGTACAATAACGACACATGAACGATGCAAAAAAAATAAATGCTTTGTTTATACAGATTTTTCATTTGGATTTTCCTTTGTTAGTTTTCATTCAAACTTTCAGCATATTTACATTACTTTCTTATTGAATTCACTTATTTATATGAATTTGACTTTTTAAACCTAGCAAAAAACAAATAACATTTTGTAGTCTTTTCATTTACGCCAGAGAATTATTTCTACATACAATAACAAAGTCATTGAGTTTATAAAACCTTCAACCGATTGTGATTTCCTGCGTGAGAGCCCTGGCTAAGCCCATTGCAAGAAGGGGGCTAGAGGCAGCTGATTCCCGCAAACAAGATGCTAAAGCAGTAGAAATAATACAAGAATAGCACTTTTTGTAGTAATTTTGAAGTCTACCCCCCCTCCCCAGAAAACTTTATCTTGCAGTTCTGGGATTATTAATGTTGAAAAGGGGGGTGAACGATATTATTAAGAATCCTTGCAAACATCTACACCTCTAGAAGTTTAAGGGACACTTTCTAAGCCCCATAATGGCCAGGGAAAGTTTTTGAAGAAGCAAACTTCACGCACCCCCTTTTTACTCATATAAGAACTAAAGGCGTAGCCAGAGGGGCAAAAGCATAAATCTGCAAGGACTTAAAAATCCTTTAAGTCCCCTTTATATCTTGCTTAATTACAAGCATTATAAGCAGTATAATCACCATACCTTGATAAGTCACAAGTGTTGTTTTGTAAAGTGCCCTTCAAATAATGTCTGCCCCCCCTTGCGCCCCTGAATGCTTCCGACATCCCTGAGCAAATACCAGTGCAAATGATTTTGAGAACGAAAACTGAGGAACTTGATGCAAGTCACATCGCAATGAATGATAAATAAAGTTCTTACATTGTGATAAAATTACCAGATTCCATATATTACTTTCTATCATATTTCAGGAATGTTTTATACTAGGCATTAATGGTTTCCGCACAATTTGGATTAGATAATTCTATTGTGAGCCCCTAAATCTTTAAGAGATTAATCATAACCCCCTTTGTTTTCATCCGGCCACCATAGGACTTGAAATTAAAGTTCCCTAAACTCAGTTCGTATCCCTGGTGCTATGAAGATAAAAATATTGATACCTTCATCCCTTGAGCAAATCTCTTTTTGCAACTGAAAAACGATAAACTGATGTTGCTTTACAATTGCCTGAGGATATTTCTAAAAATAAAATCCTAAAACATTGCTTTGATTCTAAAAATGTTATGGGGAACAAGGGAACTTGCTGTTTTTATAAATGGGAATATTGGAACATAAGCGAATCTTTCTAGGGAACTAGGGACATTTCATTTTAGAGAACGTTCTAATAGCATTTGAGAGACTTTGAAAATTTTTCTAGAGAACATGGGAACATGGGGGGGCCTCCATTCCAGCTATTTGGTGCTTCATGATAACTACGAAATGATCTTTTAGTTAGGACAAGCTATCTATGTATCATTTACTTAATGTAAATACATCTTCATAAGAGGGATGGCAGAACTTCAATAACAGATTCATAACACAACCAAAATTATCAATAATTATAGCTAGACAGTTAATTATTACAAAAATACTATTTTTTCTGCGATTTCTGAAGCATTTACTCCCTTAGACGAGAAGTTAAACTTCATTATTAAGTTTTTAAATGATTTAAATGCACGAATAAAACCTTACCCTAATCTTTCATAAGAAGCCTTTTTTTAGAAACTGGATGATCATATCTCCAAAACTTATAAAGTGCAATATATTGCTTGGTTTGTGAAGATGGTTTTGAGAAGATAAGAATCTGATGTTGATTATCAAACTATCGATTTTGATTTTTGAAGCAAACTTTTGAGTGTTAATTGGGATATTGACAGGTTGAATTTTCGGCCTAAACAAAGTTGAAAAGTAGGGCTGGAGACGAAAGTGCAGGAAGGATAAATCTATGAAACAGTAATGCGAAAAAAAAGTAAATAAAAAAATTCAGCTTTTATTCTGAGGAAAGTCGACCAAACAATGTAAAGAAAAATCGCATATCATTAGAGGTTTCTGCGTCACATATTCATCCCCTTTGCAGGAGGAGCAATAGATACTAACAAGAGCAGTATTAGACGGATTATCTAAAAGGTGACACTTGTTGCTATGCCTTAGATGGGTGTTGGTATTGTTGCCCTAAAAAAGCCATTCTATGCCCTGCCAAAAACATTGCCCATCTTGTCGCTAAAACCTGTTCTGCAGCGCATTTTTGGCCCTATTAGGCAATGCGACGATTTTTTCGCAATCAGGAGGGTGGGTCACCCCTTCCCTCAAACCCGCCTTTGTTGTCAACCCTGTTAATATGCTTAATCCAATTAAATGGATCAAGTACCGATCGAAGTCTAAACAAATATGTCTTAATAGGGGGCAGAATCATATTTAATCATCTGCCGACAGGGGGGCTAACAGATTTCTTGGGGGCTTCAGCTCATCGAGGCCCCTGAGCTGCAACTCCTTGAAGATTAAGCACTTTTCTGGCATCTATGAAAAGAATAAGTGAAACATCTGCAAAATGAAATCCATTCAATCGAAATGAGAGAATGCATATTCATAACTTTCATAAACATTCCCCTTGTTGATTGCAATAACAGACGTAAGGTACTGCATGCGCCCCCCGGATTCAAATCTACAAACAGCTTTAAATCTAACGTTTCTACGATAACCTTACATCAAAGGTAGAAGAACGCGTTTTCTTCATAGTTTCATGTAAATATAAACACGATTTCTTTGCTATTTTGTCCGTTATTTGCATTTTGTTTTAATCATTCCACTAAAATTGACAAAAACTCACAGCGGCGAACAACAAAATTTAATCTTCCGAGTTATTATTTATTCATGACGAGAACCTCATCAGTTCAAATCAACCTAGTTCAAATTTCGGCTAGGCCCAACCTCATTGGTTAGGCCTACTCACAAATATTGCGAGACGGAGGGGATCGTGGGAAAGGCAACAGGGGAAACAAAAGGAATCAGTTTTTAATTAGTTGCATTTCAACACTAGCAATGTCTTTGGAAGAAGCAAAGTGAAATTTTTACGACAGAAATCAATAGAAATACTCAAGACAGTGCTTTAGACTCAGCTTCTCAACTTGCCATCAACTTAAAGCTCACATTCCAGGGCCGAAGCCAGTGGCTGGGGGTAAGGGGGGGGGCAGAGCGCCTTCCCAAGGACCACGAATTGCCATTTTGACGGAAATTGGACCTGATTTAAACAATAGATTAAACAATTAGCTATTGTTCTTTGAAAAATGGGTCTATTCTTGCCCCCCTGTTTGGAGATGGCTGGATTCGGCCCTGTCTCATTCTTATAAACTTGTTTTACAAACTAAAAAGAGTGTCATTGATCTAAATGGAGAGGCTAAAATGCAGACCTCCCTTGGAGCAACAGTATTCTATATCACTTATTTTTCATAGAAATGTTCCGTACCTTTAAAATTAGATATTTTTTATATCAGCAAAAGGATTGTATAAAGGAGACGGGTTTAATTTGGTAGTAATTTAGTCATCAGGATCTACAGTTAACTTAGATGAGGATGACTCGCATGTATAAACAATATAAAGAGAATTACTCAGAGAGTACCAAGTAAGTTTTAAATTCACTTTGATATAATCTTCTCATAGAATTTCAATAGTTTCTGATAATTTTAATTGTATATTATTCTACCTGTAATTCTATATATTATTGTATCTTCTAGTAATTTACAAAGAATATCATTCAATCCAGTGAGTGGTCTGAAACAAGGAAGTGATATATGAAGCGTTACATCTAGTTTTCTACGAAGAAGTGAATCTGGGATTGCAACCAGAGGGATTTCCATAACTGTTATACACAGACAACCTAGGTTTGTGGGAAATGTATTCAAAGAAAATTGTCTGGAGAAGCTCGTGTTGGAGGGAAAAATAGCAAGTGTTCGTGGTAGAGGGTGATAGGAAAGATATCTTTGGGTGATCTATAGCTGACGGAGGGAAGCCTTCAGAATGGGGAGCTGCTACATCTTGCTCAAGACAGAGAGGGGCTCAGATGAGTGGTCACAAACGTCAGGATCTGACATGGCGCTCCAAGAAGAAGAAGAAGAATTAAGTAGATGGAAGAAGAAGTAGTGGAAGATGAAGAAGAAGTAGTAGTAAAAAAGGAGAAGATAAAAGAGAAGCAGAAGGAGGAAGAAGAAGAAGAAGGAGGAGAAGAAGAAGAAGAAGAAGAAGAAGGTGATAGAGAGGAAGAAGGAGAAGGAAGAAGAAGAAGCAGAAGGAAGATCAAGAAGAAGAAGCAGAAGGAAGAAGAAGTATAAGATGATGAAGGAAAAGAAGAAGAAGATGAAGGTGAAGATGGTGAAGAAGGAGAAGAAGAAGAAGGTGAAGGAGAAGGAGAAGAAGATAGAGAAGATAAAAAGATTAAGAAAAAAAGAAGAAGGATAAGGTGAAGAAGAAGAAGAGGAATAAGAAGGAGAAGAAGAAGAAGAGGCGGAAGAAGAGGGAGATGAAGAAATGAGAATGAACTGATCCTAACTATTGAGAATTTAAATGCGTCTGCAAAACAAAGTAATCATTGGGTTAAAACGTCTTTTAATTCCGGACACAACATGAACGTGAGTCTGCATATGGAAAATAAAAAGAAAGTATTGAATAATCGTTTCATTTTACTTATTTGAATGCAATCATTAGATGGACTTTTATAAGTTGTATGATCGAAACTTTAATATTGCAAGAAATAGAGGCAACATCCAATTTATTACTTCCATTCATTTCATGGTCATCATTCCATGAGGAGCATCGGACAAAAAAGTGCTTCTTAGAATTTCGAACGGTATGTCTGGTTGTTCATGTAAATTTAAAGAGGAACGAATTCTCTGTAATTGCTACGGAAATGTTACTCCAAAGTGTTAGCTCTTGTAGGCCTAGTCTCCGTCGATGTTGCTGGAACATGGACACTTTGGCTTTCTCGCATAACGCGAGTCCGTGATAAGGTGTGATTCCAAGTATTCTCGCGTTTCGTCGAGTCAAACAGTTCGGCCAATGCCCTTCTGAAGCGCTTTTGCAACAGGCTGTAAACAAACGGATTAACTGCACTTTTCAAGTAAACTGTCCATTTGACCGATACGAGAAACACTGGCGACAATGAAAACACAGAACTTGATTTACCGAACAGTTCAAGCGCTCGGACGATTGAGTATGGCAAATGGCAGATCAGGAAAGCCCCGATAACAAACGAGATTTTTATGGCAGTTCTCGCTTCCCGTTGTCGAACAGTTTCTTTTCGAAGCCTGCGATGTTCTCGGGCGAAGACCGATACCAGAGCAACGGCTATTCGCCTCGAATGCGACCGAGCGATGCGAAATACGTAGAAGTATGTAATGAGTATGATAAGAAGTGACAGGCCAATATTAAGCACGATAGAAGTACACATGTACGTCATGAAGCTTGCGCTAACTGGTCCGGAAGGGAAGCCACAAGAACTGTAACGCATATTACTCACGTACCAGCTCTTGAATAGTGGTGCGACTGCGAATACCAATGCTTGTAGCCAAACATACGCCGTCATCTGTACCGCGTACGACGCTGTCATGCGGGCCTTGTATGCTAATGGCTTCATCACCGCGGCCCACCGATCCAGTGAAATCACGGCTAGCGTGAGGATGGAAGCGAGGCTGAACAACATGCCAAAGAGGCCGTTCACCTGACATAGGGCATCCGAGTGCATCCACTTCCAATGCACGACTGTTTGAGCCGAAAATGGCATAACAAAAAGCAAGTTTAATAAATCTATAACGGCTAGGTTCGCTATGAACACGCTGGCTATATGCTGGCGAATAGGTTTGTTCTTACAAATGACAATTAATACCAAGACATTCATGATAGATCCTGCAATTATAATGAGGCTGAGAAGTGTGGCGAAAGTCACGCGCAGTGACACATCCATTTTTGGAAACTGGCCTAACTCAATACTGTTTATCGCAAAATACTTTTCATCTTCTTCCCAGAATAATGGACGGCATTGTGAAAACGAGTCTGGGCTTCCTAAACGAGGTTATCGGCTGTTCCTTTGATGCCAGGGTAGCATGGCAATGCGTGGTCTATACCAACGCAATATTTTTTCGTAAACAGACGATGGCCTTTTATTTGGCGGCAAACTATGAGATCGCAAGCAGTAATATACAAGTTAATACGAAGCTGAAACCTGAAACATCTTCTACTTCCACTGATGCGATTCTAATAGAATGATTCCGAGACTCGAGCGTAAAGGAGGTTGAACCAAATAACGTGGCTAGGCCAATGACGACGGTGCGTTTGTAAATTATGAGTTTGCAAGCAGAAGCACAGATCTAAATGAGAAATTTCAAGCGTTATTCCTGAAAAAGAACAATATTTGAATACATCAAGTCTTTGAAAAATAGTTAATTGTTAAAATAACACAGCTGTGCTTTCAAATTGGACAAATTTTCTCATCGTTCAAACAAAAAGCCTGTAATTTTTTGAGGCTAGTACCGTTTGAAAGGAAAGAACTTTGTCGTTATAACGATATTGACCAAAGTTTCGACACACAGACCAATTAGCGCATGCAAACACTCTTCAAAGTTTTTTTGAAGGCAAAATATATACCATTATATTTCCTGTTTGGCTTGAAATTCTAGAATCGTCATTATTGCCTCACTTTTCTACGTAAATTTGAGGATCAAATAGTTTTTTGTTTAATGTACATGATGGTTTGATTAGAACCTGAAATCTTTTGAAAGTTTGCGAATGAGTCACAGGTGGCCTAAATCCATAGACATATCGTCCATTTATCTGTCGTGTCTACCGATGTTGATGATCATGGTAGCCCAATTGTCTCGGTCCTTTGTATTCTATTTGATGTTAAACTAAACTTGACTTGACTGCAATTAAACCTGACTGTGGATTCCCTGAAGGATTTCTCTTGGCACTTTGGTTGCACATGATTACATTGTTCATGTTATTCTCTCATTTCTACAAACAGGCCTAAAATGTTAAACCAGGCAAGATTTTCTTATTTTCATGAACCCACATAACATTGTTTTTTCTTCCAAAACTTTGCGACTGGTTTGTTATAAATTTGGTCTTAAATTGAAGTTTATAAACAATTATAATCATATGAACTTTTGACACAGTAACTAGGTTTGTTTACGAAAAGGTGCCAGTTATTCTCGGGCTAACAAGAAAGTGACAGTCAATGTAAAAATTCTTAATTTTGTCTAAATTTTTAATCAATTTTGATTCTCGTATTCTTATACTATTGTTCTTACGTAGAAAAAGGTGTGTATTATCATTATTATGCAAATTTATGCACCGCTCTGCAGATTATGCGAAACTTTCGCTGTCCAGTTTGGGTTAATGATTGATTCTGTTTTTATTTTTATTTTGTACACTTCGCTTTGTAAATATGTAACATACTGTATTCAAAGGTATCACAAATTATTGTACTTTATAACCAATTTTAGTTTATTTTAGTAAGCATAACTTAGCTGTTACCTAGCTATAAATGTAAACGCCCACTCTAAAGAAATTAATAATAATAATAATGATATCAAAAATAATTATCATTACATTATCATATTATTTGAATTAGACAATTGTAAATAAGAACTTTTAAATAACCATATTTATAGAGGTTTAACTTCTTTAGCAACAATGCTTCGTTCTCAATCAAGGGTGTTTTCAATGGTTCTTGGCAGAACATGACTCCTGCGTGCATTCATCTAAATCACCATAAAATGACACGATATTATAATTATAGAGGTGGCAATTTTCAAGCAGCAATCAGTTGCCAAATTGTTGGCCCTCAATATAAAAACAAGGAAACAGGCACAAATACCTCTCCCCCCGTCGTTGATTACTGCCAAGGGACTTATAAAAAAGTGCAGCCAGTGGCGTATGAGCCCCCACCCTCCCTTCCAAGCCACAACCAGTGTGTCCCTTTGTCTGAAAACAATGCGTCTTTTTCGCTATGCTCCCTACTTTCCAAAACGTTCTTACACCCCTTTGTGCAGCCCTTTCGAGTCAATATTAGCTAGGGGGAGGGGGTTGAAAATATTGCTTCTTCTTACGGGGACCAACAAATTAAGAACTGATTGAAGAATTTGATGTTTTGAATTAAGAATCTTTTCTTTGTAGAGCACGTTTCTATATTTAACTCTTTCATTGGTCGAAGAGATAGTCACGTGAGCATTATTAATAACGTTCATAGGTAACAATGACAACATTTTTAGTTTAAAGCCCGTGATTATGACTGATGCGTGATCTAAATAACCCGTTTGTGTTTACAAAACTAAGTCAAAAGATCTTGAACTAACAAAGAACTTTATTTAGATTCTACACGAGGGCATAACCAAAATATACCAAAATATATAGAATGCGAAATTTGAAATTTGAAATGGTGTAGGTGTGTATACTTACGGTGATTAGTTTCGATTCCTGTCAAGAGTGTGTTCAGCTAGATCAGACAAAAACTGTACATATTTGAAGTTATTTGCACAGTCGGTTGCAGGTACATCTGAGAAAGATCGAGGAAAAAGGGAATTTTGATGATTTTATGATGCAAGAACTATTAAACTGCACAGTTATCGTTGATATCACGCTACGGCGGTGTGTGCTTTCACGCTTCGGCTGTGTGTGCTTTCAAAGGAAAGGAATTTTGTCTCCAGGGCCCGCTTTTTGTAAAAAAGAGTTTTTGCCAATAAAAAAACAATAACTTTTTTCTCAATTAATTAGAGGTGGATTGACTCTGCCCTCTTAAAGCACGATGTTGCAACTCTGTTTAGGACTGTAATAATTTATAATTAAAATTAAGTTAAGAGCCAGATCGGGACCGATTTTATCACAGTCATTTACCCAAACAACCCGCTAATTAGCATCCCTTTTCCTAATTTGTAAAATACGGGGAAATAACGATGTTAAGATGATGATGATAGAGCTCGATGCAAACAGAATAAAGAGTATACCGACTGAATCAAGACTTTTTTAGCACATTAAAACGTTTAATACTCATGCTATCATCAAAGTGCGACTTATAAAACCCATGAATATACTGTATACAAATATATATATACAGCTACTTAAATATATGTAAAATGAATGACAGAACATGAAGGTTTGAATTGTTATCTTTGGTCGATCTCCAGACAAATTCTGAGTTCGCATCAAGCGTGAAACTTGAAGGAACAACTCAAATTTTCGTGTTCTGTCATTAAGGTTAGTATAGTTCTGCTTCTACGGCATCGAGCACTATTTTTAGCAGACCGGTTTACAATAATCTTCATGAAAATAAATGTATATATGTGGATCTGTGCGTTAAGCTTAACTTACTATTTAATTTTTTTAGCATGAGCTCTTGAATAAATTTATGGCTACATATGTTTTAACACTGTCTCATGTGTTTTTAACTATGAATAAATATTCAATAACATATACCACTCTTAACATTTTGTCTTAATGTTCTTTATTTAATTTAGTTTGAATTGATTAAGCACAAATGTCTTAATTCTTAATTAAAGCGAAGACATTCGCAAGTTTAATTACTGAAATATTGTAATTATTTCATTTGTTGCCCTCAATTATCATCAATTAGTTCAAAAAAAGCCGAGCATTCTCTTTTACTTTATTAAATGTCTTATTTTGTAATTCATCTAATTATTTTTGTTTATTTCTTTACCCGTTGCCTTCTTTATGCAT